>JAMXBB010000001.1:153423125-153774870 GCA_024138015.1 Lumnitzera littorea | reverse complement strand
TGATTTTTAGTATACATATAATCTATCTTTAGTAATTTATTAGTTATTAGATTACACTTTTCGCCTTTTTGATAATAAACAATTATTATACTTAAAATTTGAAAATTTTATAGTCTCCTATTTTATTATTTTTTCTCTTAAATTCAAGTTTACGAGGTCATTTTTACTAATATTTGTAGTTTTATGTTATAATTTAGGCTCAATCGGATCTTTCAACCGATCGAAACCTCGAATGGCTAGTTGTAGGCTTACATTATTAAGCTTAGTCAGTTCTATTAGTATCCATTTCATCATCTGAGCCATCATGAAAGTATTCTTCCATCCATTCATCAAAATCCTTAGTATCCTCTTCTGTTCTCTTGATTGCAAACACCCAAGCTAGTACAGCAGTTGTCTTTACTCCTCCAGATTTCTTATCCCTTTGTCCAGCTTAACCACAATATCTGGAGAAGTGTCATATCATTCCATACTTATGGCACTTCATTACTTTCATCTTTGGACACTCCCTTGACATATGATTTAGATCACCACACATAAAGAACTTAACCGTTAACTGAGCGTATTGCTTAGGGAAATGCTAAGCTTCACACTTTCAGCATCTCACATTTCCCGCTCATCATAAAAAACTAAATCCACTCCTATTTAAAGTAAGGCCAGTAGTTCTAATAGCTAACTTCTTTCCCTTCCGACTCAAGCTATTATTTACACCTAGGAATATTCTCTTAAAAACAAGCCTCTATTGATTAGCTCTCCTTAGTTTCTTACTCTATTAATTTTGCATGGCCAGTCGATTATTCTCCCATTGACACGCGTTATCCATTATTTGATGATAAATGATGAATCCATAATCCATTAACTTACATCACATTATTGCGTCTAAGAAAAAAATCCTTCTTCAGCTCTTGATTATCCCTATATGACTCAGGCACATATTGTAACAATCTGTTAAATTCATTCTCATATTGTGCCATACTCATAGTGCCTTTCTTTATTTCCATTAATCGTCGAGTCATCTGATTTTGCACACTAATAAGGAAATATTCTCTCTTAAATACCTTCCAAAACACTTACCATGTAATAAGGCTTGGCATTACTCTTACTGTCAAGTGCCACTAGATTCGTGCTCCTATCTTGAGTAAGAAAGTGCCATAAGAGACTTTTTTATTTTCAAAAATCTTAAACGTCTCAAAACTACACTCAATTTGAGCTAACTAATCATCAGCTAAGGCAGGCTTACCCATTTCACTTTCGAAATGCTAATTCGATTTCACATATCCGTAGAAACTATCTCCTTAATATGGTTTATCACTAAAGGATGCTACATACACGAAACCTAAATTTAGTTTTCATAATAGTTACGAAAACATTAGAATTTTATCTAAAACGATTATATATATATATATATTTTATAAATTATATTATCATAATAATATATGGTTTTATTATTATATATATCAAGTTAAGTTATTAATTAATAATATATGTAACTATACTATTATGTATAATATATTGTTTTAATTGTATCGAAATGTACTTTTAATCAATTAAATTACGTTTCAATTATGGTAGTGTTTTTATAATACATAATTCTCATAATATTTTAAAGTTATCATAATACGTAAATTCTCATAATATCATAGAGATATAGATTATATTACCTAAGATTGTCCAATTTTAGAA
This sequence comes from Lumnitzera littorea, assembly GCA_024138015.1. Classification (NCBI taxonomy): domain Eukaryota; kingdom Viridiplantae; phylum Streptophyta; class Magnoliopsida; order Myrtales; family Combretaceae; genus Lumnitzera; species Lumnitzera littorea. Next base: position 153,773,190 of record JAMXBB010000001.1, on the reverse strand, counting down.
AAATAGTGTCGTTAATTTCGTACAGATCTAACAACATGTATTACGAGTCTTATTTCTAAAGATGACTTCTAACGAGTAGTTCGAATTTCTACTACAGTTATACGTATCTAAATAAATATTATCGTATTATACGTATTTTATGTTATTAAACTATATTTTACATAATTTATTAATATAACTCTATAATATGGATATTATCTAACTCTTGTATGCATATAACATATCTCGGTCATTAAAATATCATCAAATATATTAAAATATATATTTTTATCAAATTTGACTAGTACACATATAGACAATTTTTATTTAATTATTTATGTATCATATTTTAGCCTATTATTACTAAAAATAAGTCCCGGTTTGTAATTTAAGCTATTTTACTATGTAAATTCTTAATAAAATAACTCAAGTTACCAAATAATTCCTCATAAATTTCTGTAGACTCCTAAAAATATGGGAAATTTAGTCATCACTTAATTTCATGTTGTCAATTTATCACCTATCTACTCAAATTTATAATTTTACCCCGAACTTATACTTAATTACCCAAATGTTATTCTTTTTACACAAAATTATTTTCAATCTATCCTAACATTATTATAATTCACTAGAAAGTAGTATATGTCAATTTCATCATTTAATTTCATAAAACCTATTCATTTCACATTTTCACCCTAATTTCTAGCTATTTTTAGGCCCAAAAATACAATAAATATTAAAAATACTCAAATAAAAAATTAGGCTAGATCATAATTATCTATATATCATGTATATCCTACACAAAAATTTTGAGCTAAAAACTACATCATTTGATACATTTATTTTGAAAGTCAAAATTCGGGTGAATAGTAATTTTCTTAAGCAAGTATATTAAATATTCAAAATTTTGCAAAAATAAAAATATTACATGAAAGCATATCCAAAATAATCTAAATAAAATTTTTCTAAAATTTTCTAGGTCAATTTAGTATATTTTAAAAATAGATGAAGAATATGATAGAATTTTAACAAATCTGTTCTTGGGTGCTCCAATGGCTAATAGTGGCTAGGGGGTTTTCGGTCGGCCAAGATGCAGGGTGGACTGCTTGGGGACAATGAGGCTTGATAGTAGAACACCAAGGGTTTAAGGAATTACCTTAGCACGATTATGGCCCTGTTTTTTTTTTACAATTTTTTATATTTTCCAAAATTTTTCTCTCTTTTTATTCTAACCTCAAATTTGCTAAACTAAGACCATTTGTTATGGTTTGCTATTTATAAGGGAAATTTGCCTCCTAGGATTTTCTTTTGTTATTTTTATTGTATTTATTTATTTTTATCTAACCTAAGCATGAAATGCCCATTTCTCCTCAATCTTCTTTTGAGTCAGCAAATTTGGAGATCCTACAACATGCCACAGAAGACTCCAACTGTCTCCAGCAAATTTTTTATGCTTCTAGATAAGCTTAATTGGATATTTGGTTAAATACTAATATTATATATATATATATATATATATATTATGTTAGTATTTAGTTATTCAATTACTATATGAGTATATATCCTATGTACATATTACGTATAGCATATAACTATACTCGTATAATTATGTTTCTAACATATCTTTTATTTTTAAGATATATTTCTTAATTATTTTTATGAATTCAACACATAATATATATAATTAAGTAATTTGGGATTAATTTACAAGTATAATTATTATTTATACCGAGTATACTCATAAAAAAACGTGTATATTCATATAGTAAATTATAATATATTATATATTATCTTATTTTGTAACTTAGTTAACTTATCTCTAAGTTCTTATCATATTTCAAGCTCGATTTTAGGGGTTTCAAACGATTTTATACTATATTGAGTAATCATACTTGTAGGAACAAAATTAAGATTTTGGATCATTATTTTCGAAATATAACTTCACTGAGTTACTTCGGCTAATTTTTTTATCTTAGTCATAAAATTTGGATTCAATTGGATAACTTTTCTTTGAAAGCCTTAAATCCGGGCTTAGTGTCATAAACACAATTTTAGGAGCTTACACAGTTGCAGCACTACAATGTATTATGCATCCGATTCCTCAACTTCTCAAGTCTTAGGAGGCAAAATCGTTCTTTGCTTTTGTGGGAATGAGACTGTTGTTGTTTCATCTTGGCAACCCTAAAGCTTTAAGAGAAGATTTCATGGGTGTCTAAAGTATTGAGTATACATGTGATTCAAATCCAACTTTACTTTCTTCATTCATTCCACCCAATTATACATCTGAGATCCCTATAATTTACAAGATGAGGCAAGTTATAAGTTCTTTAAGTGGATAAATCTACCAACGTATAAGCGTAACTTAATATTTGGGAAGGATGTCCTCTAGCTCCTTCATCAATCCGAACAGTAGTTGGAGATAAATCAAATGAGACACAAGGAAGTTATCACAAAACTGCATACGGAGTTACATTCATCAAATGAAACGGAAAAAGGCCTCCGCTCATTGTATGCCTCGCTTAATAGGAGACAAAGGATCTTAAGAGCACTACTGTGTATCTCTTTACTTGTACACATTACAGTAGGCATAACCTACATTTCAGACAATAGAAAACAAAGGTTTTACATAACATATCAATGCTTGTCGCAATGAAATTAAATGATGCTGTAAATGAGTAACACTTACTGGCTTCAATTTAGTTAACCTGTAACTCAAACTGATGGACTGTATTTTGCAGTATATATAAATGATAATTCTGTTTTTTGCATATATAGTGCATTGGCATAATTATAAATGATTCTCACTGTAGATCTTGTACAGTCACCTTACATGATTGGATGCTTCTTTATTTCGTATGCATCAATTTAATGAGCTAATAGATTACAAAGTTTTCAAAAGGAAATGTATTTATACACATATATTTATACAAAAAAATTAACATAAGTTAATTAAACAAAGGAACATAGTTATGAAGTTTTTAGAGGGAAATGTATTTATACACATATATATTTATACAAAGAAATTAACATAAGTTAATTAAACGAAGGGACATAAGCATCTTTAAAGGCACTTGATGCATCAACCGATTTCCATATATATATTTATTTATCTATCAACCATTATAACGAATTTGCACATGGGCAATTACTTTTAAAGAACTCCTATGATGCATTAATTATAAAAGTTGAAAGATTTGGAATGCAAAGATAAAAGATAAAACTCCTTGTTTATAAATTAATAATATTATCGAATTCCTTTAAGTTGAGAGACATCCATATAAAGAAAAGAGAAGATAAATTAATGGAACTACATCAAATGATCTATAAGTGATTCTATATATGCAATGTGAATATGTGTACCCAAAAAGCGTTGTCGCTTTATTGACTATGGAGTTACTATTGAGGTCTAAATATGTTACACCATAAGCATGTTTGCAAAAATATGAAGACTGGGTTGTAACTAGAGACTTCAAAAATTTTTATATGTTAGCTTGATATTGTAAATCCTAAAGCTAAGCCAATTGATCGTAGGATTGAACTTAGGACATAAGGTTTTGGGCGATCGATTAAAGAATTCGATCAAACCTTAAATTATAAACTATTGAGAGAAATATTAGTAAAAATGACCCCATAAACTTGAATTTAAGAAAATAAGTAATAAAATAGGAGACTATAAAATTTTTAAATTTTAAGCATAATAATTGCTAATTACCGAAAAGGCAAAAAGTGTAATCTAATAACTAATAAATTACTAGAGATAGATTATATGTATACTAAAAATTTTAGAATGACCAAAATAATAATTAGGAATGTTCACATGTATTTATGTGTAGATAAAAATACGCGAAATTACCTAAATTGGCCAAAAACTTAGTAAATAATTAAAGAAAATTATAAATTAATTGTGAAAAAATCAGAAAAAAATCAAAAGAGTGTGGAATGATGCAAATTTGGTCGTGGCAAGTCAAAACCTGAAAAATAAAAATCAACCAATTAAATTAGAACAACACAAATGCCACAAATTTAGGGATAAGGCAATTGTCTTGTCCAATTTAATGCACAATAATTATTCTAAAGCTCTATAAATAGCAAGAAAAATCACAGAGCTCATTTAGGTAGTTTGGAAAGTGAGAAAAATAGAGAGAGGTGAAAATTGAGAGAAAAATTCGATTTAGAAAAAAATTAGGAAAAATTGTGCAATTAGAGCCTTTAAAGGGAACCTCCACCAGACGAGCAGCTGGGAGTGGACGGCCACCACAACCACACAGTGGTGGCAGCGCCCAGGCCGGCTGACAAGGCCACGGCGGCCGGCGGTGGTCGGAGCCACCCAGATCGGTGAGTTCAATTTCCTGCCTGATTCTGGTGTAATTTTGTAAAAATAGTAAATATTATTAGAAAATTATGAATTTTTTTATTCTAGAATATTTTTATATATAGTTTTTAGGAAAAATATTATTTTAATGAAAATATGTCTCGTGATATAGGGTCCCAAAGAAATCATGCAAAACCGAACATGTTTCGGTTTAAAAATAAATGACCTTAGAAGTGTAGTTTCGAGCCCAAAATTTTTGTGTAGATTACTTATATGATATAGAACAGTGCTATGAAGCCTGTTTTCAAAAATTAATTTTTGAAATTTTTAGATAATTTTTAGGCCCTAAAATGAGACATAAAATGGGTAATTTAAGGTTAATTAAGTAATTAAATGGTTAATTATTGATTTAGTGAATAAGTATATGTTTTAGGATGTGAAAATATGATGGAGTATGATACTTGTAACATTTAGGGTGTTAGATGTAATTATTAGGTTAGTTATGTAGTAAATGAATAATAGGGAAAAATAATTAATTTTGTAAATTAGGGAAATTTAGAGTAAAATCTGATTTAGGATGGATTTAGACATTTTGAAATAATAATTGATGTTTAGAGATGGTAATTAGAGTGATAGAAATATTAGAAGTGTATTATATACATAAAAGGTAATAATACATAATAGGTAATTATTGGAAATATAATAAATAGAAAATATTATAATAAAAATTGATATGTTGATAATAATAAAAATGTACAATAAATCTGATAGGAAACTTGAATTTATGTAATTATATGAAAAATATAAAAATTTCTCACATTAGGAGTGAATTCGGTATACTAATATGGATTTAAGTGTACCGAGTAAAATAAATACTGACTAGGGGTAATGATAGTATTTAGGAGATCGGGAAGTAATGTGATTAATTTCACATTATGGGTTGAAACGGATTTGTAGGGTTGGAATCTAAAACATTACTTAGAAATCGAACTAAAACCTAATTTAGAAATCGATGCGAAAACCGAACCTGAACCTAACCCCAAACCTAAAATAATTGTAAAAGACTTAATACCTAGATAATTAGGCATATTAAACCTTAAACAAAACCTAACAATAAGCGTTATAGGATAAAATGAATCTATAATAGTTATATGAAAAGCTGAAACCACGTTTGTGTTATAGGGATGATCGGCGATGGCCTGAACAAATCGAACCTCGAATAAGTGAGCGAGGAGTCAAAGTAAGTTAGGATTAATACGATGCTGTATTTTAGAGGCTTAAGATTATGCTTTGTTATGCTTGTTAGATAGTTGAATGTGTGTATATACTTGATTATGAGTGATGCTATGATTCTGTTTGTTGTTATGGCATATATTGTATGATTTGTATGTAATGATTGATCACCCTAAACTGGACTTAATCCAATATACGACCAGTAATCACAATCGGACATGCATGGCAACCCATTAAGGGAACTTAGGACTCTCTAGCTAAATACCGACCCCTTCGAAAGGGATAGCGCAGGATTGTAAAATAGTCCCTTCTTCATCCTCAGTCGAATTAAGTGACAGGAGAGGAGGTCGCGGCGAGGGTGAAGTCAATGATTCGAAGGTAATCGCGGGAGAAGCAAGGTCTCCATTACACAAGCCTGGGTTTGGTCGTAGGCTGTTGCATTAACGGCAAATCCTCAACCCGGATTAGAGTGGGTGCAATTTCTCTAATCTCACAACGGGCCGGACAACGTCGTGCGATGGCATTTGCTTGAACATGCATTGCACTTAATAAGTTGATCGAAAACCTTATTATGTTTATAGTATAGTTTTAAGTCCTCCATCCTAACTTACTAAGCTGTGGTTGCTCACATCTCTATAGACGTCGTGCAGGTGCTGGCTAAGAAACGGTAAACAACTACTCTAAAGCTAACAACTGCTAGATCCTAGGGAGTGAGGAAAAATATTTGAGGAACAAACATATATTCTTAAGGTCTAAGTTTTTATTTTAGAATTATTTTTCATTTTTGAATGATGTAATAACTGAATTCTAGTATATATACATAAATTTTCTCACTTTCTTAGGTAAATGCTTTATCTAAATTACAAACTGTTTACTTCAAAGCGGGTTAGTTGTAGACGCCTTGTGTAGATCAAGTCTAAGATAGCGGTTGTAAGGTCAACTTCTATCTTAAGATGGTTTACATGGTGGGGCTGTTACGACTCTACCGCTTCGGGGCGTAACAGATATGCTACCTAAGTGTATTCATGTGCTAATTCCAAGATATGGTCATGCAATGCATAACAAACAATGATTTAATCATAAATATAAGGGTATTGAAGCGCTCTTGTAAAACCTTGTACAAAAACATTCTCTACACGCAATTGTAAGTTCTGTTTAGAAGATTAGATGACATAGACACACCAACAACCTACCTTTTTTGTAATTCCCTAAATACTTGTAAGCCCTAAAATTAAGTCAAGTGACTGTAGGATCGAACTTAGTACACAAAGTTTAGAGTGATCGGTTAAAGAATTCGATCAAACCTAAATTATAAACTATAGTTAGAAATATTAGTAAAAATAATCCTGTAAACTTGAATTTAAGAAAATAAGTAATAAAATAAGAGATTATAAAACTTTCAAATTTTAAGTGTAATACTAGTTAATTATCGAAAAGGCGAAAAGTGTAATCTAATAACTAATAAATTGCTAGAGATAGATTATAGTATAGAGATAGATTATATGTATACTAAAAATCATAAAATAACCTAAATAATAATTAGGAATATTTACTTGTACCCCACATGTATTTATGTGTAGATAAAAATACGCGAAATTACTTAAATTGCCTAAAATTAGCTAGAATTAAAGAAAATTATTAAATGATTAAGAAAAAATAAAAAAAAAAATCAGAGGAATATAGAATGACTTGGATTTAGTCGTGGCAAGTCAGGAATTAAAGAGGAAAATTAACCAATCAATAACAAGCAACACAAAAGGCAAAATTTCAGAGATTTGAGCAATGCCTTGTCTAATTAATGCATAATAATAACTACAAGGCTCTATAAATAGCAAGAAAAATTATAGAACTCATTTGGACAATTGGAAGTGTGGAAAAATTAAGAGCATCGAAATTTGAAGAAAAAATTAGGGTTTTTAGAAATTTACCCCAAAACTGTATAGAGAGAGCAAGGAGGTCGAACCTACACACCACCACCACCACCTGGAACCGAACCACCACCACCACCACCACCCCACTCCAAACCACCGCCTGGACCAACCGATACACCTGAACCAATGTTGGAGGCCTAAAAGCCAATCTTACCAGGTAAGTCTCACATTTACTCCGATTTTGTAAAATTTTTTAAAATTATTTATTTTACCTAAAAAATTATGAAATTTATTATTTTGAGGTTTTATTATATGTAGATTTAAGGAAAAATAATGGTTAAGTTTGATTATATCTGTAAATATAGGGTTCTTAAGAAATTAAGCAAAATCAAGCATGATTAAAACTATAAATAAATAGGCTTAGGAGTGTAGTTTGGAGCTCAAATTTTTTTTTTTTTTTTTGTAGAATGCTTAAGTGATATAGAACAGTATTATGAAGCCATTTTTTTAAATTTAATTTTTGAAATTTTTAAGTAATTTTTTTAGCCTTAACATGATAAGAAAATTGAGTAAATTTGGGTTAATTAGGTGATTAAGTAATTAACTACTAATTTAGTTGATGATTAACTACTGTTAAGGATGTTAATCTCTGATGTGGAAACATAATCCTAATCTTTAGATTGTTAAGTGTAATTAATATAGGAATTATGTAGTAATTATAGGAAATTAGGAAAATGTAGAATTAGAAATTTAATAAATATGAAAAATTAGGTTTATTTAGATAATATAATAATAAAAATCAGTACATAATAAATCTGAAACAAAATTTAATTTTGGATAATTGTATAAAAAATGTAAGATTTCCTCATATTGAGAGTAAATCAAATACCTAAATTAAGATTAGAGTATAACGAATAGGTTATAACACTAAATTAAAACCCAATGTAATATTAGAATACTCGAGCTTAATATGATTAAATTCACATTAGGATTCGAATGTATTTAGGATTCCTCACAGTCAGAGACAATGTAGAATCAAAATTGGAATCTAATTTAGAAACCGAACCTCGAAATAAGGTAGAATAAATCATTAGTAAATAATAAGTATACATAGAGAAATGAGTTAAATTATAACTTAGAATATATATCATCAAAGTATAAGTACTAAAAAGACGTATTTATATTATAGGATACCCGAAGACGAACCGACCTATAATTAAGTGATTGGGTGACTGAGAATTCCAAGTAAGTTAGGTTATTACTTTACCGTATTGGAGTACTATTTTATGGTACTCGGGGACTTAGAATTATGTATGATTGTAATTGTAAGTAGTTTTTGCATGTGTTTGAGTATCTGAATCCGTGTTCAAATTTGTGTTGTGATTGATTGTGTGTTATGACTGGATTGGTGTAAAATTGTCTGAACACCCTAAATGGAATTTAATCTTATTCAACTCTAATGCCCTAAATTATCATGCATTGCAACCCTTTAAGGGATCATTAGGATTCTCCAATCAAACACTGACACCTTCGATAAAGATAACGCTAGATAGCAAATTGATCTTTTCCTCATCCTTAGTCAAACTAAGTGACAGGAGAGGAGGTCGCGGTGAAGATGAGGGCATTGGTTCGAAGGATAATCTTAGGAGGAGCAGTGTATCCATTGCACAAACCTGAGTTTGGTTGTGAGCTGTTGCATAACATGAAAACTCCTCAACCTGGATTAGAGCGGGTGAAATTTCTCTGATTTCGCAACAAACTGAACTACATTATGTGATGACACTTGCCTATTGCATTGCATGAAAATAATTGCTTGATAATCTTGTTTGTGTTTTTATACATTCATGAGTCTCCAATTCAACTTACTAAGTTGTAGTTACTCATATTTGTATAGATCCTTTTACAGGTCCTGATTTGTTAATACTCTGAGTATTATGCTGCCTTACAACTATCCAATTGTTAGTTCTTTTGAAGCTTAGGGTGTGAAGATCCATTCGCCTAATAGTTGATGTATAGCTAGAGTCTCCTTGGTAGTTTAAGAATGAAAGATTGATAGTTGATATGTAAATTAGTTGACTGTTACATTAATGTAGAATTTCCTAGGAAGTTCTGTGGAATGTACATATAATTATATATATGTTGACTTAAAGTTCTTGTTAATTACTATAACTTTAACTCAATTCTTAATTGGACTATTTACTTCAAAGCGAGGAGTCGTCGACGCCTTATATAAATCATGTCTATGGTAGGTACTGTGAGATCAGTTACTATCATAGAATGGTTTATACGGCGAGAATGTTGCGACTCTATGACTTCGGGGCGTAACAATAATTAACACGGGATAGCATGGACTTATACGTAAGTTCCTAACTGTCATTGTATTATAATACATGATATTTACTTCACTGAGAAATGGAAACCTAAGATTAGATCATACCACTATTGCGAACAATAGCATCATGCAAAACGGTTAGTCAACTACCATATTCACAAAAAATAAAAAAAATCTTCATGTTTAGGTTAACATATGCGATATGCACGTTCAAATGAAATCCAGGAGATCATCATTAGGCAAGTTGTATAGAAAGGACACGTTGTATGGATTCTTAGGGAGTTTACACATTGCCTCATTCATTCCGGTCGAGTCAACCCTTCGACATCACTGAGAAAGTTCCCACCAATTGCTAATTTGTCCACCAACTCGTGAACTAAAGACTTCATGATGGGAATCCAACTACGAGATCTTTAACCTATAGCCAAGCCCGAGGACTAGAGGGGCTGGCACAACAAATCCTTATGTTCCAACCAACCCCTACTAAGGCCAAATACTTCCTTGCCGAGTCAGTTCTAATGTCATACCGTATGACCGCTCATTATTCTATAGTATGCCGAGTTGATGATTACTCTCTATTGCCGTATTGTCGAGCCGACCAATCACTCGTTATCATCCTTGCCGAGAAGCCGAAAGATAGAGTGTTCAGACGGATTAAGCCATCCCTGCTCAAACAAACCCATCTATTCGTACTTTTTGTTCGCATCTCCTAACAACTACATTAATGCAGCGTCGCCACGTGTACAGTATCATATGTAGAATTTGTAGGACTAATGATTGTTTTCTTTGTATATTCATTTTTACCCTTTTATAATCGTGTATATTGCTTCTTTAGGAAATATCCTTATTGTTTTTTCCCTTTTGGGCAAGTTGCCCTAACTTATGAGTATAAATACCCTTGTACTTGTAGCTGTAAAAAGTCAGATTATCTTCAATACACTTTTTGAGTACTTTCTTCCTCACGTAAATACCATTGTTTACTTTTGATATCACTCTTATCATTTCCCTTAAGCAAGGTTAGGTGGCGAGTAATCTCATTGAACCAGTTCATGCATCATATCGAATTGTGTCATGAGTCCTCGGAAGTTCCATTGGCGCATCATATCCTCTAAAGCTATTCGTGAGTTTTGCTTACAGTTTTATTTGTCATTTTTTCCTTCTAGCATACATTTCCCCACTTACCCTTTCGAGCTTTCTGCAAGCTCAAATCCATCTAGCGACTGGCCTTATCTGTTCTTGGTCATAGTTAGCACGATCTTGGTATCAGAGCTGAGGTTTTGTGTGAACTATAGTTAGTTTTTCTTGAAGTTCTATTGTACTATGTTTTGCGTGTGTAAAGAAGAGTCAGTTATTGTGTTCATTTGACTACTATGTTATTAACTGTTCACTTTTTGAAGTGTTTGTTTAAATTTTGAATTTGTGAGGAAAAATGATGGATCCAAATAAGAATGTTGGTACTAGTGATGACAATAGAATTATTCACCATAGGTGTCAATCTTAAGGAACTCCTAGAAGTATTGACTAAAGGCTTGACGAGGTAATGAGGTAGGTAACCTCTTGGTAGATCTAACCCAAGCTATTCATGCACTGTCTTGCCGACCCACTGAGGCCACGTAAAACACTCCACAAGCTACTCAACTTATTAGAGGTCAAAACCCACCTCGACCAATTCGAGGTGGAGGAGTTGGTGGACGAGTAAGGTGAAGGATAGACCTGAGAGAGCTTAATGAGGAGGAAGAAGAGTATTTTGAAGAGGAGCGTGTACGAGTCCCTAGAGCATCCAACCATGTGAAGCTTCGAATTCTAAGTTTCAATGGATCTGGGAATGCTGACGAGTATATGGATTAAGAAGAGAAGGTAGAGCGTATGTTTGATTACTATTAATATGAAGATTATGAGAAAGTGAGAATTGCTACTATTAAATTCTCTGAATATACCGCCATGTGGTGAAAGAATTTTCAAACCATGAGAAGAAAAGAGGGGTATCGAGAGATTAACACCTAGCCTGAGATGAAGAGTACTCAGAAACATATTCGTACCGAAAACATACCTCCAGGATACTTTCACTCGGCTTCAGGAGCTAAGATAAGGAGGCTGAACTATTGATGAGTATGTTCAAGACTTTCAAATGCTGATGATACACTGTAAAGTAAAGGAGCCACTAGCCTGAATAGTTTCATGATTTTTTACTGGGTTAAGAGGAGACATCCGAGACATTGTGGAGCTCTAATGATTTGACACAATGGACGAAGTTATTAGGATTGCCCAGCGAGTAAAGAGGCAGAGAAGGAGCCGAGTAACGACCAGAATGCCAACTAACCAACCCAGACAGGCAAGCCATTGGACTCTATCAAGTACTGAACCGAGCAAAAGGGTTGATGTCAGAGCCAAGCAAAAAGGATGATTTGAAGATGTATTGCCAATCTGAACTTATGAGAAGGGCAAAGGTCTGGTAGGAAGACGAACTAGATCAAGTGCTTTAAGTGTTAAGGGTTCGGACATATGGCTGCTCAATGCCCGAACCAAAGGAAGATGGTCATTAAGGGAGACATCCCGAAGTTAGACGTAAACAATACAAATGAGGAACCCGAGGAGGAGGAGGTTCCTACCGAGAAAGAGTTGATTGAAGAAGACGTGTATGCCGAGGATTTGGACCAGCTACTCATGGTTATTCGACACATTATGAGCGTGAAACCTTCACAAAAGGAGGAGCAGAGAGAGAACTTATTTCATATCACCTGCAAAGTAAATGATCAAATGTGTGCACTCATCGTGGATAGTGGGAGCTACACCAATGTGGTGTTGGCTAACCTCGTTTCAAAACTGAGGTTGCCAACTATTGCATATCCAAAGTCGTACAAGTTGCACTAGTTGAGTGAGAAGGGAGCATTATACGTCACTTGACAAATACTGTTGCCGATCACTATCAGCAATTACTCCGACCAGATTCTCTACGACGTATTACTTATGTGTGCTTCCCATGTGTTGCTAGGAAAACCGTAGCTATTTGATAGGAGAGCCATCCATGATGGCTACAAGAATACCTACATGTTTGAGAAGGATGATTGGAAGATTATGCTAAATCTGATGCCACCGAAATAAATTCACAAGTCTTAGATAAAATTGCTCGCGAATCGAAGAAGGCTCTAGTTATGAGTAAAACCAAGCTTCGAGAGGCCATTAATGCCAATGAGCCAACCCTCCTATTGGTCAGGCGACTACTAGAAATAAGGGAGTAGGATGAGTTACCCCAAGAGGTCAAAGAACCGTTAGATGAATATGCCGACCTGTTCCTAAAATGGTTACTTGAAGAGTTACCCCTAACCCAAGGCATAGAGCACTGCATTAACTTAGTACCTAATGCTGCACTACCGAACAAGTTAGCTTATCGGATAAATCCCAAGCAGGCTTTTAAGCTTCAACGTCAAGTTAATGAGTTGCTAGAATGAAGATACATGAGAGAAAGTCTCAGCCCTTGTGCTGTGCCTGCACTTCTAGTGCCGAAGAAGGATGGAACTTGGCGGATGTGTGTTGACAGCCAAGCCATGAAGAAAATCATGATCAAGTACAGGTATCCGATCCTGAGATTAGAAGACATGATAGATGAACTGAGTAGGGCCAAAATTTTCAGCAAGAATGATCTCAAGTTTGGTTATCATCAAATCTGCATAAGGCCAAGAGACGAGTGGAAAACTGCATTTAAGACTCAACATAGACTTTACGAATGGATGGTCATGCCCTTCAGTTTGTTGAATGCCTCGAGCACCTTCATGAGACTTATGAACCATGTGTTAAGATATCTCATCAAGAAGTGTGTCGTGGTATACTTAGACGACATCCTGATCTACGGTGCCGACATGCTAAGTCATTGTGAATACATCAAAATAGTCTTGGATATTCTCCATGCCAAGAGATTATTCGGTAACCTGAAGAAATGTTGCTTTTGCTAAGAGGAAGTAGTATTCTTGGGCTATGTAATTAGTAGAGGAGGCTTGCAAGTCGATGATGAGAAGATCCGAGCAATTGTTGAGTGGTCAACCCCTATTACTTATGCCAACGTAAGAAGCTTCCATATACTAGCTTCGTTTTATCGAAGGTTCATTAGGAACTTCAGCACCCTCGTTGCGCCACTTATTGAATTAACAAAGAAAAACACCAACTTCCAATGGGGAGAAAGGGAGGAGAGGAGCTTTGCTGAGATAAAAGAGAGGTTGACATCTACCCTGGTGTTAGTACTACCTGACTTTAACAAAATTTTTTAGTTAAAGTGCGACATGTTAAGTATTAGAATAGGCATTGTCTTGATACAAGAAAGCCAACCAATTGCCTTCCATAGTGAAAAGCTCCAAGGACCCCAGTTAAATTACTTCATGTATGACAAAGAGCTCTTGACAGTAATCCGAGCACTGTAAGTATGGCAGCACCATCTATTACCGAGAGAATTTGTTATATATACTAACCACGAGTTATTGTGATACATTCGAAGTTAGACCAAGCTATCCAAGCAGCAAGTGAGATGGGTTGAATTCCTTGAGGGATTCAATTTTATGATCAAGTACAAGTAGGGAAAGAGCAACGTAGTTGCAGATGCTCTTTCAAGGAGGCATATGCTCTTATCAAAACTATAGACTAAGCTATTTGGTTTTGTGAGTATAAAAAAATAATACTCCGAGGATCCACATTTGGACCAATAATTTTGTGATGCGTAGATAGGAGGACAAGGGACAAGTATTATGTAGAGGATAGCTATTTATTCCGAAGGGGCAAATTGTGCGTACCGACTTGTTCCTTACAGGAATTATTAATTAGGGAAGCCCACAACAGAGGACTCTCCGAGCACTTTGGGGAAAGGACCTATGAACTATTGAATGGTCGATTCTTTTGGCCAAAAATTTGGAGAGATGTGCACCGAGTGATCGAAAGCTGTGCTATGTGCAAAAAGGCCAAGTGTCAAGCTAAAAAAAGGAAAGTAATGCCCTTACCTGTTCCAACGAGGCCGTAGACTGAACGAAGCATGGACTTTATTCTTAGACTGTCGAAAACTACCTGAGAAAAAGATTATATAATGGTCGTCGTAGATTGGTCCAATAAGATGGCACACTTTGTGCCCTGTACCAAAACTAATGACGCTTCGACTATTGCTTCTCTTTTCTTATAGAAGGTTGCACGGATACACTGCGTGCTAAGAAGTATAGTCTTTGATAAGGACCCAAAGTTCTTAAGCTATTTCTAGAGAACCCTGTGACGTCGATTGGGAACCAAATTACTCTTTAGTACCTCCTATCACCCCCAAACTGATGACCAAATAGAGGTAGTTAATTGTACTTTGGGTTAACTACTTCGAGCTGCAGTAGGCAATAACTTAGCTTATTAGGATGTTTGCCTGCTAGTGGTCAAGTTTGCTTATAACCGAACCATACATGACACCACTAAGCAAACCCCCTTCGAAGTAGTCTATAGATTCAATCCCAAGTTGCCCCTCGACTATGCCCCTGTACTCGCACCTGTACAAAAGGACCTTGACGCCTTGGCTAGAGCACAATCTCTTCAACACATCTATGATAAAATCACTCAACACATCAACTAAGTTGCTAAAAGAATGCGAGAAAAGACCAAGGGTCGGTCGGTCGGTTAAATAATTTCAACCAAGAGACTTGGTATAACTACACCTCAACAAGGAACGATTCTTGAAAATCAGCAACAACGCCTACAAGTTAGAACTACCTAAGGACTATGGGGCTTCTGACGCCTTCAACATTACCAACCTCAATCCATATCACCCTGACAGAGAACTAAGTGAATACCATTTGGATTTGATCCCAAATCTAAAACAACCTGGAGAGAATGATAAGAATCTAGCTACAGGACCTCTGACCCGTAACCGAGCCCGAGAACTAAAAGAGTTGGTACAACGAATCCTTATGTTCCAATTAACCCTGACCGAGGCTGAGTACTTCCTTGCTGAGTCAGTTTTAATGCCATGCCATATGACTGCCCATTATTCTGTGGTATGTCGAGTTGATAATTACTCTCTATTGCTAAGCCAACCAATCACTCGACATCATCCTTATCGAGAAGCTGAAAGATAGAGTATCCAGACTGATTAAGCCATTCTTGCTCCAACAAGTCCATCTATCTGTACTTTTTGTCCACAACTCCTCTTAACCTCTCTAATGTAGCGTCGCTATGTGTATAATATCATATGTAAAATATATAGCACCAATGATTGTTTTCCTTGTATATTCATTTTTACCCGTTTATAATCGTGTACATTGCTTCTTTAGGAAATGTCCTTATTGTCTTTTCCCTTTTGGCTAAGTTACCCTAACTTACGAGTATAAATACCCTTATACTTATAACTGTAAAAAATCATATTATCTTCAATACACTTTTTGAGTACTTTCTTTCTTGCTTAAATACTATTGTTTACTTTTGACATCACTCTTATCCTTTCCCTTAAGCAAGGTTAGGTAGCGAGTAACCTCATTGAACCAGTCCGTACGTCATATCGAATTGTGCCGCGAGTCCTCGAAAGTTCCATTGGTGTGTCATATTCTCTGGAGTTGTTCGTAGGTTTTGCTTATAGTTTTATTTGTTATTTTTGCCCTCTATCATACATTTCCCCACTCACCCTTTCAATCTTTCTGTAAGCTTGAACCCATTTAGCGACCGGCCTTGTCTGTTCTTGGTCACAGTTCGCATCACTTCATATCCTTCATTTCTTCCTCGAAGCTTCTAATAATTTCATATACCCCTTTGCCTGTACACATCAACCTCTTCCTCTTTGAAGAAGGTCATGTTGCACTTTGGTAGATGGAGGGCTCTTCGACTTCTTATAATAGAAGAATATCTTCTTCCATCTTTGGTGCTTAAGCCTGCTTTCGGTTAATCTCCTCTATTACGTCATCCATTATCTGTACATCCTAGTCCGTTGCACAATCTTACCTATATATCACAAAGAATTCAGCTAAGTTCGAGAAGCTCTTCTTCATGAATCCAGCGGCAATGGGGTGGCTCTATCAAAAAATAAAAATAAAATAAAAAAACAAAATGAACATGAGGCGATCACACCCTTGCAGAGTACACATATTAAATTAAACTTACTATACTCAAATATGGAGGAATCTAATCAACCCTAAAGATCTCAAGAAAATATCGTCCACATGAAATATATACACTAAACAACATATCATAGCAATTTTTTATTACATGCCCCATGTTATAATATTGAAGTTCACTAAGCATTGAGCTACATCCAATTTGACATTTACATGCCCAACATATTCAATGAAGGCAACATTTTACTTTTAACCGGTATAAAGACAGAAAATAAACCCAACAAAGCTATAATAACTTGGCAATACAAGAAAAGAAATTGACAAGAACTAAGATATAACAATTGAAAAATCAGCAACAGTCAACTGAAAAGCTATTTTAATACCTAATTGAACTTTTTAATGTTAACATCACTTATAAAGATAATTCCATCTCATTCTATCAACCGGTGTGCCATTTTGAACCAATTAGTATGCGACGTATGTACTTACTTTATTAAAATAACAACTTACCACATTGTATTTTCATTTGAAAAAATAATGAGAAGAAATGCACAAATGCTAAAAATTGTCATCACATCACTTATTTATGTTAATGATATCTAAAACAAATAAAATTAATAAAGAAAAAAAATCCAGGAAAATGAAAATTCACAAATGAGCTCATCCTCTTAAGGAACTCAATGACCCCAAATTTTTTCCTTAGTTAAATGGGACGATGGCAGGGCAATACCATGAAAGCCATAAAAATCCATAAAACAACATCTTTTCTTTCTAACACCACATAAGCTTGAAAAGAAGAAATCGTATAATACAAAATTTCAATAGTACATAAAAATTCATGTCACCAAATTGACATAGCTAAGTAGAAATTATCATAAATTACGGATGCCCTTGGTACTTGTAAAATTTGGTGCTTGGAATGCAACCAAATCCATCACCAGAAAATCATCAAGGATAGAGTCAATGATAGGTGAAAATCATACAAAAAAAAAAAGAAGAAGCAGCATTTAACTATGTTTGCATAGGTTGTAATAAGGAAAAGTAGGAAAATTGATGGATTAAGGAAGAGGAACTCATGAAATACATTGGGTATGCAATAAGAACAAAGCAAAAAGCAATGGGTATAAGACATACACCAACTTGATATCATTGAGGATAGAAGATGTATACAATACATAAAGTATATGAGACCTTAAATAAAATACTCAATTATTATATAAATATGTTAAGAAATAAGATTGAGATATATACCATGTGAAACATCCATAATGAAGTCTATTCTCACACTTCATAGACTAACCACGGTAAAACACAAATGACGAAATAACACAAGGGGCATTTCTTGAAGATCCTAGAATTCAACAAGCCACACGTATAACATGTACTTAAAACTAATTCACGTCATGCATAATCTTGACAAGATAAATCACCAAAGAATGGTTAAAACACTTGAAGGGAACATACAATAGTTCATACCTCTATATACGTATCCTACACATGTTTCTCCACCATGAACATTTTCTAGTCATCATCACATCCGAACCCTTTAGTAGACTTCCCGTAAACCATATTGTAGACAATACTCCAATCCTTTTTCAGAGTCTTGGTTTAGGACTCTATGTTGGGCTTAGCCTTTAACCCACTATTAAGCAACCTCACACTCAGCCTGCTCTCTAGCTTACCTAAGTAGCCATAGTGAAATCTATAGTCAGCATTGTGCATCTTATTACTGTGTAGATCTACCATAGTTGCAATCGATGCATTATCCTTTGAAACAGTCTCCATTATCTAGTACTTGCATTGCATAAAACAACAAAAGGAAGGATGAAAAGTAGACAAGAAGAAGTTGTGTCTTACCAAAAGTATATACTAGTGAACAATAGCTTAATATTATAGTATCATCGGGGATGGGTAAAATATGGATCATTACTCGTAACTTACTTTATAAGAAGATGCCCCTATTCATGCTACAATAAAGGAATAAATACAATGAAAGTTGTTCCCACACATGATTAATCATAGTCAACAATTACACTTACATGGGAAAGAAAACAGTACGTAATATAGGGGAACATGACTACAATCGCAACATTTTCAAGATTTGTAGTGAAAGGGAAAACTAAGAGCTTTTACTCCTCGAAGCTCTCTACTCATTAAACATCTCATTGGCTAGTTGCGTCCTCCATGTATTCCATGCGTCATTGTTACCCAATGTCATGATCAAATCATCACCGGTGTCCATATTGATAATAGCAGTCTATTTAAAGGATGCAATGAAGATTGAATGCAGTGAGGTGTTGTAGAGTTAGTGGGATGCAAACTTACATAAACTAAGAAAGATTACCTTGAGGAACCTGTAGGCCGTTACACTTGGTTATTGCATCTCGTAAAACCCAACTATCTACTGTAGATACTTCCCAACCCTGTAAAACATACACAAAGTTCGTACTAGAGGTATAAACACCCAGTATGTTGGTTGCAACATCGTTCTTCCGATTTCTGTATCTTAGTTTATCCTTCATGGGCACTCTAATGAATATGTGTGTCTTATCCAAGGTACCCAAACAATTCTACGTAAGGAGTAAACAGTTACAACCATATAATTTGGAAGTTATGTATAAAATATCAAAGTATTCTATATTACTGCCGAGGGAAGTAAGTTATACCTTAACAAACTTCCATCGAATGTCCAAGTAAGAGTCATTGATGGGTTTAAGCTTCATAAGGAGGCGATTGCTCAGTCGAAGTGTTGCATTAAGAATGGAGTGGAAGTATTAGCTTATGATTGCACTGAATCACTTGAAATTGTGCTTTATAACTCTGTTCTTTGCATGATAAGCAAGTATATGCAAAAACATAGCCACTTGCTCATTGACGAGCAAGTGTCTACCAGCCTTCTAATGTCCTACACCTTCCAATAGCTTGCATAATTTAAAAAAGGAATACCAATCTACTCTTAGTTGCTCAATGCAAGCGACATCATCACTATGGACTAGCCTCCTATTGTATTCATTTTGTACAACCAAAATCATGGACAATACGAATATAGGGCCAAAGCAAATAAATGGAACATAAGAGGATATGCAACCTCATAGTATTCCATCCACAAGAATAGCACGAAACATGTAAGTTTCTTTCTCCTTTGTAATTCATTCTGATAAAAAGTCAATTGGTCCACCACTAAAAGTCATTAAAACAAAAGGGTCCATAACTTAATTATCTATAAAGGTTGTAAGAGAAATGCAATGCACGATCGTATACTTGCCATTGGCCCATGCAACCTAGAGTTAGCAATTAACTATGTATCGTGGTGTAAGAGTAGAGTAATGGAAGGTAATTACTCATGTTAAGTACTTATGCAATATTCATTTGACCGTTGTAATTAAACTATGGTTTTGTTTGTGCAATTTTATATGTAGTTCTCTTTCCTAGTTAATAGATGACTTATATGTAATTTGAATATGTTTCGACTCAATTTGTAATACATATCCAGTTGCCAAGCAAAATCCATATTAACTTGCAAAGGAATCAATTGGATAATTTTTGTCGAAATCTTAACGTAATCAAACATGCATTCCATCAATGCAAAACGCATGCTTGGTAACAAAGAACCTAACAAAGCATCTAGTCTTCTATTTATTGAAACAATAACATAATATATCACTAAAATCACACTTATTAATCCATACCCCACTTAATATTCCTTAATTAAAACAAAGGTTTACAAGGAAAAAGAGCCATACCGATCCATTCCCTGTATCGAGAGCTTACCAAATCGAATAAGCAATTTTAAATCGATACCAGTTTTCTTTTAGCTATCAAACCCAAACATGAAGACCTTATTATAGCAAACAAGCAGGAACTATGGTGAACAAAACCATCATTTACAAAACCCTATACAATGTTCCTTGATTAAAACGCAAGAGACTAGAGCAAAGAAGTCATGCTGATCCATTATAAGGGAAAAGAACAACCAAATGCACTGACATTAGCATTTCAAAAAGAAACGACCCAATTTGACAAGCCAATTAGTGATAAGTCTGGCATTGAAACCGTAATTGCTCACCTTAATAGAACTTCATTCATTACTTAAGAGCTATACAAAACATGCGATAATTTTGGACTACAAAATGACTGTGGTATTAGATTATAATTTTAAAAAACAAAAAGGCCCTCCAACTAATATGATGAAATTAAAAAACTATTTACCACATAAGTGCTATAAAAAATATTTCCATTAGAGAAGATAAATTTCCTAAAACAAACTCTTAAAAATGCGCAACCAAATACAGTACAAGAGGATTATATTATAGAGTTATGCATATCCGATTTCAACGGTGTTATTAGACCATGTTAAGAAATTGTCACCTCTAAGATTGGTAGGTCACTTACTTCCAACACTTTCATAGACATGAATACTTAGAATATTATTTTACTTTTAAGAATTTATTACTTAAAAGGAGGAAGACTTTTAAATGTTCATTAATGCATCATCTCTACGCCTAGACTAGAAGGAGTGAAAATTACCCAATTGTCTATTGCCTCACCTATTTAAGACATTTTACTAGATTCATTCCTGTTCTCACTTCACCATTTCCATTTCCATGAATTGCGTTAATTATTCTTATCCATTCGCTTATCTTCTTTCTATTGTCAGTCAAAAAAACAACTCTCACGTTGAAATACTATGCTCTGCATGTGACCTTCTCAGACTGGATAAAATATTAAACTTTATTTTTTAATTGTTCTTATCCATTAGACAAAGATATATCACTAGTGTTACGTTTACTACCCAAGTTCGGGAGGACA
Source organism: Lumnitzera littorea (assembly GCA_024138015.1). Taxonomy (NCBI): domain Eukaryota; kingdom Viridiplantae; phylum Streptophyta; class Magnoliopsida; order Myrtales; family Combretaceae; genus Lumnitzera; species Lumnitzera littorea. Next base: position 153,751,596 of record JAMXBB010000001.1, on the reverse strand, counting down.
CTGTAGCAAGGATAAGCTCCTACTAGGCCAGGTGGGTAAGAGGTAAGAAAAAGTTTGTGGACAACTTGGATACTTACTCTATGGTTGTAAATAATCTTAAACCGATCCTAAAACTAGTTTTATTGACATTCATTTGCGTATTAAATTAGTTCGTCTGCCACCATATTGTAAGCTATGTCAATGGGCCCTATAAAACACCCCACATGAAGGGGGACACTCAAATCTACACAAAATATGAAACCAAAACTAATAGTCAATTGTACATTTTTTTTTTAACTTAATAGCTTTTCATCCAATTCTAGCAACTTCATCATCTTCTTTTTCATTTTCATTTTCACATGTCAATCTTTACTGGATGATTATAGGCTTGTAGGTGTGAGATTATTATGATGTGGTTTGTCCTTTTTATATTATTTTAACAAGCATTCTATAAAACCCCCCTATAAAAAATGCTTGATCAAAAGATCTATGAATTCCTTTTTGGCTTATAAGCACACCTTGATAAGAAGTGTTCTTTTTCTTTTCCTATTGCTTAGTGTTGGTGAAAGTCAAACAATGTTTGTCTGCTAGTTGAGGGAAAGGGAAGCATGACATCACAGCAAAAGGAAGAAACATGATCAATCTCATGGAGGACGTGCTGATAAAAAGCATATAGAAATCATAAGAAGATTAAAAATCCAGCACACCAACGAATCATAACATCTTTACAGAACATGGACAACGGGAAAAATGCTTTAGAATTGCTCTACACGATTATTAACAAACAACCAATGCATCTCATATGAAAAAAAAATGAAAAAAAATATAATTTTCACATAACAAGAACTGCATTACTGAAAAACATATTATGCAACTTGGTTAATGACTTAACAAGATGTGAATGGTGCAAAATGAGGACCTTTATATAAGAAAGGAAAAAAAATAAAGAAGGGGGACGATTTGAGAAAATTGCTTACTTTTTCAATTGTCGATCCTTCAACACGACTGGGAATTCACTTCAAATCTAGCTTGCAACTTCGAATTCGCCCATCGTTTTGGGTATCTGTTCAAGAACAAACAATATGACGGTGAGTACTACCACCGATGTGGAGTCCCAAAACAACTGATTGGGAGAGAAGGTTACGTTGAACGGCAACAAAGGATCTTTGAAAGCACAATCCTTGGTGAATTGACTAGGTTTCAGTCTTGCTGGAGAAACCCTAACCAATCTTATGTTTTGATGATGGATATTTTAGGGTAGTTAGCGTAATTTCTTATTTTAGTAGAGGGCAAATGTCAACAGAAAAAATTCTGAGACTATGGAATACTAATTCTTCCACGCAACTTGGGAGTCTAGATTCCATAAATTGTATACCGTAGCTTTTCCAAGAATCCTAAATTAGAGGAGCTTCATTGTAACCGAATAAGAGATTAATGGGCAACTAAAGGAATGAGAGGGGAATGGCATTGCTAATCCCCCTTACCGAACATAGTGTAAATGTGGTTTGAAAGGATGCATATAGGATATCAGTGTTCAACCCATCACCTTTTCAGGTTATTCTACGACTTAGTAATAACATTGTTCCATCTATCATTAATTATCGAAATTTTCATTATATTAACTTTTATAATTACCAGACAATAAACCAAATAGTCATATTAATTGAATGGATAGAAGAAATCTTGTTCTACATAAAATTTGGAGAACTTAAAAAGGAAAAAAGAAGAAAACACTATGCTAAATTCTTTAAGTTTTATTCTTAGTCTACTTGTGCAATCTAACTTTCAAATTCTTTATTTAAATTATTCGACCTTTCAAAATGAGACAATCAAGTCTTTGCTTACATTTTCGATAAGTTTGCTCATGTTATTTTTCTTAAAATTTATTACATAACTTTAATGAAAAAATAAAGGATAAAGGATTGGTCCTGTATTTCTTTCTCTCAAGCCATGTGGAATTCCATGCACATGGAAAAATGTTTAAAAATATCTAATTTAACATAAGTTAATGTATGTTAATTGAAGAAAAGGGATCACGATTTCGGATTTCATTCTCTTTTTCTATGTTTGGAAGTACATTTAGAAGTCATAATCACAATTTCATGGAATCAGTGATTCTAGCTTTAAGGAAAAATTCAATTTTACCTTTGAATAGGTGAAATTATGATTCCATTCATCCCATGTTTGTTATTACTTACCAAAATACTTATTCAACCTTTTAATTTAATTATGACATTATAATGCTGGTTAAGACTACAAATGAGTCGAGCTACATGCAAGTAGGTCGAGTTCAGCTTGGCTTGAACTCAGTGGTAAGCAAGATAAGCTTGAGTTTAAGATAAGACTCGTTTATCAAAATGAATTAAACTCAAGTTCCAATTTAGGCTCACAAGCTCGTTCACTAAGGTTTGTTAGAAAACTCGCAAGCTAACTCATTTAGGATCATGAGTAGACTCACAAGCTTTATATATATATATATATATATATATTATGAATTATGAGCAATTGATTTAATGTTACATTCAAGGAAAACTTTTAATTGTGAACATCTAGCGAGAGGTTTAATAATATATGAAAAAATTATATAGGGGATCAATATTTAAAAGTAAATTTAAATAAAAGATAAACGTTTTAAAATGGTTAAATAAAATATCAACATTTCAAAAATTAGTTTAAATAAGGAATTTCATTAATTTATTGTCGTAACACTATTAAATTAGTCTAATGTTGCTGTTAAGTGCCGATGCTTACATGGCCCTACATGGCACTTATATGGTACTTTAAAAGAGCCCCAGCAAATCAAGATGCCGAAAATTCACAAGCAAATCAAGATGCGGAAAAAGAGCTCAATCATTGCATTGCCGATTCAGTCTGGAAAAACATCGGATCAACATCTTCAGGTTTTCTTTTTTCTTTTCCTTTTTTTTTTTCCCCTCAATTCCATTCGATCCACGATGCTTGACTCTAGTCTCCAAACATCTACCTAAGCCATTAAGCTCACAAACATGATTTTGTCTCTTATCTTCCCAAATTCAGTCAGGAATTGTGTCGATTCGAACAATAACGAATGAACAATTATTAATGTTAGATTCTCTCCCTCTCTCTCTTCTTAAATATTTATAATTTTATTAATCAATTAAGGAGCTTTTTATTTCTAGGGTTTTGTTCATACTTGTGTCGTTATCTATAGATTGCTTTTCCTGTTTGGGAAGAACTTTGGGCGACAAAATAACGCTGTGGTTCAAAGAGGCGTGGCGAGGACCTCGGGAGCACCTAGCAACGATCCAAATACTTTTCTTAATGTTATTCGTATTTTTTTAATTTTTTTTTTCTTATTTATTTCCAATAAAGTATCATATAAGCACCACCTAATACTTCACAGCCATGTTAAACTAACTTAACAATGTTATAATAGTGGGTTAACGAGATTCTTAATGTGAATTAATTTTTGAAATGTTAATCCTTTATCCAAACTTTTTACAACGTTAATTCTCTATTTAAATTTACCTCCAAACTTTTATTTCCTTCTTGTGATTTTCCTAACAATATGATTAGATTGAAGAAATGAGTTGAGTTAAAATAGAAGGAAATGGATAGCAATGATAGGAAATAGTGTTTTTGCTAAAGTAATAGAAGGAAATAAGTGGAAATATTTTCATTTGAAACTTATTTCTCCTCTCCATTTTGCCAAGCTGTAAATGGAATTGAGTCGTAATAAGTGAAAATTGGAATTGCGATTTTATTCCGACTCATTCTCCTATATCAAAATAACATAATTTTATTTATATTCTAATCTATTCCGTGAACCAAACGTGTTATAATTACGGTGTTTATAATTTCGTGGCATCTCTATAGTTAATTGTTTTAAAAAGGTTTAATTATCATTAATCGCTTCTTAATTTTTGTACAAATAAACCCTCTATGTATGTATGTATGTTTCTTGTGCTATTTGTAAATGATCTAGAATTAAATAGATTAAAATGGAATGGAATTCAAACTTCGACAATAAATCCATTCCTATATTTGAAAATGCTTATAGAATAAAAATGAAATATGTATATAGGAGTAATTGTCACGTCCTGAAGCGGTAAAGTCGTAATAACCCCGCCGTGTAAATCATTTTAAGATAGAAATTGACCTTACAACCACTATCCTAGATCCGATCCACACAAGGTGTCCATGACTAAGCTGTTTTGAAGTAAACAGTTTATAATTTAAATGAATCATTTACTTAAGAAAATAAGAATATATATATATACACTAGAATTCAGTTATTACAATTAACGTTTATAATGTTTCACTGTAATCTATTTCCTAGTTAATATATTATTCAGAAATGAAAAATTTTAAGATAAAAGCTTAGACTTTAAAAATATATGTTTATTTTTCAAATATTTTTCCTCACTCCTCAAGATCCAATAATTGCTGGCTTTAGAGTAGTTACAAGTCGCTTCTTGGCCAACACCTGCAACAATGTCTATAGAAATGTGAACAACCACAACTCAGTAAGTTAGGATGAAGGACTTACAACTATACCACAAACACAAACAAGGTTATTAACGAACTTATTAGGTGCAATGCATGTTCAAGCAAATACCATCGTACAATGTTGTCTGGCCCGTCATGAGATTAGAGAAATTACACCTGCTCTAATCTGAATTGAGGAATTACCGTTAATACAATAACTCATGACCAAACTCAAGCTTGTGCAATGGATACATCGCTTTTCCCATGACTATCTTCAAACTATTGACTTCATCCTTACCGTGATCTCCTCACCTGTCACTTCGTTCGACTAGAGATGAAAAAGTGACCCATTATGCTATTCAGCACTATCTCTTTCAAAGGGATCGGTATTTGGTTAGAGAATCCTAGGTTTCCCCTAATGAGCTGCCATGCAAGTCCGATTATGATTACAGGTCGTATATTTGATTAGATCCAATTTATGGTGATCAATCATTTCATATAAATCATATAATACAAGCCAAGCAACAAATCAAAAATCATATCATCAGCTTAGAATAAGCACAGTTAAGTACAATTTCAAGTCTCCAAAATACAACACTATATTAATCCCAACTTACTTAGACTCCTCACTAATTTACTCGAGGTCTGATTCACACAGACTATCGCCAATCATCCTTATAACACAAACGTAGTTTCAGTTTTTTATATAACTATTATAGATTAGTTTTATCCTATAACACTTATTGTTATCTTTTGTTTAGGGTTTAATATACCTAATGATCTAGGTCTTAAGTCTTTTACAATTCTTCTTGAATCATGTTAAGTTCTGTTTCAGTTTTCGCATCGATTTCTAAATTAGGTTTTTTACTCAATTTTTTCTTAAAGATTTATACATACACCCTAAGAAATCATTCCGACTCATAATATTAAATTAATCGCATTATCTTCGGATATCCTAAATATCGTTTTTAGTCTCTAACTAGTGTTTTAGTCCGTGCGGTACACCCAAATCCTAATTTAATTACCAAATTCACCCCTGTTTTGAAAAAATCTTACATTTTTCATATAATTACCCTAATTTAAGTTTCCTATCAGATTAATTGTATATTTCTATTATTATCATAATATCAAATCTAGCCAATATTTTTCTAATTATTAATTTCTTATAATTACATATTACACATTATCACCTAATGTGTACAAAATGTACACATCTAATATTCCCATCACTTCAAATATTATCTCCCAACATCAAATAACATTCTAAATATCTAAATTCATCCCAAATCAAATTTTAAACCTAATTACCCTAAATTTCCAAATTAACTCAAAATTTCTCATTTTTTAAACTATTATATATTTACTACATAATATGCTAATAATTACATTTAACATTCCAAATGCTACAAATAGCATACTTTATCAGATTTCAACATCCTAAAACATATAATTATGCATCAAATTAATAATTACCCATTTAATTACTTAATTAACCCTAAATTATCTATTTTATGTATCATTTTAAGGCCTAAAAATTTCAAAAATTAATTTTTAAAAACGGGCTTCATAGCATTGTTTTATATCATCTACGTAGTCTATACAAAAATTTTGGGCTCAAAACTATACTCCTAAGATCATTTATTTCTAAATCAAAACATGCTCGGTTTTACATGATTTCTTAAGGACTATATATCACGAGACATATTTTCATCAAAATAATATTTTTCCTAAAAACTACATACTAAAATGTTTCAGAATAACAAAATTCATAATTTTCTAAGAATATTTACTATTTTTATAAAATTACACAAAATCGGGTTAGAAATCGAACTCACTGATTTGGGTGGCTTCAGCCACCGTTGGTGGCCATGGGTACGTCGACCTACTTAAGCGCTGCCACCATTGTATGGTAGTGGTGGTGGCCGTCCACTCCTAACTGCTCATCAGGTCTAGGTTTTCCTTAGAAGCCCCAACTGCACAGATTTTTGCTAAATTTTTGTAAAACCTTAATTTACTCTCAATTTCACCTCTCTTTAATTTTCTAAGCTTCCTAATATCTAAAATGAGCTTTTGAAAAATTTGGGGTATTTATAAAGATCTTGGAGAATTATTGTGCATTAATTTAATTAGACAATTGCCTTATCTTCTTCCAATTTGCCTTTTGTGTTGTCCTAATTTAATTGGCTAATTTTTTTCTTATTTTCCCCAGTTGCCACGACCTAAAGCTAGATCGTTCCTTATTTTTTCTTAATTAATTATGAATTTTATTTAATTATTTAGTATTATTTTAGCACATTTTGCATGTTTTAAATAATTACGCATATTTCTACCTACATGTAAATTCATATACAGTACAAATAAATATTATTAAATATTATTTAGGTCATTCTATGATTTTTAGTATATATATAATTTATTTTTAGTGATTCGTTAATGTTACGCCCCGAAGTCGCGAAGTCGCAACAGTCCCGCCGTGTAAACCATTCTATGATAGAAACTGGCCTCACAGTTCCTACCATAGAGATAATCTACACAAGGCGTCGACGACCACTCGCTTTGAAGTAAACAGTTCGATTAAAGATTATACTACAAATATGATAAGTAACTCAAATTACTATTAAACATAGATAATCATATAAATAAGTCCACAGAGCTTCCCAGGAAGATTTACATAATAACTACAGTTTACTAATTTACAGAATAACTAACAGTCTTCATCCTTTAACTGCAAGGTCAGTCTGGTTACACATTAAGCTAAATAACTTGATCCTCACACCCCTGGCTTCAAAAAGACTAACCTCTGGATAATTGTAGGACGGTATGGTACTTGAAGAGATTACAAATCAGAACCTGCAAAAGGATCTATAAGGGTATGAGCAACTTCAGCTCAGTAAGTTGAATTGGAGACTCGTGAATGCATACAAGCACAAACAGGGTTATCAAACAATTATTTTCATGCAATGCAACAATCAAGTGTCATCGCACAACGTAGTCCGGTCCGTTGTGAAATCAGAGAAATTTCACCCGCTCCGATCCGGGTTGAGGAGTTCCATGTTATGCAGCAGCTCACAACCAAACCCAGGCTTGTGCAATGGAGACCTCGCTCCTCCCGCGACTACCTTCGAACCATTGACTTCACCCCCGCCGCGACCTCCTCTCCTGTCACTTAGTTCGACTGAGGATGAAGAAGGGACCATTTTGCAATCCTACGCTATCCCTTTCGAAGGGGTCGGTATTTGGTTGGAGAGTCCTATGATCCCCTAACGGGTTGCAATGCATGACGTTTTCGGTTATTATGGTCGACTAAGATTAAATTCCGGTTAAGGTTTTCAAACAAGTTCATACCAATTAAATCAGTCACAAAATCACTCACAGCACAAATTCCAGCACGAATTCAGATACATCAAACACATGCGCAAACTACTTACAATCACAAGCATATACAAGCCTAAGTCTCCGAGCACTACAAAACTAGTACTCTATTACAATAAGCAATAACCCAACTTACTTGAATTTGCTCGATCGCTCGATCCTCAAATTGCGAGCTGATTTGTTTCTGGGTGTCCTATAATGCAAAGAGGTCCTTTTAGTACTTATTTTTATGGATTCTTATTCTAATTTATAGTGTAACTCATTTTCCTCATGTATACCTACAACGTATTAATAATTCGTTGTATTTTATTTCGGGGTTCGGCTCCTAAACTAGACTCTGGTTTTAATTCCTAAGTCGTAATTAGGCTCGAATCCCAATGTGACATTAATCACCTTATGCTCGGGTATTCAAATATCCTATTGGGTCGTAATTTTGGTATTCTAACTATTCGGTACACACTAACCCTAATTGGGATATCGGATTTATTCCCGATGTGTAAAAATCTTACATTTTAAGATATTTACTTAAAATTAAATATTAATTCCGATTTATTATTTTTCTGATTTCAATTATAATATTATCTAAATAACTTTATTTTTTTAAATTTTGTAATTTATATTTTCACATATTCCTAATTTCTCATATTCTTTACCTAATTTCCCTAATTACCCATAATTAGTACCTAAAAGCTAGGATTAGGGTTCCACTGCAGAGATTAACTTACTTAATCATCTAATCAAGATCCAAATCAGTAATTAACATCCTAATTACCTAATTAATCCCAAATCACCTAATTTTACCATCATTTTAGGGCTAAAAATTAACTTAAAATTTTCGAAAATTAATTTAAAAAAAAGGGCTTCGTAGCACTGTTCTAAATCATATGAGAATCCTACAGGAAAATTTTGAGCCCCAAACTACATCCCTAAGCCTATTTAATTTCCGGTTTAATCATGCTCAGTTTTGATCAATTTCTTAAGAACCCTATATTTACAGACATAATTAAACTAAATCAATATTTTTCCCTAAATCTACATACAATAAAACCTCAGAATAACAAGTTTCATAATTTTCTGGGCAAAATAACTAATTTTACAAAATTATACAAAAATCGGGATGAGTAAATGACTAACCGGTTCAAGGATTTCTGGCCGTCTAAACCCGGTCCAAGGCTGTCGGCCGGTCCAGACGCTGGTCCTAGGGTAGGGTGGTGGTGGTGGTTCGGTCCCAGGTGGTGGTGGGTGGTGGTTCTAGTTCACCTTGCTAATCTGCACAGTTTTCTTTTTTTTTTTTATTTTCTGGAATTTCTCTCGATTTTTCTTGTGTTTCGATTTTTCTCAGATTACAAACTGTCCAAATGTCTTCTGTGAATTTTTTCCTTATTTATAGACAAACATAGTAATTAATGTGCATTAATTTGATGTGATTTTGTCCATTTCCTTGATTTTAGGCTTTTAGTTTGGCAAAATCTTATTGGCTAATTTTTTTTTCTTTTCAGCCACGACCTAATCTGGTTGCAGACCTCTCCTTCTGATTTTTTTTATAATTATTTTGTATTTTTCTTTAATTATTTACTTAATTTTCGGCCTATTTTAGCAATTACGCGTATTTTTATCTACACGTAAATACATGTAGGGTACACATGAACATTCCTAAATATTATTTTGGTCATTCTAAAATTTTTAGTATACATATAATCTATCTCTACTAATTTATTAGTTATTATATTACACTTTTTGCCTTTTCGGTAATTAACAGTTATTATGCTTAAAATTTGAAAATTTTATAGTCTCTTATTTTACTACTCACTTTCTTAAATTTAAGTTTACAGGGTCATTTTTACTGGTATTTTGTTAAATAGTTTATAATTTGGGTTTGATCGGATCCTTTAGCCGATCGTCCTAAACCTTGGGTTTTAAGTTCAAACCTATGGTTACTTGGCTTGGCTTTAGGGTTTACAGTTAGTTATCGGAATACATTTTACGCATTTTCGATAAATAAAGAGTTATATACTTAAAATTTGAAAATTTTATATTTTTTTATTTTATTACTTATTTTCTTAAATTCGAACTTACGAGATCATTTTTACTAATATTTCTAGTTTTATTTTATAATTTAGGCTCAATCGGATTTTTTAACCAATCACCCTAAATTCTATGAGCCAAACTTCGAGTAACTGATTGTAGGTATTATAGTAATTATTAGCTAAATGTAATAATTAGACTAAATATTAAATATGTAATTTAATTAATAACAATTAATGAGGGATAATGGAATCATAATTTTGCATTTTTAAAACAGAATTGAATTTCCTTCAATATCGAAACCGTTTATTATGGGGAATGGTTATCTTACCTTCTAAAAGTATTTTTAAACATAAGTAAAGGAATCATTCCAATCTATTTCCACATATCAACATAGTGGTAGTTCCTTTATTTTCCTTTTTCCTTCGGTTTATTGAATTTTAATAACTCTTAAATGGCATTATCTATGAAAGAGTAAAGTTGTAACCTTTGGAGTTTCTCTCTTTATTTACATAATGTTTCAACCTATCGTTCATATATAATAAAAGATGGGAATAAATTTTTATTTGCCTTTTCAAACCTAGACATAATGGTTGCTCCACTAATTTTTTTTTTTTCAAACAGCTTCCATCTAAAATTTTTTGTTTACATTGAACCATATTTCATATCATCCATAATTATAATATAAGAGAAAAGTCTATATCATCCATAATTATAATATCAGAAGTCTAAGATAATTAGGAAAAAAAGCTATCATATTAAACTAAATGGAAGGTAGATGAACTAACTCCTACCTATCTCAATTTGATGAAATCAATTTCCTTAACCACGTGCACATACTTGATTTGATGAAATCTAACTTCATTAACCTCTCATTTACACATTTTCATATAATTAATAAAAATTAATATTGTCAGATCTGATTCGAATGGTTAATCTGAATATATAAGAGAGTGAAAAATAAAAAAAAATGGAGTTGAATTCCATCACAATTCAATTGGGATTGAACCAAAATTAGATCGGATTGATTTTATAATTGAATCAAATCAAATCAAGTTAAACCATTGGAATCAACTTAAGTTTGACAACATTAATAAAAATATACAAGGATAGCACAAAATAGTCATCCATCTAAATATATTTAGGTTCTCCGAAATTGGTTTTCTAAAGTTTATTAAATTTAACCTATTAAAATTATATGGTGTATAATTAATTATTAAGACTATAATAAGTAAGATTATATCATTGTATCTTCATAAGATATTTTAAATTTTAGATAATTATAATCATTAATTTTATAACTTTATTAAGTTATTTTAAAATATCCATTTCCCGGTTTACATATCTTACTTTCATAGCATGATTCGTGTTTTTTTTTTTTGGGCCGATTGTATGATGAGGTTGAAGGCAAACCTTCGCAACGAAGTTTTGAATTTCAAATATATAATACATCTCTCAACACATGCCATTACCTTTTATCATCCTCCTATAAAATGCTCACACTCCTTACCCCACACATGAGGTCAGGTGGATTAAGGTTGCTTCAATTCTAAGAACTCCTACAAGTTCTTCACTATCACATTGTATTAAGTAATTCTCAATTTTAAAAATCTCTCAACTTAATCTTAAAAAGCTTTTAAGAAACTCATTTACATTTTTTAAGTTTTATTGTTTTAATGGGTTCCATTTTTTATTTTTATTTTTATTTTTCCTTTGCAAATTTACGTAGCTCAACATCGCTCTTGGACAATGATGCCAAGATCCTCACGTTAACGATGGTCTAACTAAACACACATACATAGCGTTTCGAACTTTTTATTTCAAGCAAACCCTATTAATTTTATATGTATATATATATATATAATGAAATCTAATGATATAAACTTGTATTATATAATTAATAGAAACATAAAGATGAAGATGATAAATATTTACCCATACATGTATCTCACCTTTTCTTTTAGCATGATTGGTTGAAAGGCAAAGCTTACCAAGCAAGTTTCAATGTATTTTTTAAAACTTTATTTTGCCCTTTCTTCTTTAGACGCTCCTATGCTCTGCCCTTCGGTCTACACTACATTCACCACACCAGTCACGCTAACTCAGCAAAACATCAGATCAAGGAGAGAAGGGGGCCGATACAGAGAGAGAGAGAGAGAGAGAGAGAGAGAGAGAGAGAGGGGGCAAAACAACAAGCATCCTTACGTGGAGGAGGTGGACATTGACGAAAACGACAACACTGTGTAGCACCCTTCTGCCGATCCTCTCCCTTTTGCTAGAGGGTAAATTAATATTGATAATCTATCTCTTTCCTTTCCCTTTCATTTATTTGTCATTTTCATGCATGTGGACTGGATTATTCTGTGCTGTGTGTAGATTGGGTTTCGTATTAATATCCAGTATGATGTTTTGTTATCTGGGTATTGGATAAAGTTTTGATGTGATATGATCTGTGTGTATGTGTGTGTGTGTGTGTGTGTGCTCTTATGTATATGTCCATTCGATGCACAGAGCACCCTGTGGCTAGTGTTGTGTAGGGATAAAGGATGCATATACATATATGCTTGAAATGAGTCTGTTTCGGCGCATTCTGCAAAGATTCTGTTTCCGTGCTTGAAATGACCAATGGAAGTTCGATATTGAAAAAGTTTGGATTGGATTATTCTGTTCCGTGTAGATTATTCTGTCGCATTTTTCTAGCTGAAGTTGGACAAGGTCAAGTAGCAGCTGGTATATCTAGTGACTTGAATATGGCGGCTGCTAGCATATTTTGCAAACCCTCGGGTCATTGTCATTCAATTGTGGTGTTGGGTACATGGGCGAGTTTAGCATCGGACATTTGAGAAGATTTTACAAATGGGCCATTAAATTGAATTATGCATTCCACAAGGATGCAGGTGATTCATGGACATAAGTTATACCGCCATTTCGAGCACTTTTTTCTTCTTTTTTTTTTTTCAATGAGTCGTGGCTGAATATTTGAAGTGAGCCCGTAATTTTAACGAGGCAGAGACAAAAATAGAAAGAAGTAGCCTTAGGTTATAAAAACTTTGGAGTTCTCTCCGCCTATCTTTTCATTAAAATTCCTCTCTTTTCCTATCCATCTCTTATCTCTCCATCTTCCAAGATCAAAATTTTAAGGTTTTACTTTATTTAGTTCCGATGATTTTCTTTTATTTGATTCAGAAGAAATCTTTTCTTCTTTCTTCCACACCCATACCGCCTCACGGAGCTGGCACCGGCAGCTCGTTGTTGTCGTTCCCGGAGGGCCGATTGAAGCCGTGAAAAATACCCAGGTGGGGGAAAAGGCGTGGAAGGCCGTGGGATTTCCAACAGAGTGGAATGAAGCACCCATATCATCCATACAGGAAGAACAAGTCTAAAACTTCTCCAGAATCTGGTAAATTTCTATCTTAATTTTTTTTTCTCAAGAACTAGATAAATTTTTATCTTAGTTCTTTTAAGTTTTAAAAGAAAAAAAAATTTACAATATTGCTTAATTCTTAAGGTGTATATATATATTGGCTGAAAACCAAAGACTGCGGGCTATTGGTCCAATTGTTCCAAAGGAAGGTTTAATCCTTTGTGCTTTTGGGGGTAACAACGCCAAGTACTTAAGAATTTCATAATTTTCATAAGTTTTAATTCTTTTTCTATAAAAAGAACATCCAAAACCCCCTATAATTCCCATTTGGTATGAAGCATAAGTTTCTTTCTTTGGCATAAGTCTTATTTTCATATTTGTTTAAGAGTGATATTTCATATAAATCTATAATTCGTAGACTTGCATATTTCATATACCTAAAGTAGAAAAAGAACATATTGTTTGTGATAGTAGAGAATATTTACATAATTGTAATTTTAGAAATAAGAAAGGTTATAAACATCTTTGACATAGCATAAACTAAATACCATAGTTGACTTAATCATAAACTTTTCAGAGAACTGTTACACCACAGACGGTTCTCTTAAGGAAAAACTTTCAGATAAAGAAAAGAAATCTAATCTAGAAATAACTTCAGAAAACATAAAACAAAATTTAGACCAGATTATTCAAAATCAAGAATACTTAAAAGACAAGTTTAGATCATATAAGCTTTGAAATTTCAGAATTTATTAGAAAAATTCATAAATTTCCTTCAATAAGTTAGAAATAGAAACTAAAAAACCATGTAGAAGATCTTGATAGAAGAAATCAAGTTCAAATGGACGAATTAAAATAGAAAATTGATACTTTATATAAAGCTTTTATTGGATGAATCATAAAGCCTTGGCCTTATACGAAAAAGACTAAAAGAGAAGTAGAACAGAATGTAGAAAACAAAGGTTTGGTTGGCGTAAATAATAATAATTTTGTATCCAGACAAAGACCAAGCTCAGGTATCTCAACTAAACTATATCATACACTTAGCCACAGAACAGTTTGCAGATCTAAAAGACGAGCTCCAACGATTCATACGGAATTTCCAAAAAGATTTAGGAGTCACACTTAATACTCAAGCTAAGATATTAGAAGATCAGAAAAATCTACTGAGTCAAATACAGGAAAACAAAGTAGATACAAATTACCATATGAAGAAAATTATTATGAAACAAGACAGACAATATAAAATCATGTAGATATAATAGAAGATTTATTAGTAGAAGAAGTCCATCAAATACAAAATAAGATAGATAATGAATTAGAAAAAGCGTGGTGGAACCCTACATACGAAAAACAGAACATAAAAATTTAATAGAATTTTCAGAACCTTCATACTCAGAAATCACACCTTCAAAAATTAATAAGTCTATAAAATCATACAGAATGATATAAGTAGAAATGCCAGAAATGGATGTAGATGTTAGACCAACAGCTACACCCTTAGACAATAGAACACCGTGACATACAATGCACTTCAGGAAATATACCTAGAAGAGCATATGCAGATTATAATTCTAATTCCATACAATATAAGTCTAAAGGAATAAGAAAGCCTTTAGAACATTATAATACAGAATTAACCTTAAAAATAACAAAATATGACCCACAGTTATGGGGCAACATAATGGAAGGATGGAAATCAAAAGTCATACAAGAATATTTAGGCAGAAACTTTAATCATACTACGGAAGAAATGTTTAAGTACTTAGAAACTACATTGGGAGAAACAGCAAAACTAATGTGGGAAAACTTTAAGACTGCATACCCAGAAGTTTTAGGAGCTAATCCCATAAATTTTTTTGTTAATACAGTGTCATAAGAAAATTAGAAAAATTATCCATAAAAGATTGGAATTCAATAATTCCATTTTTACTAGATTATTTATATTACATAAGCAAATCACAAAATATTTATAATAAAGAATTAGGAGAAAAACTCTTTAATAAATTATCAGGACCTCTTGGTATAGAAATACATAATAAGTTTAAAGATTTCATAGGAACAAACCAGCATACATGTATCGATAACATACCAAATAAATATACTTTATAATGAAACAATTACAAGAAAAATGTACACAAATACAAATACAGAAACAAATAAAGGAGGATATATTTATACACCTCAACAATATGGAAAAAAAAAGAGAGAGAGAGAGAGAGAGAGAAAGACAAAAACGTAGATCTCAGTATAAAAATACAAGAAAAACTTATAATAATAGAAATAGAAAACATTATGGAATAAGAAAATCTCAAGCGAAAAAGCCAGCCCTTAATAAGGATAAACATGTTAGAAAATCTAGACTTACAAGAAATTATAAAGATAGAATAAAGGTAAAAGATCAGCCGTCAGAAGGTGGTTGAATTTTACTTCTTTATTTAAAAAAAAAAAAAAAAAAAAGCTTAAATCCAGTTATAGAGCATATTAAAAGTCTGCAGAATAAACTGCTAGACATATTATCTCGTCAGAGTTAGTCCATAACGACATGATGTTTGCTAATATGCGATGGTCTGACATTCTATCAGGGGGAGAAATAGAAGAAAACACGGAAATGGCTCAAAAACCCTTGCCAGGAGCAGGAAGAGGCAGAGGACGAGGAATAACCCTCATTGAAAGGCCAAGTCCTATAGTGGACGGACAATCTACAGACAGGCCATCAACCTCAAACCCAGAAAAAAGGCCCATAATGGTTTCAGCACAGAAAAGTCAAGGTTTCATACCACAAAATGTCATACGACTTGACGATGTACAATTATCAGACTTCACGGGCTCAGATGAGTTCAAAATAAGGCCCAACATAAATGTGAATAATATTGAAAGAACCATAATTGATAATGTTTGGATAGCCTATAAAAATCGTAACACACGTCATATTATAGCATGCCTTAATGGACTTGGCAAATATTTTACTCATAAAGTAAAAGACCACCCTGCCGGTTGTGACATGGCCAATCTGACAAAAATTAACCTAATGCAACAATTAGAGGCCGCCAGAAAAGAAAACACAACTTTAAAAGAAGAATTAAAAAAGAAAGCCCAAGTTACAGAAGATGTTTTGTATTCAGAAAAGGTTGGAGGATCAACCACTCCAATTAATCAGATAGCCAGAAGGCTAGAATCAAGGATTGATTCTAGAATTTCAGAATTAGAAGCCCGGAATCGAGAAATACTTCAAGAAGCAAAAGACATAAAAAACAACCAGCAACAACTCGCAGACTACCTCATACAGCAAGAAGATGAACAGCAAACAGAAGAAGACAATCAACCGACTGAATATAATGAGGAAGATACTCTTAAAAATTTCCACGAAACACTTGGCTGAGGGCCACGGAAGCACTATCACAAGGCGACAGAATACGCCAGCTATGTAAATTATGTGTGTTTTCTTTTTCCTGCTTTTTAAAAAAGCAGATTCTTTTTCTATCGTACCTTTCTTCAATTATTGTGCAAGATTTTGCTTTTGGGAAGCCATACTCCTTGTCTTTTGTATTTTTCTTTCAATAATTTGTGCGAAAAATTTATTCGTTGTGTGTTTTTAGCGCATCATATGAATGTTCCCTTATCCTTGCATTTGATATGGAAAATGTTTTAACGGTTACATGTAGTTATAATCTTGCGCAAACACATATTAATATTAAGTTAGGTTTTTATAGCAATTTACAAACATTTTTTAAGCAAAAGTTGTATAATCATTGTATGAGAATTATGAAGTTTTGAATTTTACATTTCTCATAATCTTATAATGCACAAGATAATTTAATGAGACTTAAAAGTTAGGATTAGGGTAAACGGGAGTAAACAAGCAACTTTTATGAAAGAAAAAATATTTAGTATATTTAATTGTTGTGGCTAAATGTATAAAGGATATTTATACCCATAAAGTTAAGGTGACTTGCTTAAAAAAAAAAGGAAAAAAACAAAAAAAGTATTGTCTCAAAGAAATAATGTACAAAGAGCACAAAAAGGTAAAAATAAATATTCAAGAAAAATAATAATTAGTATAATGGATTCTACACCTGGTAAAGATGCACCGATAATACCATTGGAACTGATTGAATATCCAAGCAAGGGTGCCTGAAGATTAGTCCACAGTAGCTCTCTCGGCTTCTTGGCAAGATTGATGCCAAACAAATATTCAATTTAGACATGATTGAGTAAGTGTATAAGAATTAGTTACTGTCGGGGCATTCTTTTAGCCAACACATAATTTTTGAAAGATGGGTAATCATTTGGCACAGCATTGAGAATTGATCAACAATAAGGAGTAACTTGGCTTTGGCAAAAGCTTGTTGGAATATGAGGATTCGCCTTACCAAACCCTCTAATCCTTAAGCTTAGCTACGGGTTAAAGGTCCAATAGACTTATTCCTATTATTTATGAACCTAAAAAAAAAAAAGATAGGTTGTCTTATTTTTTTTTAAAACACATTGCATGTAAAATCTTTTCTTTAGATTGAACCATATTTCATATCGACCATAATTATAATATCAAAGAAAAGTTTAAGATAATTAGAAAAAAAGCTATTATCTTAAACCGGATGGAACGTAGACGGACTAACTCCTGCACGTCTCGATTTGATGAAATCAATTTCCTTAACCATGTGCACAAATTTGATTTGATAAAATCTAACTTTATAAACCCCTTATTTTAACATTTTCATATAATTAATAAAAAACAATGTTGTTGGTTTTTATTCGAATGGTTGATTTGAACATATGAGAGGATAAAAAATTTAAAAAATGAAATCAGATTCAATCATAATTTAATAAAGGTTGAACCAAGATTAGATTAGATCAGATCGATTTTATGGTCAGATCAAGTCAAACCATAGAGTTTAATCTAAGTTTGACAATATTAATGAAAATATTTAAAGATAGCACAAAAATAGTCATCCTTCTATATATATTTAGATTTTTCAAAATTACTTTTCTAAAGTTTGTTGAAGTTAACCTATTACAATTATGTTGTGTGTAATTAATATTTAAAATTATAATAAGTAAAATGATGTCATTATATTGTCATAAGATATTTTCAAATCCTAGGTAATTTTTAATTCTTAATTTCATAACTTTATTAAATTATTTTAAAAGAATGTATCTTACTTTTATAGCATGATTGGGTTTCTTCTTTTCAGACCTTCATTGTGAAGTTTCGAATTTTACATTTCTCAAAACCTTTCTTTTATCTTTTATCCTCCTCTTATAAAAGCTCACACTTCATACACCACACAAGGCCAGGCACATTAAGATTACTTCAATTCTAAGAACTTTTATAGTGTTCTTAAGTGTATCATATCATATTAAGCAATTCTCAATTTTAAAAATCTTTCAACTTTATTCTTAAAGAGCTTAAAAAGATATTCATTTAAATTTTTTAAGGTTTCTTGTTTTAATGGTTCCACTTTTTTAATAATCTTTTCTTAACAAATTTACCCAGCATAACCGTGTTTTTGAATGATAAGTCAAAAATCCTCTTATTAAGGATGATCTAACTAAATACATGTAGAGATGTTTCAAACTTTCTATTTCGAATGTGTTCTATTAGTCTAATATATATACGTAATAAAATCTAATGATATGAACTTTTATTATATAATTGATGAAAACGCTCTCGAATGAAGAGGGGAAAGGCAATAAATATTTACCCATACATGTATCTCACCTTTTCTTTTAGCATGATTGGTTGAAAGGCAAAGCTTCCCAAGGAAGTTTCAAATTTTCAAATATTATATATACAATATATTATACATTTTTTAAAACTTTAATCTGCCCTTTCTTCTTCCTCTATAAAAGCCCACACTTTATATGCACCTTTTCTCGACGCTTTAGTCTACACTACACTCACAACACCGGGCACACTAGCTCAGCAAAACAGCAGAGCAAGTAGAGAAAGGGGCAGAGAGAGAGTGATGGACATAGACGGAAACGACAACACTGTGCACCACCCTTCTGCTGATCCTCTCCCTTGTGCTAGAGGGTAAATTCACATTGATGATCTATTTCTTTCCTTTCCCTTTCATTTATTTATCATTTTCATGCATTTGGACTGGATTATTCTGTGCTGTGTGTAGATTGGGTTTCATATTAATGTTCAGTATGATGTTTTGTTATCTGGGTATTGGATAAAGTTTTGATGTGATATGATATGTGTGTGTGTGTGTGTGTGTTCTTATGTACATATTCATTCGATGCACAGAGCGCTCTATGGCTAATGTTGTGTAGGGATGCTTCAAATGAGTCCCTTTCCGCGCATTTTGCAAAGAGTCTGTTGCCGTGCTTGAAATGATCGATGGAAGTTCGATATTGAAAAAGTTTGGACTGGATTATTCTGTCCCGTGTAGATTATCTAAGCATCTAATTAAAGTCTAGGATGTTGTGATATAATGTGGGAATTGGAAAACGTTCTAATGTGGTACTATATATATATATATATATATATATGCTTCTGGCTATTGTAGGGTAGGGGAATAGAAAGGATAAAAGAGAAAGGACACATAGGAGAGTAGCCTAATCCTTGTATTTCGCAGTGAGTCTCACCTTGATGTAGTATAATGCTCTCCGGGCCACAGAATGCTATCTGGCTAGAGTGGAGTGGGGGGATAAAGGACAAAGGACATGTGTGAATGTTGCCTTGCCCTACATTTTGCAAAAACCATGTTTTGATGTAGTACAATGCATATATGCATATTCTTGCTTATATACTCACATTGTGCATGGTGTGCTCTCTGGCTTGTGGCATGTAGGGTAGAGTGGATAAAGGGTGCATATGAGTGTAGCCTTACCCTTGCATTTTGCTAAGAGTCTGATTTTTTGTGAACTAATATATGTGTGCATGTTCTTATATGTATGTGCACTTGGTGTACAGATTACACTCCCTCTAGTGTTAGTTAAGGGGATTAAAGGACAAAGGATATGTGTGAACGTAGTCTTACCCTTGCTTTCTGTAAAGAGTCTGTTTCCATGTTTTGGAATGTTTGGTAGTGTGACAAAAGTTTGATGGAATACTTATAGGCATATCCTTGAGCAAGCATGCATGTAAATAGGTAAGCTTTTCTGCAAAGCCCCCACTGTCTTTGATTTGTGCTAAAAATTTAATTGTTATTGTTTTAAGCACATCATATGAATGTTCCCTTATCCTTGCATTTGAAAGAGCCCGTTCCCATGCCTTCAAATGACTGATAGAAATTTGATATCTAAAAAGTTTATCGGTTACATGTAGTTATAATCTTGTGCAAACACATATTAATACCAAGTTAGGTTTTTATAGCAAATTTGCATACATTTTTTAAGCAAAATTTCTATTTTCCTTTTTACCCCTATAATCAGTGTCCGAGAATTGTGCATTTGCTAGCAAGATGGATAAAATTTGGAACAAAAAATTCTCTTAAGTGATACATTCAGGTATATTCTTAGTTAAGCATGGATTCATAGAAAATATTTTTTCCTAAATGAAATTTGTTTTTGGTGGTGAAAATTGCATATTTGGTTATTATGGCTGATATGTTTTTGGTGTAGAGAATTATGATGCCGTTGCTATGTAAGTTCACAAGCAGTTGTATTCTTATATGAGTTTATGTATTCTCAGTTATCAGTTGGAGGCATTGGATCGAGCAATGAAATAGAACACCATAGTGAATCTCCCAACAGGTTCAGGCAAGACGCTTGTTGCCATCATGCTTCTTCGGTCATATTCGTACCTCCTCCGCAAGGATCGTAGACCTTCACCCTACATTGCAGTTTTCCTGGTGCCTAAAGTTGTTTTGGTGTCTCAACAAGCACATGCTATTCAATTACATACTGACCTTAAAGTAGGAATGTATTCGGGTGAAATGGGTGTTGATTTCTGGGATGGTGATAAGTGGAAGAATGAAATTCAAGGTCATGAAGTTCTTGTTATGACTCCTACTATCTTGCTTTGTGGCTTGAGGTGTGGCTTTTTCAAGCTTAGTATGATCAAGGTTTTGATTATGGATGAATGCCATCGTGCTCGGGGCAGGCACCCCTATGCTTGTATTATGACGGTAAGATGCTCAATATACAACTTCATTTTCTGGTTGATTTTTTCTAGTTGATTTCATACATAGGGATTCTATGGAGTCGAGTCCCAATTTGATTTATATTGAGATTTTATAGAATGTATAGTTGATAACTTATGTGGCCTCTTTGAGTCTTGATGGCTATGGAGAGAGATAGGAAGCCTATCCAAAGATCACACTTTTCTCAACACTATATTTGAGTTCTCCCATTCTCTAAATTAGGCTATTAGGTCGATTCTACGGCATTTGAATTTTGTTGAGGGTGTGAAGGTGAAATAAAAGAAGAAGATAGATATATTATGGTTTCTTGAGTTCCTATTTCTTAAAATTTCAGTAACTAGTATGAGCGAGGAATCGAATTCCAAGAGACCTTCCCTCCTCATCCTTACATTACATACTCATCGAGCTCTCATTAAATTTGAAACTCTGTGTGGATTCAGCTATATTCTCTTTGTGGAATTAGCTAAACAGAGCTTAAATGCAATGGGTAATTTATAGCATCTTATTCAGCAAACTAAATGTGGCCTCGACTCAAACTATGTAATTTTGCCTTGAGTTTATGCCAATTAATTTTATGCATTTGCAGGAATTTTATCACCCTCAAGTAAATGCTGGTGTGGTAGAAGTTCCAAGGATACTCGGCTTGACTGCTTCTCTAATTAAATCCAAAGGTATTGCAGCTCATGCTATCGATTATGCCATGGAGTATATATTAATAAGAAACCTTAGATTAACTGGTAGAGTTGCATGTTGTCATAGATATGTTTTTAGTTTCTCTTGCAGGGGGGTTTTCTGAACACGAATTTGGACAACAGATTCGTGAACTTGAGATGCTCATGAACTCCAAGGTTTGTTTTCTTTTTCCTTTGACATGTGTGATCCCATATCGACATAAGAAATTCCTATTTGCTCGATTCACTGGAATCCAGGTCTAATATAAGGCATTTCTCTGCATCATTATCTTCCCCTTTACAGGTCATATTATTAGGTTTGTTCATGGATCTGAAAAGATGAACAAGTATTGGGTTAATAAGAAACTAAGAAGAAAAGTACTAGTCGTAGCCTGCCATATAACAAATAACAGAAACTATGAATAGATGTTTTGTGCTTTGGGTTTTTTTCATTTTATTTTTTCTGTTTTGGGTATACGAATTTTATTTTTGGGTTTTTCAAATATTATACGGAAAGAAAGGAAGTCACAAAACTGAAATTGAAGTGTTTATTCTCTTTTTAGGTTTGGGATAATGACATAATTACAAGAGGAAGGAAAGAGGCGACATCTTCCATAACCGAATGCAAAATCAGTCAGCAAATCCAAAATTTAACTATCAAGCTATGAAATCAAGGAAAACGGTGGAGTGTATGTGTGCGTACAAGTAAATGAAAATGATGTAATGGATAAGATTTTTATGTAAGTTTAAATGATGTGTAATCGTATTGTGAATGAAGAAGATTATTGTGTTTGTGTAATTACGTAGATGAAGGACGAAAACAATGATGATGGTTGTTACTATGCAATAACACGTGAATGCTGTTTTAACAAAATGTGACCAAATAATCATCCTACTTAAAATGTGTTTTAAACGGACGCATTTAAGATGATAATGTTTAACCCATTATCTTCTTTTATTCAGGCTATTCTACTATTGACCATTGAAATTTTTATTATATTAACTTTTAAAATTGTTGAACAATAAACCAAATAGTCGTATTAATAAAATGAACTGAAAAAAATCTTTTTCTATATAAAATTCGGACAACTTAAAAAAAAAAAAAAAAAAAACACGAAGCTAAATTCTTTGAGTTTTATTCTTGGTCTATTTATGTGATCTAACTTTAAAAGTTTTTATTTTAAATTATTCAACCTTCCAAAATGATGAAATCAAGTCCTTGCTTGCATTTTTGATAAGTTTGCTCGTTTTATCTTTCTAAAAATTTATTACATAACTTTAACGAAAAAAATAGAGGATAAAAGATTGGCCTTGTATTTCTTTCTCTCAATCTATATGGAATTTCGTGCACATGAAAATTTTTTAAAAATATCTAATTGAAGAAATATGAAATCATTAAGATATTTATACCATATTTGGTATGCAAGAATATGAATCATAGATATTTATGTTTCATTCTCTTTCCTCATATTTTTAAATAGATTTAGAAATCAGAATTGTGATTTCGACTTTTAAGAAATAATTTGTTTCTACCTTCAAATAGGTAAAATCGATAATTTCATTCCTCTCACGTTACTATTATTATTAACTAAATTACTTATTTACTTTTTAATTTAATTATGATATTTAATATTTATAAGAATTTTTAACAATTATTATTAAATAAACATTTAATTTCATTCAATCCATAAAAATTTTTAAACATATGAAAGATTTGTCATTCCACTTCTCATTTTATTTTAATTATGACTACAAATGAGTCAAGCTATGTACAAGTAACTTGAGTGTAGCTCAACTTAAACTTGATTAGTAAATAAGATAAACTCAAGTTTAAGATAAGATTTGTTCATCTAAAGAGCTTATCTTATTTATTTAAATGAATTGAGCTCTAGTTTCAATTTATACTTACTAGTTAACTCATTTAAGCTCATAAGCAAAATCCATAGTTTTATATATATTACAAATATTATATATATATATATATTATGTATTACAAACAATTGATTTAATGTTGCATTCGATGAAATCTTTTAATTGTCAACAACTAGTGAGATATTTAATAATATGTTTAGATTAAGTTGAAGTGGAAGGAAATGGATAAAAATGAGAAGAAATAGTGCTTTTGCTAAAGTAAATACCGGTAATGAGGAAAAATAAAAAGAAATGAGGGGAAGTATTTTCATTTAAAACCAATTTACCCTCTCCATGTTAGTAAGTGGTGAATGGAATTGAGGGGAAATATATAGCATTTTAATTCATTTCCATGTACTAAAAATAACATAACTTTATTCATATTCTACTCTATTTCAAAAACTAAATGTGTTATAATTACGGTGTTTATAACTTTGTGTCATATATATAGTTAATTGTTTTAGAAAGGTTTAATTTTCATTAACCACTTTTTAGTTTTGTACAAATAAACCTTGTATGCATCAATATCAACACGTACATTTGATATTAGGGAATGATCTAAGATTGAATAGATCGGAGTGGAATAAAATTCAAACTTAAATAATAAATTTATTTGTGTTTTTAAAAATATTTACATAATTGAATGAAATATGTATACAGTAGTGATTATTAGCTAGATATAATAATTAGACTGAATATTAGATATGTAATTTTAATTAATAACAATTAATGAGGCATAGTGAAATCATAATTTTGCAATTTTAAAGTGGAATTAATTCGAGAGAATGCTTATTTTATCTTCTAAATAAAACTTGAAATTAAGGTTTCATTCTGATCTATTTTTATATATCAATATTGATACACTTTCTTTATTTTCTTTGCCTTCATTTTATCGAATTTTAATAGCTCTTAAATGGCATTATCTACGAAAGAATGAAGTTGCAGCCTTTGGGTTCCTCTATTTACTTCCACAATGTTTCAACCTATCGTTGATATACAGTAAAACTAAGGTAATTGGAAAAAAGCTATTGTCTTATCGGGGCAATTAGAAAAAACGTTATTATCTTTAGACTGAATGGACGGTAGGCGGACTGACTCTCCCTGTCTAGATTTGATGAAATCGATTTCCTTAACCACATGCACATACTTGAATTGATGATATCTAACTTTATAAACCTCTTATTTAAACATTTTCATAAAATTAATAAAAATCAATTCTCTCGATCCAGATAGTTAATCTAAACATATAAAAAGATAAAAAAATTAAAAGAATAAAATTAGATTCAATTACGATTTAATTGAAGTTAAACCAAGATTAGACCGGATTAGTTTTATGAATAGATCAAATTGAATCAAGTTGAACCGTAGTAGAGATTATCCCGAGTTTGATAATAATACTAATGAAAATATACAAAGATAACACAAAAATAGTCTTCCATTTATATATATTTAGATTTTTAGAAACTATTTTTCCAAAATTTGATAAAGTTGATATATTAAAATTGTGTCACGTATAATTAATGATTAAAATTATAATAAATAAAACGATGTCATTATATTGTTATAAGATATTTTAAAATTTTAAATAATTTTTAATTATTAATTTTATAACTTTATTAAATTATTTTAAAAGATCAATTTCCTGACCTATATATCTCGCTTTTATAGCAAGATTTTTCTTGGACGATAGCATGATTAGGTTCAAGGCGAACCTTCACTAAGAAGTTTCGAATTTCAAATATACTATACATCTCTCAAAACATTTCTTTTATCTTTATCCTCCCCCACACTCCATACCCCACACGTAAGGCGAGGCATATTAAGGTTGCTTCAATTCTAAGAACTTTTATAGCGTCTTTAAATGTATCATATCACATTAAGTAATTCTTAATTTTAAAAATCTCTCGACTTTATTGTTAAAAAGCTTATAAAAAATATTCATTTACATTTTTTAAGTTTTCTTGTTTTAATGGTTTCCATTTTTTATAATAATCTTTCTTTTACAAATTTATCCAACATAACCATGCTCTTGAATAATAACGCAAAGGTCCTCCTGTTGAGGATGATCTAACTAAATATATATATATATATATATATATATATATATATACATTGATGTTTAAAATTTTCTATTTCGAGCGTGCTCTATTAATCTAATATATATATAATAAAATCTAATGATATAAACTTTTATTATATAATTAATGGAAATACACTTGAAACTTAAAGATGAAGATGATAAATATTTAGCCATACATGTATCACACCTTTTCTTTTAGCATGATTGGTTGAA
This sequence comes from Lumnitzera littorea, assembly GCA_024138015.1. Classification (NCBI taxonomy): domain Eukaryota; kingdom Viridiplantae; phylum Streptophyta; class Magnoliopsida; order Myrtales; family Combretaceae; genus Lumnitzera; species Lumnitzera littorea. Next base: position 153,725,418 of record JAMXBB010000001.1, on the reverse strand, counting down.
AGGCAACAGCTTACCAAGGAAGTTTCAAAATTTCAAATATTATACATACAATATATTATATATTTTTTAAAACTTTATTTTGGCCTTTCTTCTTCCTCTATAAAAGCCCACGCTTTAGACGCCCCTTTACTCCACACTTCAGTCTACGCTACATTCACCACACAAGGCACACCAGCTCAGCAAAACATCAGAGCAAGTAGAGAAGGGAGCCGAGAGAGAGAGAACAACAAGCATCCAGATGGACATAGACGAAAACGACAACACTGTGCAGCACCCTTCTGCTGATCCTCTCCCTTTTGCTAGAAGGTAAATTCATATTGGTAATCTATCTCTTTCCTTTCCCTTTCATTTATTTGTCATTTTCATGCATTTGGACTGGATTATTCTGTGCTGTGTGTCGATTGGGTTTCATATTCATGTCCAGTATGATGTTTTGTTTTCTGGGTATTGGATAAAGTTTTGATGTGATATGATATGTGTGTGTGTGTTCTTATGTATACGTTCATTCGATGCACAGAGCACTCTGTGGCTAGTGTTGTGTAGGTATAAAGGATGCATATACATATATATGACCGACGGAAGTTCGATATTGAAAAAGTTTGGACTGGATTATTCTGTCCTGTGTAGATTATCTAAGCATCTAATTAAAGTCTAGGATGTTGTGATATAATGTGGGAATCGGAAAACGTTCTAATGTGGTACTATATATATATATATATATATATATATGCTTCTGGCTATTGTAGGGTAGGGGAATACAAAGGATAAAAGAGAAGGACACATAGGAGTTTAGCCTAATCCTTGTATTTCGTAGTGAATCTCACCTTGAAGTAGTATAATGCTCTCCGGTTTACAGAATGCTATCTGGCTAGACAAAGGACATTTATGAATGTTGCCTTGCCCTGCATTTTGTAAAAGCCGTGTTTTGATGTAGTACAATGCATGTATGCATATTCTTATTTATATACTTACATTGTGCACGGTGTGCTCTCTGGCTTGTGACGTGTAGGGTAGAGTGGATAAAGGATAAAGGGTGCATATGAATGTGGCTTTACCCTTGCATTTTGCTAAGAGTCTGATTTTTTGTGAACTAATATATGTGTGCATGTTCTTATATGTATGTGTTCTTGGTGTACAGATTACACTCCCTATAGTGTTAGTTAAGGGGATTAAAGGACAAAGGATGTGTGTGAACGTATTCTTACCCTTGCTTTCTGTAAAGAGTCTGTCTCCATGTTTTGGAATGTTTGATGGTATGATGAAAAATTTGATGGAATATGTATAGGCATATCCTTGTGCAAGCATGCATTTAAATATGTAAGCTTTTCTACAAAGCACCCACCATTTACGATTTGTGCGAAAAATTTATTCTTTGTGTGTTTTAAGGGCATCGTATGAATTTACCCTTATCCTTGCATTTGAAAGAGCCCGTTTCCATGCCTTCAAATGACTGATAGAAATTTGATATGTAAAAAGTTTTAACAGTTGCATGTAGTTATGCTCTTGCTCAAAAACATATTTTACCCCTATAATCAGTGTCTGAGAATTGTGCATTTGCTAGCAAGATGGATAAAATTTGGAGCAAAAAAGTCTCTAAGTGATACATTCAGGTATATTCTTAGTTAAGCATGCATTCATAGGAAAGATTTTTTCCCGAATAAAATTTGTTTTTGGTGGTGAAAATTGCATATTTGGTTATTATAGCTGATATGTTTTTGGTGTAGAGAATTATGATGCCGTTGCTATGTAAGTTCACAAGCAGTTGTATTCTTATATGAGTTTATGTATTCTCAGTTATCAGTTGGAGGCATTGGATCGAGCAATGAAACAGAACACCATAGTGAATCTCCCAACAGGTTCGGGCAAGACGCTTGTTGCCATCATGCTTCTTCGGTCATATTCATACCTCCTCCGCAAGGATCGTAGACCTTCACCCTACATTGCAGTTTTCCTGGTACCTAAAGTTGTTTTGGTGTCTCAACAAGCACATGCTATCCGATTACATACTGACCTTAAAGTAGGAATGTATTGGGGTGAAATGGATGTTGATTTCTGGGATGTTGATCAGTGGAAGCATGAACTTCGAGCTCATGAAGTTCTTGTTATGACTCCTGCTATCTTGCTTCGTGGCTTGAGGCATGGCTTTTTCAAGCTTAGTATGATCAAGGTTTTGGTTATGGATGAATGCCATCATACTCGGGGCAGGCATGACTATGTTTGTATTATGACGGTAAGATGCTCAATATATGACTTCTTTTTCTGGTTGATTTCATGCATAGGGATTCATGGCATCGAGTCTCAATTTGATATATATTGAGATTCTATAGAATGTATAGTTGATAACTTATGTGGCCTCTTTGAGTCTTGATGGCTATGGAGAGATAGGAAGCCTATCCCAAGATCACACTTTTTTCAGCATTATATTTGAGTTCTCCCATTCTCTAAATTAGGCTATGAGGTTGATTCTATGGGATTTGAATTTTTTTGAGGATGTGAAGGTGAAATAAAAGAAGAAGATATATTATTATGGTTTCTTGAGTTCCTATTTCTTAGAATTTCAGTAACTAGTATGAGCGAGGAATTAAATTCCAAGAAACCTTCCCTCCTCATCCTTACATTACATACTCATCAAGCTCTCATTAAATTTGAAACTCTGTGTGATTCAGCTATATTCTCTTTGTGGAATTAACTAAACAGAGCATAAATGCAATGGTAATTTATAGCATCTTATTCAACAGACTAATGTGGCCTTGGCTCAAGCTATGTAATTTGCTTTGAGTTTATGCCAATTAATTTTATGCATTTGCAGGAATTTTATCACCCTCAAGTAAATGCTGGTGTGGTAGAAGTTCCAAGGATACTCGGCTTGACTGCTTCTCTAATTAAATCCAAAGGTATTCCAGCTTATGCTATTGATTATGCCATGGAGTATATATTAATAAGAAACTTTAGATTAACTGGTAGAGTTGCATGTTATCATAGATATGTTTTTATTTTCTCTTGCAGGGGGGTTATCTGAACATGAATTTGGGCAAAAGATTCGTGAACTTGAGATGCTCATGAACTCCAAGGTTCATTTTCTTTTTTTTTTTGACATGTGTGATCCCATATTGACGTATTTGGGTGGTTAGTTCTATGGCCCCTGCAAACATAATATAGCGAATTGTGGGCTCATTTTCACTAAAAACTCCTTAATTTATTCTAAGACATTTCCTTTGGTCCATCTTCTCTTTTAATTATAGTTATAGCATATTATTTAATAACTTGTCTTTGAGCAGGTTTTGATCTGCTGTGAAATGTTCTTTGCTTCATCTTTTACCCATTGTAATTTCCTCAATTTTTTTTAAAGGTTTATACAGTTGTTTCTGAATCCGAGGTAGCTGAGTTCGTTCCATTTTCAACTCCAAGGTTCCAGTACTATGAGCACAAGGGGATACCATCTGCCCTCTTAACACGAGTGGTGTCTGACCTAACAGAACTCAAGTACAAGGTTTGTGACATAATTCTAGACACCAGAATTTGCAGATTTTCATATTCTCTGTGTCACAATCTAGGGTGAGGGCTCCAAAAAGAAAGAGCAAATGTAATTCCTTGCGCTACCTCCAGAGTTTTTTTGTTTTTTTTTGTCTGTGTGTGAAGCCATACATTTATGTATCAGTCCATGGAGAAGAAGAAATGCTGGAAGATGATTACATGATGCTTTTGTTTCTTTGCACTCATCTTATTGATACTGAGCCATTTTCAGCTGCAATCACTTCTTCTCAATTTTTTCAAGTACTCCACTAAGACTGGGGTCTTAAGAGTTTTTAGGGCTTGTCTTCAACCCATAAAACTGTGGATGTAGGTAGTTAAGTTATTGGTCTATTTTGCTCTCCTAACAATGTTTATGTACATTTATGTCAGCATGAGACAAAGCTGGAAAAGTTAGATCTTGAACCGGAAAAATTAGAATCTACGGGCAAAAGATTGTCAAAGATATTTGACAATCTTATGTTTTGTTTAGAAGAACTAGGCCTTTGGCTTGCTTTGAAGGTATATTTATGTTTGTACTCTACTTTGGCACTGCCTTTTCTTGGCTAGGGGCACATCCTTGACTGTGCATGTGCTGGTAGCAGGCAGCAGGTGCATTTTCACATCATGAAGTAAATGATTTTTGTTTGAGCAAGCTGGAAGATGAGACCATTGTGAAGGATTTTAGCATGGATGCTTTCAGGATGCTCTCAACTCGTGGACCGTCTGGTAATTCTACCACTGCGTAATGAAAGTTCATAAGTATTCTGATTTTACTGACTTTTTCTCCTCTCTATTTCTCTCTCCCTCTTATGTATCTGAACGCTTATGAAGATGTGCACTGGTCAGTTGTGGATGATATAAGAGGAAGTCTGGATTATGGATATATCACTAATAAAGTTTATCGCCTTGTCGAAACCCTACTTAATTACAGGTTGGTAAATGAATGAACTGTTTGTATACCCAAAATCAGGGTGTTAGATTTTGAGTGCATATCCCATTGGGAGTTATCAAGTATACCTGTCAAAGGATATCATGTTCTTTTACTGCATGCAGGACTCTGTCGGATATTAGATGTATAGTCTTTGTGGAGAGGATTATCACAGCTATTGTTCTTGAATCTCTGTTAAATGAGGTTTTTCCTAGATATAATGGCTGGAAAGCCAAATACATAGCTGGAGGCAACACTGCAGTCAGATCACAGACAAGGAAACAACACAATGAAATCGTAGAGGAGTTTTCCCAAGGAAAGGTGCATCATTTTTTGGATGTGACACGTGTTATGAGTTTTCAAATTATATAAATGCTTTTGCAGGAGCTTACCAAAAAGAGAAAAATCACTTTTGCAGGTTAATGTTATTGTTTCTACTTCTATCCTTGAAGAGGGTTTGGATGTTCAACGCTGCAATCTAGTTATTAGGTTCGACCCTTCACGCACTGTTGACAGTTTCATTCAGTCTCGAGGTCGTGCAAGGATGCAAAACTCAGATTTCATATTGATGGTTGATAGGTAGCTTCACTTATTCTCATTGTAATACTTACGCAATAATATCTTCATTTGGTTTGTCATTGCTGTGCAAGTATGCTGCTTCACATGGATGGTTTGTAAGGATATTGCTTGATGATGTCTTTGCGGATATCCTACTAGTACATTTTGCTTTACTAAGTGAAGTTTGTTTTGAATTTAAAGGCTGGAATTTTTCCAATGCCATTTCTTGTGCCATGCCACTGTCATAATTTTTGGTGGTTAATTCTGCACAGTGAGGATAAATCTGCTCAATCACGTCTGCAAACCTTCCTTGCAAGTGGAGATATCATGAGGAAGGAATCTCTACGCCATGCTTCTGCTCCGTGTGGACCACTTCCAGCCAACACATATAGCAAGGAGATTTATCGTGTGGAAAGCACTGGAGCAATTGTCACTCTTAACTCAAGTATTTCAATAGTATACTATTACTGTTCGTGTCTCCCGTCTGATGGGTTAGTTAAGTTTACCATATTTTCTCATAAACTTGATATTCACCAATCTACATTAATAAAATTCGAAATGCTGTCATCCTGTATATTTTTAATGCATTGCATCTGTGCCTGTTCTTCTCATTGAACCTGTTTGTGCTTTTTGGTTTGAACTATGTAGGTACTTTAAGCCAGATCCTAGGTTTGTGACATGCAAGGAAATGGGAAATTGTACTCTTTATCTTCCTAAGAGCTGTCCTTTACAAACTGTTCATACTCAAGGTGATCACAAACTTCTGAAGCAAAAAGTGTGCCTTGAAGCATGTAAGCAGCTTCACAAGATTGGTGCTTTAACAGATGAACTTCTTCCTGACATTGTTAGGGAAGCAGCTGATGCTGAAATCCTTGGTAACATGTACCTTGTTTCTTTTCTGTGCTTTCTAGATTACTCATGGTGTTCCTATGAATAAAAGGAGGCCAGCAGTATTTTATGTTACTCTTAGCTGTCAAAATCATCACACTGATGTGTCCACTTTTCTAACTCTAAAATACCAGGGAATGAGTGCTATGATGATGAACATCCCAGTTATTTTCCTCCTGAGCTCGTCCATCAACCTATAGATGATGGCTCCAGTATACCATACTATTGCTACTTAATTAAGTTGGTGCAAAAATATAAATATGATGTCCATGTTGATGATATCGTGCTTGCGGTTAGGTTGAAACTTGAGGATGATATTGGTGGCAGCAATTTTGCATTGGAAGTAGAGAGAGGAATAATTGCTGTAAGGTTGAAATATCTTAAAGAGATCAAGCTCTCAGAGAAGGAGGTATGTTTGGTATTGATTTTCTCATTGTTGCTGTAAGTAATTTCATTTGATGCATTTGTTTTTGTTAATGTAACATGGAGCTCCCGATGTATCTTGTAATCGTATTCACATATGTAAGGATTAGTCAACAAGTTCCTGTTAACTGAAACTATTGAAAGGTCCATGTTAAGAGGTATTATGTAATATGTCTAATTATTTCAGTTTTCATCAGCAAGTGCTTGTTGCATGATCAAGCTTGGTAGTGATTCCTGTTTATTATGGCAATGGAAGGCATGCTTTCCAATATAGAGTAGCACTTTGTGATTTGCTTCCTTTTTCTTCATCAATTTATCCAGGTGCTTATTTGTCAGAGGTTTCAAAGCACTGTTCTTAATGTGCTTCTGAAAAATAGCACTCCTGACTTGGAAACTTCAGAGAGTTTATATTTTCATAAAACTCACGATCTTGATTACATTCTCCTACCAACCACTAGTGCAATTGAAGGATCCAAACGAATAAGTTGGAAGACTGTAGTTTCTGTGGGATTTGCAAACGAAAATATCACAGATCATCGCATTGGCTTTGATTCCTCGAGGGGTCATTGTCTTATTGACACAAAAAATGGCCCTATATGCTCGTGCAAGATTGATTTTTCTCTGGTCTGTACTCCCCACAGTGGGGACATTTACTGCATCACTGGTTTCTTTAAAGATATGAATGCAAATTCACTTCTTATGAAGAAGGATGGAACAGTAACAACATATGTGAACTACTATGCAGAACGGTATAGATTCTTACTTGAGCATATTGCTAGTATGTTTTGCAGCAATATTAATGTCAAATTGTATCTATTTCAATTGCAGGCATGGCATCAAGTTACAATACAAGCAAGCGCCGTTGTTGCGAGGAAGACATATATTTCATGTGCAAAATTGTCTTCACCATCATCGACACCAAAAGGAGAAAGGTTTTATTTGCTATTTAGTTTAAAACTGTGCACTTAACTTGATGGACTGTAAATGTTTCTGAAATGAGTTACTGTTGTGACAACCTGTATTTCTCATGTACATGCTTCTATGATGTATGCTTTAGCTTTTCATATAACTTTTCTTTTAGATAACCTCGTGTATATATTGCTAGGTTGTCTAGTTATACGGCTTTGTCATCATTACATTTTTTTATTTCAATCATGTTTCTCAAAACTGATTGATATGCTTAATCTTTTCCTTAGCACATTTATTCAAATCATTCTATTTTGATACAGCTCTTTTCGTTCTCTGCAGATACTAGCAATGCAACGGTTGAATTGCCTCCTGAACTATGTTCTGTTATCTTGGCACCGGTTTCGATAAGCACATTATACTCCTTTTCTTTTGTTCCATCTATCATGCACAGGATTGAGGCTTTGCTTGTGGCTGCAAATCTCAAAAGAATGCATTCAGATCATTGCATGCGAAATGTTGTTATTCCCACCATTAAGGTTTGTTTATATCATTGATCGTTTGTCAAATTGTTGACATTATGCTAATGGTTGTTAAATCATGAATTTTCTGTTTTTTTCTTCTATGATGTTTCTACATACTGTGATTAAAATTTAGGGAAAAACCATACTGTAAGTCAGGACTACTCTCATTAACAATGCATTAGTTTATGGGCAGTGATTGCATCACATCTGGGAAATGTCAGTTTATTCTTTCCTTTTGGAATATGTCAATAATTTTACAATTTAAGTTAGAATTTTCTTACAATGCAGTAGATGTTCTGTAAGGTTTAAACTTCTGGAGCTTTGCTCAGAAATGCATCTTTGGAAACACATCAATTTCAATATTAATAATTGTGAATACATCACCTCCAACAAATCTCAATTATGCATGTGGTTCTTAGTACCTAATTTGATTTAATGAGCACACCTCATATAGTGTCATCAGATGAATCAGCTATATTTGCAATTAATCAAATGCTGATTATTTTGTTAGTGTTTTTCTTAAGAATGCTCTGTCAAACAACATCCTTCATGTGGCAGGTACTGGAAGCAATTACAACAAAAAAGTGCCATGAGGAATTTCATTTGGAATCCTTGGAGACTCTTGGTGACTCCTTTCTCAAATACGCAGCATGTCAACAACTCTTCAAAACTTACCAAAATCAACATGAGGGCATGCTTAGTTTGAAGAAAGATAAAATGGTTTCCAATGCTGCCCTGTGCCGCCTAGGATGCAACAAAAAGCTTCCAGTACTTCTCCCTTGTCCATAAAATGCATTTGTTTTTATCATAGAATTTATCTATATCTTGGTTATTATTTCTTCTTGATGGAAGATAAGATGGGAGGAGTGAGGAGAACATGGGAATGATCAATAGGTTCAAAGATTAATGAGTTCTAATTTCTCATTTACTTATAAAATATACAATAAGGAAAGTCTCTTTCCCCCTTCCCTTTTGAGGTAGGATTATCTGTACTCCTTTTATTATTCCCTTTCATTTGATTGCATATAAGCTTTTGCATGAGCCAAGGCACTTGGGGCAATCGCATAAGTTCTTCAGTATTTCCATCACTAATGAATGTCATTAAAAGAATATTGTGTGATGTTTGATATCATTTAACTTACACGCCTCTTTCTAATCTTCTTTTGTTTTCCTCATATTTAAAATATAGGGTTTCATACAAAACGAACCTTTTGATCCGAAAAAATGGATAGTTCCTGGTGCTACGTCTAGAAATCTATTGTTATGCGAAGAGTCATTTCCTGCCAGAAAAATATATATTTATGGAAAAAAGAAGGTAAAAAGCAAGACTGTTGCTGATGCTGTTGAGGCGCTTCTTGGTGCATATGTCAGCACAGATGGTGAAACTGCTGGCTTGCTCTTCATGGATTGGCTTGGTCTGAAGGTCGATTTCACATTCACACCATATAAGGTTAACCTATCCAGAAATCCTGAGAAGCTGCTGAACATTTCCCATATTGAGTCTCTATTGAACTACTCATTTCGTGACCCTTCACTATTAGTTGAAGCACTGACTCATGGATCATATATGCTCCCTGAAATTCCAAGTTGTTACCAGGTATTTTTCATTTTATTGTAATTCTCAATATCATGTTGTGTGATACACAAATTGGTCCCTGTCATGCTCTGGAAAGTTGATGTCTACTTGTCTATGCCACTTCTAGTCTTTTCGAAGCCATAACATGTTGGATATATATCTACACCTATCCTATGTTGATCTCTCTACATGGTAAGACAAAATAGTTTCATCTCTTGCTTCATTTAAGTCAGTCATTGCTGTGATTTGCTATATAAAATTGTCATTGAAACATATTATGGGTTTCGTCCCAGTAATTTTGAACATGGAGTGGGGTATCTTTTTTCCTACCCTTCAATGTTAATTAAAATAGTATTTCCCAGTCAGCCGAATATTTTTGACTTGGAACCTAATAGATATTTTGTTAAGTTTCATGAATTTTTGCTAGTAATTCTTAGAAGTTTTCTACTATGCTAGACTTTTTTGGTTATTGACACAATTCTTTTCCTTTGGGCAGCGATTGGAATTTCTTGGGGATTCGGTTCTGGATTATCTCATTACAGTCCATTTATACACAAGGTATCCAGGCCTGTCACCTGGAGTTTTAACTGATTTGAGGTCTGCATCAGTCAACAACGACTGCTATGCCTTGTCTGCTGTTAAGGCTGGGTTGCATAAGCACATACTTCATACGTCGAATACTCTTTACAAACAAATAACTGACGTAGTCACCAAGGTGGAAAACTCATCCGTAGAATTGACGTTCGGATGGGAATCTGAAATATCTTTCCCTAAGGTGAGTCAACCATCACTTCACTACAGCGCTTCTTTTGTTAATGTTGCCTCAAGTTTTGGCTAATTTTTGCTTATATTAGATAATAGAAATCTGCATTTTTTTTTTTATCTTGTATAATATCCCTTGATGCAATTGGAGTGAATCGTCATGTTAGGATATTTGCTATATCCATTCTTATTTTGTCTTTACCTTTTTTGTTTCTTTTAAATTTCCTTTTTAAGTTTATCTTTTGGGCTTGGTGTTTTCTTGTAACAGGTGCTAGGAGATATCATTGAGTCCCTAGCAGGTGCGATCCTTGTCGATTCTGGGTGTGACAAGGAGAAAGTATTCGATAGTATTCGGCCTCTCTTAGAGCCGCTAGTGACTCCAGATAGCATTCGATTGCATCCAGTGAGGGAGCTGACTGAATTATGTCGAAGGGAGCATTATGTCCTGCAAAAGCCTGTTCCTTCTCGCATTGATCGTAGTGTTTTTACCAAGATAGTGGTCGAAGCTAACGGGAAGACATATGAAAGCACAGCAACATCTTCTGATAAAAGGACGGCAAAAAAGGTGGCTGCCAAGGAGATGTTGAGAATCCTAAAAGAAAACATTTCTACCCTGTGATTTTGTAGATTGATATTTTAAATCAATGAGGTATGTAACTGTAGAGAGGGGTGGGGGGTGGGGGGTGGGGTTTGTACCCATTTCAAATTTTGTTAAGGATGACTCCTTGTATGCACAATTGCAATTATAATGGTAAAGGAGTCCCTTTTATGTTGAGAAATTGCAGACTTTTTATCTGTTATGGACATCCACTAAGTGTAACCGCGTTTATTCAAATATGAACATCTAAAGTTGGTGAAAATCTCTATTCTATTGAGAACTTCTAATGCATTCCTATTTATCATTATGAAAAAGAATCGCACTTTAGCTCCATTTCTAACTGTTAGATGTATAACATAACAACCAGGAAGTAACATTAACATTGTTTAGGGATGGTCTTACGGTGTCTTGCCATATACCTTCCATGTGGGGCTAAAGTTTGCAACTAAGTTTTCAGGTGTCTATTTTGGTCAAATATTACTATACATAACGAATATTTAAGTTCTCTCTGTTATTATTTTTTCATACATGATAGTTTATAAGTATATATGATGTGTCCTTTTTTCTTAAGTTGGAACTAGTCAAGCTCACTCAATGTTTACATGAGTTCGAATTGATGGGAGTTGAAGTCATACTCAAACTATTTAATTATTTTTATTTTTATTTTTTTGGGCCTGATATTTCATTAGTTTATTAAGTTAAAACTTGAGCATCATGTTATCTTTAGCTTGACTAACTACCAAGCTTTAACTTATGGGCTATTTAAGCATGAGCTGAATTTAAATGTTAGAGTATGTTTAGCAAAAATTTTTTTATCGTCTTTCTAACATCAATTCAAATTTTAATGTTAGGCAAAAATAAGACTAAAAAGATAGAAATATAGTTATATATATATATAACTTATTCTAAATTTTTTTGATTTAATAAGTTCCTATATTGAATTTATCAACCGTTTACTTTATTCATTTTAAATAAATATCAATTCAAATATTTGTTTCCAATGTATAAAATAGATTTTTTAAGAATTTTTTTTTTTAAAGTATGTAAATTTTAGTTTTCAATTCTCATACTTCAATTACTGCTTTTGTCATGTTGATAGGTGATTTCAATAAAGGACCTTAACCGTAGGATGACCTATATGAGTGCTATGTCGACCTATTTGGTCCCAACACGACTTGTTCAATCAAGTTGTACTACACTAAGTATTATGCTAATATACTTTGAAAAGCTTAGGCTTTGTTAGAAGAGTTTAGGTTAGAATAGGTTTGAAAAGATGTTACAAGAAGTTAGGCTGTCAAGCCTAAGCAAGTTAAGCTTGACTCAAGACTTTGAATTTCTGAATTGTGATGAAGGATACAAGGGATTCGACAGTTACATCCAGAAATTGTCAACTATATTACATCCATAATTTTAGGATGTGGTCTAAATGGATCCAATACCAGATGAAGATGATTAAACTCAATTCTTCTATGAATAGAGGATCGGTAAACTCTTTTTGACTCTTCTTACTCTCACTTTATATATTTTCATACTCTTTTTTATATACTATCTAACTTAGACATTGGAATAATTACGTCGAACAATCTTAACATCCTCATAGCTTTCTGTCTTTATGTTGCATGTTGTTGACCTAGTATGAAGATTCTGTTATCAATGAGAGTTGGGGGACAAGCCTTGATGGGTGATTTTAATTAAGGGTATCAAGCGCAAGTTGCCTTATATAAGGACTGTTCTGAGCTATTTGATCCTAACAATACTTGTCCAGTGAAGCTATACCACATGAAGTATTATGTTAATACACCTTTGAAAAGCTTAAGTTAGGTTAAGAGAGCTAACAACAGATTGAAATAGATATTACGTGAAGTTAAGCCGTCAAACTTATGCCAATTAAGCTTGACCCTAAACTTTTTAATATTTGAATTATAACAGTTTGAACGGTTTAATCGCCACATAAAGATGGCTAAACTTGGTCCTTCTATAAATGGAGGGTTGAGGACTATGATAAATTCTCTCTAACTCTTTTTACTCTCACTTTATATATTTCTATATACTTATGAATGCATTATTTGACTTAGATGTTGGAGTGGTTACGTCTGATAGTCTTGACAATCTCATAACCTTCTATCTTTATTTTGCACACTTTTAATCTAGTACAAAGATCCAGTAATAACACATCATAATTATGAAATAAAAATAGATAAAATATAAATAAAATAGTTTTTCAAAATGTTTAACTTCAAACAAAAATAGATCAGATATATAACAGATAAAAATAAGATACAAACATAAAAAGCCCGTTATTGTAACTTAATTGTATTAATACTAATCTTTCAATGAGATGAAATATAGACCGGTTTTTTAATGAGATGAACTACATTTCAATCCCTCTTTTTCCAAATTATAATAGGTAATGTTTTTGAGGAAAAAAAAGAGAGGAAAAAAAAAATCCAAACTCAACCATAGTCAAGTTGAAACATTTCAATATTATTTTAATTAAAAAAAAAAAAAAAAAAGGATTCCAATACGGATAGTTGGTTAAACAACACCCTGCATCGGAAAATCTTCTATAACGTTAGGAGAATTCAAAACCTAATTATTCAATCGAGAGCTTCCATAACCCATATTTACAGAAAAGCAAAAGGGGGGCAGATTATTTAGCTAATGTGGCCAGGATCATCAATCGTGATTTCTTCACCCTTACCCCTTTTTTTAAAAAAAAAAAAAAATGCAAAGGGCTCACTTCGTTTGATCAGAAAGCTATGCCATGTATTATAACATTATGTAATTCTGTTGTTGAAGGAATTAAGTTTTACTTTTGACACCAAAGAATGAATCCGACCTAAATAAACTTAGTTATAATATTAGTTTGTGTTGAGGCCATGAAATTTTGATCTCGATCTCAAAGTCCAGCATTATCCTTACTATTGCAATAAAGACCACGTGGTTAATACTCAAATTATTACAAGCGTAATGTGCTAATCAAAATTACATATTTGCAATACATATAGAAGAAAAAGATGTAACTATTTATTTATGATGATGACCTAATACTGTATGAGGTATAGATAACTTTACTAAACTTACTTTATTCTGTATGGTTAGATAAGTCACTGGTAAATAACAAATGTTGCCTTGTAAATTTGAATTATAATTTTTCTGGAGCTTGCTCTCACGTACAACTTCTTTAATGTTTTATAACCATTTTAAAATGTATATTCTAAGAATACAAGATATATATTTTAAGATATCTTATATCTGTATTAAAAAAATTATTAGTTGATAAGATAGAATATAATGAAATAAAACATTTTCGACTTAGCCTATACTTAAAAGCCTAATACTATTTTCACATTGTCAAAACTAAAAGCCCTTGAGACATAATACATTATTCATTCTTTTGCCCTATCTCATTATTTTTATTTTTTCACCATCCCAGTTTTTCATAATTCTACTTCTAGGGTAACCTAACCTAAAAATTCATATTATAAAAAGGTATAAAAATTTTTTTAGTTTTCAATTTCATTGTGTATCTCGTACTCTCTACTATTATAGGGCACTGGTTATGAGGTGATTCTTTGTGCTATAGGACAAGTTTCACTTCTAAAATTTGGAAACATTGCGTTCTTATACTTTTTTTCTAGACGAAAGTACATGTTGATATTAAAGGATCGGTGCGTCATGACAAATAGTCTAAGAAATTATGCTACAAAGATAGTTAAAGAATGCATTCTTTTAATTATTTATAACTAATAATTTATATCATATAATTTTAATCATTAAATATATAATCACAAGATAATTATTAAAAGAAATTAAATCTATGCTATAAAATTCTTAACCACCCTATTCAACTAGATAGTTATTATTTTCTATCACATGTACTTTTATGTTTACTATTTTTTTATTTATCTATTATTTTAATTTTTCAATATTACTATTATTTAGAAAATTTATTACACTTTTTCTTTGATCAATATTTGTAAGGATTTTCTCTTTAAAAAAATTATTTCAGATTTTATTTTACTAATATATATTATTAGCATTTTTCTATATATTTTAGTCCAAATTTTTTTTTTAATATTTTGAACACATAACACAAATGCATTGTCTACTAATATATACTAATATATTTAAACAAGTAAAGAGGAATGATAACAGCGTTAAATAGAAATATTGTTGTGTAACCATGTACAATGAGGCTAAAACTACGGCAGTTTTGGTTGAAAATTGAATTTGTTATATGAATTTTTAATTTATCATATTGATACTTGACTGAAATTTTGTGCTTGTTACTGCTGCTTAATCTAATTACAAATTAAAGTGAGATATGTGTGATATATATATGTGCAACAATGGTCATGAAAACACAAAAGTTTAGGTCGTATTTGTAGCTAAGAAATCTAACACATTAGTAAATAAGCCTCGGTGTGTCTTTTTTTTTTTTTATCTTTTTTATTTTGGGCTTGAACTTGGGCTTGGGCTTGTGCCTGGACATGGGCAGTCTGATTTGATTTCACCCACTGAAAACTGGGAAAAAAGTGAAATGTTATCTCCGGACTCCAAATGGATGGAGTTGCTGCTGCGCTTGGACTCAAACTCCGCCTGCCACCACCAACCTCATGCGGTGGTGGCACTCCTGCACCACCTCCAAGACGATATCCTCGTACACTTCATCTCGTGGGTACATTGTATTATCACCACGCTCTCACTCTCAAACACTCGACGGGTTTTACAACTAAAACCTTTTCACTTCCTCAGGAACATCAGCAGCAGCAGCAAACCTCGGATGCTAGCTCTACTTCCATAGACCTATACACGCTCCGAAGGGACGTGGAAGGAACGTCCAAAAGGTTGGAAGAGATTCGAGAAGCTGCTGATATGGAGATGTTGGAACGTCATGTTTCTGAATTGGAGTTGAAAGCATCTCATCCTAGTTTTTGGGATGATAGGGTTTCGGCTCAGCAGACTCTTTTGTCTCTTACTGATGTTAAGGACAAGATTTCCATGCTCAACCAGTCCAAGTCCCAGGTTCGTATCATTATCTATCCTTATTCTAGCCAATAACATCCTACAAACATATAGGAACTTGTACATCTTTCTTCATACATTTCAAAATGTGAGTAGTGATGTGGGTGGGTGGGAGGGGCACCATTTGATAAGAAAGGAATTTCCAAGATGAAATTTTCTTTCCGACAGGCAAATACCTCCTAGTATAAAGACTCTGCGGATCTGTTTGTATACATAGTAAAATGCAATTGCCGAGGCAGATGGGATGTGATTTGAGGACACGAAGGGAATTCCAGGGATGAAATTGATTCACCTGCACTAATATGCCACCACGTATGAAGAATTTTTATTGCAAGGACCATTTTGCTCTTCTTTGTTCATTTGGGGACAGAAATTTCATCTATTTGGGACAGCTAAAGGAATTCTCGAGATTGAGTTTCCCGTCCTGTCAATGGAATGCTGTTATGTATGTGTGAAAAGGGCAAAATATAGTTTATGGTAAAATTCGTAGATGACAACACGACTGATATGATACCGATGGGTACTAAATAAATTTGTCTGTAATGAGGGATCAAACTTCCATGTCACTAAACTTGGGGATCAGATGTCGAGAGCCTCAACAATTTTCTTACACGTACCTGTAATGCATTTGTTATACGATCTGATAGTATAGTGAATTTAATTGGAATGATGCATGTCCAAATGCATGCTCTATTGATCAATCAGTTGGAATGTATCGAAGGGGATAAAATTTTCCTGTCCTGTTTGCATCCTATCTGCTTATGATGTGCTGTTGTTGCAATATAAGATGATTAAACAATGTGGATACGATTTTTCGGGAGCATATGATGGTTGAGGATAAAGATAACATGTAGAAGGGGATCTAAAGTTTCTGTTGGGAGCACCTACCTTTGGTGCTTCTAGCACCTTAACCTTGTCTCTGCATTAGTTTCTCTGAGTTTACAATTTAACATGGGTGAAGGTGGAAGATGCTGAAACAATTATGAAGCTTACTGAGGAGATGGGAATGGACATGGACAGTGTCGACACAGGACTTCTTGAAGAGGCTTCTGATATCATCAAGCAACTCAACAATGCATTGGATCGCTTTGAGTTAACCCAATTGCTTTCTGGTCCTTATGACAAGGAGGGTGCTGTTATCTCTATCACTGCTGGTGCTGGTGGCACTGATGCACAGGTATATTACTTGCAAATCCTAGTACCATTGCTAAAGTTAGTGGTATCGTTAAGGCTATTTCTAGTGTATTACTGTTAGTTTTAATGTTAGTGTCGCTGTACCTGTGTTTGTGTCAATATCGTTGTATTGGTTTAAGCTTATACTAGTGCAGGTGTGTAGTGTTAAAGTCGGTGTAGTGTTAATGCTAGTGCTACTATTCAGTACAAGTGTTTTTGTGTTAGTGTGAGTGCAAGTGTGATAGTGCTGTTAACCAATAAGTATAAAACTACGTAAAATCTAATAGGCTTAAGATTTTAGTTCAAATGATTTTGAATCTAAACTTTTTATGGTAACAGAGTAGGGGATTCTAAGATTAAATCAATGCTGCAACATTTTACTCTAATATAATTAAGTGATACACTTTATAGGTTTCGATCAAAATTGCAGCCCATAAGTGAGGATTGGTGTTAACAAAATATGAATCCACATTAGATCAAATGGTTTGAGCTTTTATATTAGCCACTTCCAAATCTAAACTTATCAAGTTTTTATTTATTTTTTTTTTTTAAGCAGTATAGCTAGTGTTAATTTTGATGCAGTTAATGTTAGTTTTGATGTTAGAGTGTTCTTTTCAGTTAACTACTTCATCATAAGAACTGAGTTGAGGATTCAATGCATAAAAGGTTTTTTCTGCATGAGTAAATTTGTTCATCAACTCCAGTGCAGGATTGGGCTGACATCCTCCTCAGGATGTATGTGAGATGGGGAGAGAAGCGGAGGTACAAAACAAGAGTTGTTGACAAATCTCCAGGAGAAGAAGCTGGGATTAAGTCTGCCACAATAGAATTGGAGGGCCGCTATGCTTATGGATACTTATCAGGAGAAAAAGGGACACACCGTATCGTCCGGCAATCCCCTTTCAATGCCAAAGGCCTCCGTCAGGTAATGACATCCTTTCACACTTATGTATTCTCCATAGTTCATAGTCACCTACGATTAATGGACCTGAAAAGGGATTAGGCTTACATCATGGGGAACGTTGATTGATTAATTTATCTGGATATTATGGAATGCAGACAAGTTTTTCTGGGGTTGAAGTAATGCCTCTTCTTCCAGAAGAGTCAATAGATGTTGAAATTCCAGAAGAGGACCTCGATATCGGTTTTTCAAGAGCAGGTGGAAAAGGGGGTCAGAATGTGAACAAGGTTGAAACTGCAGTGCGAATTACTCACATACCCACTGGTGTCACTGTTCGCTGTGCAGGTTTGCTTGGCTACACCCTTTCTTTTGCTTGTTATGTTTTCTGCAAAATCCATAATTCGAGGTTTTGGATTCAAGCAATGTGCTAGATGGGCCATGAAATGTCTGTTGCTGCCATGGCAGTTAAATTTAGGGTTTGGCATGAATAGGGTTTGTGACTGAAAATTTGATTTTACAGTGGGGTTTAGTTTATGGTTTGGTACAGCATTAGGTTCATAAGTTGGTTTGCATAATTGAACCAAATGAAATATCTCATGGTTCATAAAAGTGGACAAAAACCGAACTAAACTGTAAACAAGCCAAGCTAATTTGGATTCAGTTCAATTTGCATGGCTGAACTGAATCAAAATATTTCTCATGGTTCACTATAAAACGAACAGAACCATGCTATCCTTAAAATTTAGGATATGAATCTGCTGGAACCCTGTGTTGAAGGGCAAAATGGAATCCAATTTCCTTTTGCTGACCTTTGACAAACTGAAACGGATATTTTTATTTTACCATTTCTCTGTCTCATTTGACTAGTGTTATGGAAAATATTGGGTACTTGTAATAGGAACCCTGCTAGCATTCTGATATCGTATGAATGGAAATGCAGAAGAGCGATCCCAGCTTGCAAATAAGATCAAGGCACTTAGGCGCTTGAAAGCCAAACTACTTGTTATAGCTGAGGAGCAAAGAGCATCTGAAATCAAGCAAATTAGAGGAGATGCAGTAAAAGCCGAGTGGGGGCAGCAAATACGGAACTATGTGTTTCATCCATACAAGCTTGTCAAAGATGTACGGACGGGACACGAAACATCAGATATCACATCTGTAATGGACGGTGAAATCGATCCCTTTATAAAATCGTATCTTAGATACAAATACAGTATGTCAATGGCAGAATCAACTGCAGATGCCAACAAGAATTAGCACGATTCGCCGAGCACACTCTCGATTCCCGCTTCTGTAGTCATATTGTTGTATTTGCATAGAGGTGATGATTTTGAATCTAGCATTCATTTATAAGTCTGCCCATTCTGCTATAAGATCTGCCTGGGCTTGTTGCATATACGGTTTGTGCTCATAGCTGTGAATGCATTTTGAAGCTGCTGAATTGAGCTCTTTCTTGTTTATAAGTATTTCCTACCATGGAGTAGATCATTGGGTTGATTGCAATTAATTTATCACACTTTGGAGGAAGAAGAATGACTCAATTTGATGCAATAACACATGAGAAATATACCTCCATACACTACAATTAACAATCAATCCGTTAAAACTCTAGGGGAATTACATATCTATGAGATGCATAAAATCAATTGCAATCAAATTCACCATTTTATCCAAAAATCAAATAGAAGGTTTAGGTTTCCTCAAATGGTGTACCGTCTATCTCGTTTCTAATCACATGTCATAGATGAACAATAATCCTAAGACTAGGACCTGCATAAAACGTTTCTCACGTATAACAGTAATATAACGATAGATGGACGAAGATACTGTTTAGGAATAAAGAAACTTCAACCTCAACGATGGTCCTTGAGCAACATGGGACCACCCAAACAAAAAGCCGATACGTACATCAATAGAATGATTGTTAAGTACAAAAGGGCAAGTGGCATATGGATGAAATCCTCATTCAAGTGACCCCTGGAACCAAGCAAAATCAGATAAATTGGAAATGCAGTCCTCAGCAGAAGCAAAACCTCCAATCATGTTCCAAGAGATCACAGCTTATGCCAAAGTTATACCACAAAATCTCTATTCCTACAGAAAAGAAAGGACATCAAGAGCAAGAATGTTGATTGGTAGGAGGAGCTCTGCTGCAATCCACACCAAAATTAGGGTGGAAGGAAAGATCAAAGAGAAAGTGTTCACTTCAAATAAACGCTACACGTTGTAATGAACGTAGTAGATTGTGGGACAAACAATTTGAAATGCATATGATAGAACCAGCAGCAAATGATTGTGACATAGAACTATGCCCGCAAGCTCACAATGTAAAGTAGCAGCATTATAAGTAGTAGAATGAACCCAGACTATACAGCAGTTAACCAAGGATACATCTCGCACGGTATTGACCTCCTTTGATTGCAAAATTATTGGGGGAAAAAGAGGTAAATTACAATATCCTTCTATATTTGCCTTGTGTACTTAACTCTTTTATATTTGAAATTTTACATTTAGATCCCCGAACTTAAAAAAAAAAATAAAAAAATGTATATTTAGACCTTATTATTCTTCTCTCGGATGAAATTATCAAAAAATAAAATTAAATAAAATTAAGGGCAAAATGGTCATCTGAGAGTTTAAATGCACAAGATAGTCATGTAAGAGTTCTGAGTGCATGTTTTGAACAGATTTAGGGATCTAAATGCATGGTTCCAAAGATAAGGGGTTTAAACGAGCACGACACTTTAGCAACTCCAATGGAAAGAATGACTAGAATTTCTGGGTGCAGAGGCATGGTATTAACTTCATTTGCTTAAACCCGATGAGATAAAGATTACCACTCCCCCCAAATCACTCAAATTCCAAACAAAACTTTTTACATTGATTTGTGATTCTGCGATATATTTTCCTGGTTTTGCTTATTCTTTTATAATGCAAACACTTCATAGAGCACTACTGTAATGAATCTGACGCCATAAAGTTGCTATCTTATGATATTCTACAATTATAGAAGCTGTAACTCCTCGCCATAACCAGAGAAGATTCATGCCTCCTTCTTTCCAAAGAGTAAGCCCAATGAATATGTATTGCCTTTCTTTGCAGCAGCTTCCAATCGATTTCCACCAATCTAGACATGGATTGCATCAACCATTTCATTAGGTCAAGGAAATTATTTGGCTAAGTGAACAAGGTTATGAATGAAACTTGGAATATTAGTTTGTTTAGAATGTATAACTTCAAAAATGCCACAAAAGAAAGTAAAATACCTTGTCCATAAGCCAATATCCAAACACTGGCATGTATTGCACCAAATACATCACCGCTAGCACAGGCTGCAATGTTGTCCATATAAGATTTTCACGTGACTAAATAGGACAAAGATAGCAATAGGACATGGATAAGGGCAAAAGCAAATGCATTTATGAGGTGAAGTTATGATGAGCTAAAAGAAACTTTGCTAATATGGGTGTGCATGTTCTAAACATGAAAGAAATGAATAGAAAATAATAGATGCATTTACATATTAATATTTTCATGCATACGGTCACTTGGGTTTTCATAACACTGACTGTCAAGAGCTATGTAATACTCACTCTTCATCCAAAAGCACTCCTCTGACAAGCAATTCGAAAGTTAGAATGCATAAACTTAAGTTTTGTTCATGCTAGCATCATAGCAATGTTAAAGTCTATTTTGTAAATTATACTCAAAGCATTGCTCCCTTTGATATCATGCGTCTGCAGAAGTATGAAAGAAAATGATTTTTTATTAGATAACAAATCAATTCGCCACTAAGAATAAATGCCTCAGGGAAGTATTTATTGTTGGGTTATGCCCAACACAAAGGCCATGCTTGAAGTTTGATCTTACATTAACTCTGAAAAGAGTTTCGTGGAGATTTGGCAATAAAAAGGTTAGTTCAGTGAGCACTGAAAAATATTCCATGGTTAGTAAACTCAAAGTTAAAGCATGACGTGGAGGGAAAATATAGAGAGTAGAAGAAAATGTAAAAGGCTAGTACCTGATATGATATCCAAGCTTCCTTTAATCCATGAGAGGCTGCAATGATTGTTAGTTCAGCACATCTTTGTGATGATAGACGCTTCTGAAAATATGGCAAAAAAGAAGACAGTTTAAAGGAAATGGTGGCATAACCTTTTTCAGTTCAAAAACTGAGGATGCATAATCATGGAAGAGCCAAAAAGATGCATTTATACAATGGATATCAGAAAAAGACAATATCTCATATGGTCAAACCTTGTAACTTTTATCTTGTAACAATAATAACAGAGATACAGACAGTCCTCTCTTACATACAGGATCCAGTCACTCAACCTTTGGTTACATGCATTTTCTTTTTGTGGTGATACTCAGTCACTCAACCTTCACTTGGTCTAAAAGTGCTGCCTTATTCTACAGAATTTTTCTTCTGATCACATAAAGATGCTAAATATTTTATCTTTCACACAACCACAAAAATCTTGGGTACAAAAGTAACATAAGGAATATACCCTCTAAAAGTGTAAATGTAAGAACCATGTGTCTTTTTATGAGTTTATGCTTTTACCAGCTGGCTAAGTTCCCATTAATCATGAAAGATTGTGTGAGCTCAAGATCTCCTATGCTGCCATTGGGTTCCCATTAGATTAGTTTCACATAATGGACTCCACATAATGTCAGAATACACACGTGTGGCAAGAAAGTTGTAAATCAAAAACCACATATCTATAAGATCGATCTTTTTAGATGCACAGTTGCTCATAAAGCAACTACAAGAAGGTTAGTAAATAAATTAATTTAAAAAATACACAGTTTCATATATCTTTCACACTCCCACTTGGACCTATCTCAAAGCAAAAGTGGAGGTACCTTACTATAAGCATGCCATAAAAAGCATAATCCACATCAGAAAAATAAAAAACAGACAAAAAGAAGTTGAAAAGTTACTGCACCTCAAAAGAACTCTTCTTCACCGTTGCCGTTGCTCCAGTCCCATTTGACGTTTCTATTGGTCCTGGACAAACAACAGTCACCTTAATTCCTTTCTGGCAAAGCTGCAAAAGAAGACCATAACAATGTTGATGCCGGAGAAAACCTTCAGAAAAAGTTAATGATGGCAATAGCTTATTAAAAGAAAACTATACCTAATGTATTCACAACAACGAGTGCTACAATTAAGCATACTGCAAATAATTACAGTGCTACTTCGGTTTAGAGAAACTCCTGTGCTGGTGTAATAAGGGTGCTTTGCTCTTATCTTTTGCCACTGGTTATCTAGAAGATTAAGCAATCTTCCTTGAATGCAGACCTCCCCCTATATACTAATCATTTTTCCTGTATAGTCCACTGCCCACTAAAATTTTCACACAGAGAGGCCTGAATCTAGCACAACAGGAAACAAATATATTTTCTTAATATAAGTTACAATCATCTTTATTGATGAAAATTTTTCATTAGCTTTCTCTAAAGGATAAAAGAAGTCATGAGACATTTCCTTGATAATGAAATAATGCAATGTTCACAAAACATCAATAAAAGTCAACACAGGAACAGCAGCCAAAAGGTGATAAGTGATCCAGGCATGCTACAGAGGCAAACTTCATGTTTTACATATGTCACAGTTTATTCATATAGTTTTTAAATCACTCCTGCAATAAAGACACCTATGCTTGTTTTGGACACTTGGATGGATCACTCCCTCAGTTTAGGTAGCAAAAAGCTTCAGTGAACATGCAGAACACTCAAATGCAATAGTCAACTTGCTTAAATATCAAAAAGAAGGAACTTTCACTTCTATTAGTAATCTGTAAAATATTCAGAGGTTTGGCTACACAAAAATTGTATGCAATTCACTCACAAATCAGGGTTGCAGTTACTACTAAAAGGCCAATTCATACAACCCTTCCACATCCAAAAAAAGAATGGTGAGAGTACCTCAGAACGCAACGTGTGAAAGTAACCATTCAAAGCAAACTTAGACGCAGAATATACAGCTTGACCAGGTGCAGGAGTTTTCCCAGCTGCACTGCTCATCTGCAGCACTCAAGCAATACCAACGCACATAAAATCTGTAAGAAAGAAGACGATAGAAAATCAAATGATCACAGCAGCATAATTTTACAGAATTAGCAGTTTTCATAGCGAATAAATTGAATGCATCCTTCAAATATCAGTAAGATCCCGAGAAGGTGGGCAAATTATGTCTATAATCTATTTTTTATGCTTCACGCCCATAATGTCACAGATGTCAAAGGGGACCTCAATCTACATTGCATTCAACAGATGTGAACCAAGCAATTTCATATTCTAAATTATTTGCATTTCACCAAGTAGTAATGTTACATACCACAATGAAATGACCTCTTCCGCGCCTCAGCATAAACGGTGCCAAAAGTCGAGTTAGAGTAATGGTCCCAAGTACATTCACATCAAAAGTTGCCTAATAGCATAATATAGTCTCATCAAGAGATTAAATATGATAGCGAAAATATCGGAAAATTCATTCTATATAGATTTTCGTACAGGAAACTGCCTTGCTGGTTTAGCAAATGCTCATCCAAAGAAACAAAAAAAGGGACATCTCAGGATTTTCCAGAATAGGACAAAGAATGAGTCAGTAGTATTTGCAAGGCTTTTCTATATCATTACCTTAAGGCTTTCTTCGCTTGTATCCAAAGCTGAGGCTTTCTATCAATCAATTGAAATGGTCAAGCAAAAGCCAGCAAATGTTCATTAAACATATTTTGTAAATCTTTCCTAACAATAAGAAACAGAACTGAAAAGAAAATATTTGTGCAAGCAACAACTTCCATGCATACATCTCTTAGAAGTGGCAGATTCATTTTGTTACAAATACTGATCACTTACAACATCCTCCTCATGAACGAATACTTAACAACATAATCATGTTACTCTAGAAACTCTTAACATCCTCTGCAGTACTAGTTGGACTCTCCTACAGCTTCTTCCATTTTTCGTTTTGGGTGGTGTTGTGGGTCTTTTTGCGGTGGCATGGTGTGGAGGGGGGGGCGGTGGTGCAGTGTGGGGGGGTTTTGGGTGTGCCAAAAGACTCCTACATTTTAATGTTCATATTTCAAAGGAATAACAATATTAGAAATGTGTTATCAGGCTAAGGACTAACAGATTAAAATAAGCAATCAACACAGTGCATTATGGCTTCCAACTCAAAGTTTATCCATGAGCCTCCTCCACTGTTTACTGAAAGAGAAAACCAGCTTGAAACCATCTGATCATAGCCTAGGTACAGTATTATTTTCTGGATTTTTGTTTATGCAAGGCCATAGTCCTGTTAATCTCTACCTGGTGACAAAAATCATATATAGGTTTAGATTACTATGGAAAGTCAATATTCTTAAGCTCGAATCTTTCAATGTAAGCACAACTATTGGAGAATGTATTGGACACATGAGAGAGGACCTTCCTAACTGTATTGTCAAAGAGAAATGAATGAAATTAAAGCATATCTGAGGTCAAACTTGAGCTGTCGTTTTCTATTGCACAAACAGGCTTTGATAAAGTGAAAATCTACTAGTTTACACATTTACTGATTGCTCCTAATTTTCACTTCAATCCCAGAATCCTTTAGTGAGTAAATGTGCAAAAGGTCTTTAGTAAGTTTGCGTGTTCTTAAAAAAAAAGAAAGATAGTTTTTTCAATCAACATACAGGGCGCTCAAAAGCAGCATTATGGATCATGTAATCAACGCCAGAGTCAGAGAAAAGTGACTCTGCTTTCTCTACAGCCTTCATAAGAGAATCTTCTCCAGATGCTAAGTCCAATGGCAAGACTTCCACTCTTTCCGGTGGACAAGTACCTGGAAAATAGAATAGTGTCAACTACTTGTTGGTTACATATGCACATAAATTTTTGTAATAAATAATAAAATTTTCTTAAAATGTTTTCCAATGTACAAAGGCGAGAAAAACACACCTAGAAGTTGTTGGCGGACTCTTTGCAGTTCAGCTTGATTACGGGCTGAAAGTATGAGCTTGGCCCCCAAAGTAGCAAGCTGCTTTGTAAGAACCTCTCCTTTTGCATCAAATAGCAATTCAAGCAATAAACCATGGATTTCCGTAACAAAGGCAGATATAATTTTTGTACAATTTGTTTAAGAAGCCTTTTAAATATGGGGCTACAAATTTCAGTAATATCATTACATACCAATGCCCCTGCTTGCTCCAGTGATCCAAACAACCTGCAAAGTCAAGCGAAACCAGAAAGCAGAACTCATAAGCCATAAGCCATTAACATGATTATGATGAAATAGACAGAGCTTCCCTATCTCTGTTTCTGGTCATCCATATTGTCCCTAATCACAAGCTGACAAGTAGAATTAAGTATTCATCCTACATGTCACCATGTAATTGATGGAGACCAAAAAGTCCGCCAACCATGAAAAGTAAATTTCAATTTAAAAAGTTCAATAATCAACCCTTAAATTAAAGCAAATCTCTCCACCCCTCCCCCCCCCCCCCCCCCCCCCCCCTTTTTATTTTTCAATCAACAACTTACAAGGTTCAAAATTTAATTTTATCCACGTATTGTAAACAGGTTCATTGATTGATTTTTTATGCATCAAATACATTTTGTGTGTACTCAAATTCCCACTTGCCTACAGTTTCTTCTACAAAAGGAAAAGCTCTACAGACAAATCATGTAAGAATAAATTAATTGCCATGATTCCAATTAGATTTTCCAAAATTGATTATACAATTCACAAAAAATTTAAGTGCACGTAAAGATGAAATTGTTCATTCCTTTGACCCTTATCCCTTCATCTTAAATTTTCCATAAATTTACGTACATGTGTGTGCAATTTGCATTATATCACCGGCATACACAGTGGCAGACACAGGGGTTGGGTCCTGACCCGCCCCCAACTTTGGAACCTTTTTTTGTTTTTTCCAATTACCTAAAAAAAAGGACAAAAAAAAAAAAAAGAGTGCTAATTGCTATAATTTTTCTCCACTTAAAAATTACTATTGCAACTCGCTCCCTCCAGTGAAATCCTAGGTCCACCACTAACCGACTATACCTGATGCGAATTGAAATGCTTAATTAAACATCATACGTGACAGCATATGATAGACGGATCAGAACACGGGATGAGAAACTTCTATCTTAACGAATACAAGTGTTAAAACAGGAGCTGGAATGGAATACCTTATCCTGAAAAGCGCCTCGCTTCACATGCTTTTTGGACATTAGCGTAAAATCTCCTGCAAGTGGTAAGATGGGAAGAACGTTAAACTTGTAATAACATTTCTAGGTATAATTACATGTGCGAACATAGATGTTTTGATGAATAGTAAGGAAGAAGATGAATTACCATCTGCAGTGACGAATTTGAATAAGAAAGCGATGATGCCCAAGAGACAGAGAGCGAGGAAAAGCATAGTGCTTGTTTGGGTGTTTCTCTGAATTTCAAACCAAACACGCACAAATTTCAGGTTCCATATACCAGTTTAGCTTTCTGCCTTGGATTTTATACTTTCACTTGGACGAGTGAGGACTAAGCACAGGCGTCATCGTAATCGACCATTACGTATGCTCTCGGTAAAAAATAGGGAAAAGTAGCCATATCTATTTATCCTTTTGGGTAATATTGGTGGCACTTTCCAAAACATAACTAATGGGCGTAAAGATAATTATATGTAAAATCAATAGTATTTCTTCTTTTTATAGTATTCATAAGAAATAATCATATATAAATTTAAATTGTTAAACACATCAATTTATATTTTGATTAGAATAAGATATAATAGTCTTTTACTTTTCCATCTATGAATACAATAAATGCAACAGACGAGAAAAGTGAAAAACGACCATACATATCACCGCCTCGTTCATGCTTTATGAAATGGGTTGAATTTTCCGTAATTGGATCATTTTAATTTGGTTTTAGTTGTAACTAACTTAATCGTTTTTTTTCTTTTTCTTTTTCTTTCTTTTTTTTTTTTTTTTTGCTAAGGGATTGATTTAACCTAGATTCCTAAAGTTGTTTTTTTGGTATGATATTAACAATCATTAAACTAGCAAAAATGGTTATGTAGCAAGAAAAAAAGGCATTCTCTATTTAATAATATAGATAATATAATACATCATATCTATTCTATATTATTAAAGCCTCAAGAGATTAAGTAACAATTTATCTTAAAATTACCGCTTATTTCTTAAATTAAAATTTTATAGTAAAAACATTAACTCTAAACTAAATTATCACATTTATAAAATGATTGTGTGTATTTATTTAATTCGTATCTTTCCCTTTTCTATTCTCACCTATCCTAATCTACCTTCACACATTCTCTCTCTCTCCCTCCCACATTTCCCACTTTATTCTCCCATTTCAACATATAAAATAATTATAAATTTTTTTTCTCTTTCATCGGTGATCAAATATCAATTAACTTCAACATTTTATATCTTTTCTTTTTCTTTTTCTTTGTTTTAATAAATAACATTTTCTATTTTCAAATCTCCAAATATTTGTATTTTCAAGAAGTGCAACCAAATCTAAATTTTTTTTTTTATTTATCTATTTTTTAAGTAAGTAGAGATAAAAAAAAAAACATTGTTATATACATCAATTCAAGTAACTAAGTAATAAAATAAAGTGAAATATATATATATTTATTTATTTCAAATTGATTTCATTAGCATATACATTATGGATACGTGATCTGATAACGTCCTTTAGTTCCCCTATCCCCAAAGGTCTCAAAGTATAAAAGTACCATATCTATTTATTCTTAGCTAGATTTTTATGATACATCAATTGACAAGTTCTTTTTAGTCTAAGATTTGGTTTTTATATAGGTAAAACTATTGGATTGGTGCTATAAAAATACATATTTCATATTATGAAATAAATATATTTTTTGAAATTTAAAATAATAACCCAATAAGTTCTCAAATCACAACACTAAACTTTACTATTATCTATAATAAGAATAATTTATTTTTCTAATTGTTTTAGACATTTTCAATCATAAAAATCTATATCCAATATTACATAAACTAGACATAGTACAAAGAAAATTATATTATCTTAATCTTCTTGTATTATTCTATCGAGTTCTCTTTATAGTATCTAATTCTACTATAATCATTACATCTAATATACGTTAAAATTGCTAATATTAACATTTTACTTAACTTGCCACGTTATGTTCTCTCTCTATCTCTCTAGTTCATTTTTTTTTTTTTTTCATTTTGAATTCTTAGTCAAGAATATTATACTCTTTTTTCTCTCTTTTTCATTAATTCATTTAGCCTAACCCATTATCCTTGTTCTTTCCTAACCGAGGTATTTCAAACTCCCATAGACTCCACAACAAAATATAAAATTAAACCCTAAAATCAAAATTGAAACTCCATATTAGAGGAGACGCTTTAAAAAAATTTCAGAAACCCAATTACAAGATCAAAAGTCCAAACAACCCTAATCTTATGTTCAAAACTGAAGAAAAAGAAAAAATAAAAGTAATTGTAATTTGTATTGTACCCTAGAAAACCTACACTCCTTTAACTCTTCCAAGAACATTAGTCTTTTTATTCCCCTCGAAAGTTACCTTAAAATTCAATTGGTGGACACTATTTCCCAATGCCAAGTGAGATTTGCGATCCCATATTTGTTTTAAGGCACGTTTTCTTTTATCTGAATTGGCGATTGCATTTGGTGTAAAATATATTCTTATTTAATATTTTTGGGTTCTTTGTTTTATATTACATATATGTGATGGTGGTGAAAGAGTCTACACTTTATATTATGGTGGAGTGCTTAAGATGGCCTCTTCTGAGTGCATGAGGGAGGTTTAAGAGTGACTTGACTTACACTTAACTAGTAAAGATTATTGCCAAAAGGAAAAGGAAAAAAAGAAAAAAGAAAGAAAGAAAGTAAAGAAAAGAAAAGGTGGAAGGACATTACTGTGATAAGAAAGAAAGTGTCCACACTTTTATGTTTGTTTTGCTATTAGGTTATTTTTCAGTTTTTTTATTTTTCTTTTTAATGACTACAACAAAAAAGAAAATTTTGAGCATATAATATCCCTGCGAGAGGATCATATTTATACTGATTAGGTTGTAAGACCTTAGCACCTTGGTGCATAGAATTTGGGCTACAATAAATAAATAAATATATATATATTCGGGATGCCCTGAATGCCACTTTGATATGTGGCAATTGTACGCAATGAAATAGATTACAATGCAATGGATATGATATCCCTCAAATTAACAATTAGAATATAAACATTTAAATATTAGGATAAAGCTCTATTCTTGTATGATTAGAGTCGACAATCAATTTAAGGTATTTAAGAAGGTACCCCAATTAGGTTAAAAATTTAGAAGGGACTACCTTAATTAAGGAACTCCTATAGGCTAGGAAGTAAAAAATATAATAATATATTAAGAATATAATCAAAATAGTGAGAATTTATTTTATGTGAGCTCTTAAAGTTGTATTTAGGGTAACCATATCCAAATTTAAGATATTCAGGAAAATTTATCCAATTAAGTTCAAACTTTACGGTTAGGTAAAAAAAGTGCATATAAGTGACCAAGTAAAGTTTGGTTTTAAAAATAATTTAATAAAATCTCAATTTTAGTCTTAAAAGTGTAATTATTCAATGCAGAATGAAACTCGTCGAAACTACTAAAACTTAGTCTGAAATGTAACAAAGCCTTAGAGATAGGTTATTTAAGTGATAAAAGTGAATAGTATTGCATAAAATACTATATAAATATAAATATATTTTTATAAATATACCCGTAAATTAACCAAAAAACCTAAAAATATTTGAAATAATCGATAAATTCATAAA
The DNA here is from genome assembly GCA_024138015.1 of Lumnitzera littorea. NCBI lineage: Eukaryota > Viridiplantae > Streptophyta > Magnoliopsida > Myrtales > Combretaceae > Lumnitzera > Lumnitzera littorea. The sequence continues at coordinate 153,694,792 of JAMXBB010000001.1, read as the reverse complement.
AATTAAAGATAAAATATATCTTAAAGTTAAATAACATAAGTAAAACATAATTATATGAGTATAATTACTCATTACATGTACTAAGTATATAGGATATATACACTTATATCGGCAAAATTACTAAATATTAACATAATATACATAAAATATTAATATTTTACTTAAAAATCAACCAAAACACATCCAAATTCTTGGGAAAAATCTAGAAATCATCATGGCAATTTAGGATTAGATTAGCAAGGATGATTCAAAAGCAAATTAAAGGGATTTAGACACCTTATGCTTAGAAATTGAGGAAAAAGTGAAAGAAAAATAAAAGAAAAAAAGGAAAAAATCTTGGCCACCTAAGATAAGTATAAAAGGACCCTAAGACATCAAATCAGACATTTAGCAACTTAGGAAACCAAAAGAAAATTTCAGAAAAATTATAGGAAATCAAGGGAAATAATAAAAAAAAAAAAAAATAGAGCAATGTACTGACCTAATGTGGTTCTTAAGCTAAATCGCGACTTGTTGTGAAGCCCTATTACCCCCTCGTAGAGCCACCACCAATTAGGCCAGCCAATAATCACTCATCAATCAACAGTAGCTAGAGCTCCGATAAACAAGTAAGTCAAATTTCTACCCTATTTTTCCATATTTTCTAAAAGATATTAAATCAATTAAGAAAAAACTAAGAAAAATTATTCTAAAGTTACTTCTAGGATACTTTCATGATACATTTTTATTTTTGTAAAATTATGATTATTTTATATACTTCCTTAAGAAATGCACTATTCATTATAATTTTCAAATTAAAAATAAATATATCAAATGATACTATTTTGAGCTCAAAATTTTTACGTAGAATATCTATTATATCTAGTTTAACAATATGTATCCCGACTTTGATTTCATACATGTTTAATATTTGTTGTATTATTTACACTAAAGATGGTTAAAATGGGCATTTTGCTTAAATAAATTGATTTTATATAAATAATTGATGAAATTAATATCTAATGAATTTTGGATACTTGTCATGATATCAAAACATGTTGAAAATAATTTTGTATAAAAATAATATTATTTGCTTAATTAATCATAATTTAAGGGCAAAATCATAATTTCACATACATAAGCATTGAACTTGATAGTAAGGAAAAAGTTGCTAGTTGAATTTCCTATATTTTTCTGAGTCTACAGAAATTTTCATGGATTTATTTTGTGATTCTAGCTATTTATTTTGAATTTTCTTAGTTAAATAGTTTAATTTACTAACCGAAATACGCCTTTAGCAGTATTAGATTAAAATATGATAATTAATTGAATAAACCTCAAATATATATAATCTAGTTAGGTATGATTAGTAGTTATTTATGTTATATTTTATAATATTATATAACTCAGGTTGTGATATACACGTGTTAAGGATAAGAAATTACTGATTTTATCGCATTTTACTTAATAGTTTTATAAAACTATATTTTATTTGAATAATATGATATTAATGCGACATTATTTGTGGTATAAATATATATGTAGATAAGAATTTAAAATATCACTTAAAAGTTGTCTTTTTAAAATAGAACACATATTATGTTCCATCGAGTTCATATGAACCCAACAATACTAATTTTACTAAGATTGAATAATTCTAGGTAATAAAATAGGTATTTTATAATATGACGGAAATTATTATCCTACAACAACATTTCTATAATTGAAATATAAATTGATCGATGAAAGGAATATTTCGATATGATCGAAACAATATATTATTAGTAATAATATAACTACGTGATCATTAATATTCACTAATTTAATATAACTTATATAGTAAAATTATAATAATTAAGTACGTATATAAATATAACTATATTTCACCATATATAAATAATATACTTTAATAATTTATGTATATAACTTCATAAATAGTATTTTAACCAAGTTATAGGATAATACAAATAATCAAATAAAAACTTTAACGTTTTCGTAAATCTTACAAAAACTAAATATGGGTTTTATATATATATAGGATTTCTAAAAGAGTAGAACGTTAGCAGTATTGATCTACTAGAGTGAGCAATAATACAAATAAGTAAGATAAATGCTTTATAACGTTTTGGGGTATTATTTTATAATATTTGGAAACTTTAGTATATATTTGTTTGTAATTATAGTCAGTTATTTTTATGTGTATAGCACTTATGTTTGAGATTCAGTTTGCTGTCATGAAAGTTAAGCTCCACATTATGGTTGTTATGTAAACATTATTATGCTTGAATTGTTTAAGCTTGGTTAATCACCTTGAAAACGAACTAACTCAAACCCAGCTTAATGTCTAAATTGACATATATCGCAACTCACTAGAGGCAACGACTAGGATTCTCAAGCCACACATGAACCCCTTTTAATAAAGATAGCTGAAACGGTTCCTTCCTTACCTTTAGTCGAACTAAGTAACAAGAGAGGAGGTCGCAATAAGGTTGGGAACCGTGGTTCAAAACAAGTCTTAAGTGGAAGGTATTCTCCATTGCATAAGGCTCAGTTTGGTTTCAATTTGCGAGTCCGCGATGTCAAACTCCTCAACTTGGATTAGAACGGATGCAATTTCTCTGATCTCACGACGAACCGAATAACGTCGTGCAATGACATTTTCTTGTACACACATTGCATTTGACTAACTTAGCTGAAAACCCTACTTGTGAAATACTGAATATATACTTTTGTCTCCATCCCATTTACTAATCAAGTAGTTGCTCGTTCTCTTATAGTCTATTTTGTAGGTTTAGAATGAAATTACAAGTACTACATTCAAAACTAGAATGTTAGCATATGAGGTTGAGGCGTGAGGATCAAGAAGAATTTGGTTGAATTTTGTTCTTATCATTGACTTTTTCTAACTGCTAAGAAGACTACTTGAGTCTTCTTAGGGAGCTCACTAGTTTTCCATCTTTTGGTTTGTATACTGAATAACATATACCTATAGGTTTTAATAATACTCTTTTGAAAGGTCAAACCTATAGGTTTGCTTTATCAGTTATTTCAAAAGAATTATTTCATAAGTTTATGTCAAGCAAGTAATGAACTAGATACTTCAAAGTGGTAGATTGAATATGCCTTATGTAAACCAAGTCTATAATAATAGCTATAAGATTAATTTTCATTTTAGAATGATTCATACAACAAGACTGTTACTGTAAGCCTTGTAATAAGATGTTTAAGGTTCAGTTCATAGAATTTATAATAGTCAGGTAAGTTGTTGTAAACCCCACAATCTAGTGTTCGGGGTTTAATTCGTAAAGTTCATAGGTTTGTATCAAGTAAGTAACAAATTGGATACTTTAAAGTGGTAGAGCCAAGTATGTTTGGTGTGAACCAGGTTTATCATAGTAGCTATAAGATTAATTTTTATCTTAGAATGATTCATATGGTACAATTGTTATTGTAGGACCTATAATTAGGTGTTCGAAGTTCGGTTCGTAAAATTTAGGACGGTCGGGTAAGTTGTTGTAAGCCCCGCAATCTGGTGTTTAGAGTTCAAAATGTAAAGTTTATAGTAAAAGTTAGAAATATTAGTAAAAGTGATTCCATGAGTTTAGATTTAAGAAAATAAATAATAAAATAATTAATTAATATAATATTAAATTATATGTAAATTTTTTCGTTATTTATTAGTAATGTGTAAAATGAGTTCTAATAACTCACGAATCGATAGAGATAAATTATATACACACTAAAAATCATAAAATAACTTAAATAATATTTAAAAATATTTATATATATTTATGTATAGGTAAAAATATGCAAAATTATCTAAAATACCTGAAATATGACAAAATAATGCAAATTAATTAAATAAAATTCATAAAAATTAATAAAGAATCAAGAAAAATATGGATGAGCATGGAATTGTCCAAAAATGTAGTGTGGAAGGTTGGTAATGGAAGTTGGAAAATCGACCAATAAAATTTAACCAGATAGAAAATAAAAATAGAAGAGGATAAAGGACAAATGACAATTAATAATTCAACAAATCATCCCAAGCAACCCTATAAATTCAGAACACCATCCTCATTCCTTATTTTGGTCAATTAGGAATAAAAAAAAAATTAGGGAGAGGAGAGAAGAGAGGAAAAGCCAAATTTACCAAAAAATTAGGAAATTAGTATGCAATTAGGGCCTTAAAAGGGAACCAACACTCAACAACAACCTAGGAGTGGACGGCCACCACCACTGGACGGTGGTGGTAGTACCTAGACCGACTGATAAGGCTAGGGTTGGTGGTAGCTAGAGTTAGCAACACTAGTAGGTCTAAATTTCCCCCCAATTTTGTTTAATTTAATTAAAATATCAAATGATCGTGGAAAATTATGAAATTTGTTCTTCTGAATTATTTTTTTATGTAGATTTAGGAAAAAATGTTAGATTGATGAAATTAAGTCCCTAAATATACAATGCTTAAGAAATCCCTAAACTCGAATTGGTTTTTGATATTAATTTAAATAACCTTAATAATATAGTTTTGACTTCAAAATTTTTGTGTAGACTATTTGGTAAACATATTACAATGCTATGAAGATTTTTTCCTAAAATTAATTTTCTAAATTTTTATTTAATTTTTAAGCCCCAAAATCATGTATAAAAGGTAAGTCGTGAGCTTAATTTTGTGATTTAAGGCTAATTTATTGAAAATTATGATTTAGTATATTATTAGACATCCCTAAATGTTAATTACTAATATAGGATGATATTTGGGGAGTTGGAGTGTTAATTTTCCATATTGTGCATAATAAGTAATAATAAATGAATAATGAGTAAAAGTAAATAATTAAGTTAATTTTATGATTTAGGGTTGGTTTGGTTTATATTCTGATTTAGGATGAATTTAGATGTCTTGGAATGTTAGTTGATGATGAGAGATGTAAATTATGGTATTAAAGAGGTTAGATGTATGCTTTACGTGTAGATTAAGTAATAATAAGTAATATGTGAAATAAGAAGATTAAAAAAGTGAAGAATATTAAGTTAAGTTGATAATATTATAATAATAGGAGAATATTATAAATGTGGTTTGAAAGGTAAATTTAAGAAATTATGCAAAAATATAGATTATTCTTATATCGAGAGTTGATTTGGTAGTTGAATTATGAAAGTAGTGTACTATAATGATCAAAATACTGATTATGAGCTAAAACCTACATTTAGGATACTTAAGCATAGTTAGATGGATTTTACATTTTAGTCTAAGAGGATTTCCTAGGGTTTACAAATAAAAACAGTAATTAAAAGTTAAAATAAAACTTGATTCAAAAATTGAATAAGAAATTAATTTAGAACTAGTTCGGTTATAGGGGACATAGAATTTGAATAATTGAATAAAATTATTATCTTAAACTAAAAATTAATGAATTAAAACTTATATGTATATATATAAATATGTATAAGTGGTTACATTAAAATGTAGATTATTCTTAGATCGTAATCTAATTTAGAAGCATAATCTGAATTAAGATTAGTATAAGTATATTCGATGGTAAGTCAAAAACCTAAACCAAAGGTTATACTCATTAAATAAACTATAAGAAAAAGGTCAAAAGGCATTTAAAAGACTTACAAATAAAAAGTGATAAAAGGAAAAAGGTAAATAAAACCTATTTTAGAAGCCGAAACCATAGTTGAAATAAGAAACAAATTCGAAACCTAGCTGAACAAGAGAAGTAATTCTAAGAGACTTAGACCTAAATCACCAAATATAAGAAGATCATTAACTAAAGATAATCATAATCTAAATTATAGAATAAAACCTATCTATGGTAGTTAAGTGAAAACTAAAATAATATTTGTATTATAAGAATTTTCGGCAACGGCATGTGCAAGTCGTACCTTAAATAAGCAAGTGGGGAGTCTAGATAAATTGAGATTAATACGTTACTCTATTTTGAAGTACTAATTTATAGTACTTGGAGGCTTAAGATTATATTTGATTATGATTGTTAGATAGTTAACTGTGCATATGCATGTATGTGCTTATTTTTGAGTTTGATGATATGATTTAAATTGACTACTCTAACTTGTATTTGTGTGATTTGTTTGAAATGACTGAATACCTTTATTGGTCCCAGTAAGATATCAAAAAGGGGGTGAATTGATATCTTTTACAAAACTAAAACTTTTGATTTAAAAATAAAATTCCTCTTAATAACTTAAGTGGCGTAATAAGTAGTTGGAAATTGATTATTAACTTAAGGTGCAAATAATGATACTAAAGATTAGAAAGCAAATAAGATAGGAAGTAAGAAGATCAGGTAAGCGATTTTAAAGAGCTTCGACCTTTTACCTACTGCTTTTTTCTAGTTCCATTGCTGGGGACTCGGTCCTCCTCATCAGTATCATTCTACCAGTCCTATCTTTTCAATAAATAATGATCAAGGAGAAATTATAAAGATATCCAGTTGCTTCTCTGTCCTATCTTACTAGTTTCTTCCTAAGCTATACATAGGACTTAGAGAACACCCTAATCCTCTCACACTCAAAACACAAAGTCAATAATGTTTACAATGAAAATGAAACAATACAATCAAAAAGCACTTTACAACTTTTGTATAAATACAATAACAATGAAATAACAAAACGTTCTTTGCTCAGTTTCTAACATTGTTTTTGACAATCTGCCCTAGAGAATTTTTAAATTCGGTTGTGACATTGAGTGTAAAGTATCCTCTCTAGAACAACATCGTCTTTAAATTAAATAAACCTTCATGTAACAGCTAGAAACGGCTAGCTCTAGATCTCTCTCCAAGATATCTTGATTTAATCACAATTAGTTTTATCGTTAGAGAAATTTCCCATGAAAATAGAAACTAAATATTTGAAATTTTTGAAAACTTGAACCAAGCTGATCTTAATTTGTTTCTTTATTGAGTTTGAGTTATTTGACAGCTATTGCATGAGGTGATAAATTCTAATCCTCTGTTGACGTCGTGGAAATTCAAAAACACATTTCAAATAATAAAGATAAGAATGAAAAGATATAAACAAATCTTCATATATCCTAATCCTCAAGACACTGTCCAGAATTTCTTGTCTTTCAGCCATAAACAAGTCTTCTACACCAATAATTCTGTGATGAACTGCCAGCCAACAATCCCATTACTCGCGCACAGCTCCGAGGACTCCAATCCCTTACTTAAAGAATCCTTTCTTGGTAACTTACTGATGATAAGAAAGTTTACATTGAAGGAAGATGGTTGAACTCCCTGAGCTTCTCGCCTTGTCATACGATAATTTATACACTCAATAGTGATAATACCAACCATTCTCTTGCTAAAGACCCCATGCTGAGTAATCTGACCAATTGCTGCCGAGAGATTTTTGCCAAGTGACAAGAGATTCACTTATCAGTCGAGTAGTTTTCTCTTGGCATGTTACTATCTTTCTCGTCCTAGCCCCTTTATTGCCATAATATCTTGATCCCTCTTGCTTATTGTGCTAAGAGAATATTCGTACAAGACTAATGTTGCACTACCACTTGTCCACCTCATCTAACATTGTACTACTTTTCTATTTTTGTCTTTTGTCCTTTTTATCCCTTTTTGTATGTACTAGGAATGTCCTTTTTGTATATACTTTCTTATAATTTGTTTATTTGTAATGTTGTCCTAGGAACTTACTATAAATAGTCAATTTCTCTTATAAGCCGTACATAACTTACAATTAAGATTGAATATTCTGTTTTTATGAGACAACCTTTCCAAGTCTATCTTTCATATATTCTTATCTAATCTTACCGAGTAGCTCAGGATTAGTGATGGGTAGACCTTAACATCAACTCATGCATCATATCAAGTGAGGTATCAAGTTGTGTTGTGTTCGTTGATGAGTCACATCTTCTGAGCAACTACACGTTGGCTACTTTTGTTCGTTTGTGGATCATTTCCCTTTAATTTTCTTTAATATTTCAGAGGACCCATTGTAGTCAAATTTGCTACAGTAAGACCTAGTGATAACTAAGCTCCTAGGTACACCATATAATTTTTTAGTACTGGAGCTTAAGGTTGAGACCGAGAGCTGTATAGTGATAGTCAATTTGCTGTTCGTGATACTTGTGTATATGTTGAAAGCATTTAAGCATAGTGTTTGAAGCCTTGTGTTGAGAATGTCGAACCCTAGTATACAGGGAGAGATTAACGATGTCAAGGGTGATGCTCATGGTCATAGTCGAGTTACCCAATAAACACTACGTACTACTGATGAGCAGATACAAGATCTTGCTGCTATTATAGCCAACTTAGCTATCTCAGTAAATAAGGTCATAGAGACTAGATTGCATGAGAGAGTTGCTGAGTAGGGCCGAGAAATAAGAGATAGACTGAGGAGGCAGATAAACGAGCAAGCTTCGAAAGCCTTTCTAGTGAACTAAGCACCACCGTGACGTGCCAATAGAGTTGCAAGAAGAAGGTTAGAGTTGGACGAAGTGGAAGAGTACGAAGAAGGAGAAGATCAGTATGATGGGATTGATGAACGTGAGTTCAAAGTGCCAAGAGGTGCCAAACATCTTAAGGTACAAATTCCGAGCTTCAACGAGTCTAGTAGTGCTGATGACTACCTGGACTGGGAAGAGATGATCGAAAAGATATTCAACTTCTACGATTATGAAGATGCTGTCCACATTAAAGTAGCCACGTTAGAATTTTCAGGATATACGGTAATGTGGTGGAAGAAGCTATAAAATGTTCGCCTGAGGATCTGACACGAGGTCCAAACATGGAATGAGATGAAAAGAGTTTTGAGAAGTAGGTTCATTCCCGAACACTATGAACAAGACACTTTTCGACTATTCCAAGACTTGAGACAAGGTAATAGATTCGTAGATGACTATGTCCGAGAGTTTCAGTTACTCATGATACGATATGACGTCGACAAGCCTGAGACCCAAATTATTGCATGGTTTAACTCTAAACTACGGGCTGAGATTGGTAACATCGTGAAACTATAGAGCCTTACAACTCTGGATGAAACCATCTATGTAGCCTAAAGAGTTGAAAGGCAATGACGGAACCAAGTAAGCCGAATGTCGAGTAACCGAACACCGATGCCGAATAAGAGTGGCTTGCCAAGTCGATCAGGGAATGACAGGGCATAAAACAATTCCAAGGTAGAACGCTGAGGTCACATGTTGAGTTAAACCAAGGCCAAGGTAAGAGTGAGACCGAGGAGCCTAAGATCCAAAGAGACCAGGGTCAGAGTTCAAGAAGGAAAACTTGAGAAATCAAATGTTTTAAATATTTTAGCTATGGACACGTAGCTAGTTAATGTCCAAACCATCGAGTCATGACCATAAAGAGAGACAAGCTCCAGATTGAAGTAGAAAGTGTAAGTGAAGGAGAGGAAGAAGTGGCAATTGATCTCGGTGCTGGAAGAATTTCAGGAAGACTTCGATGCTGAGATACCTCTTGAGAGTGGAACCGGGTATTGCTTTATTGTTGGATGATCTCTCAATACTTTTGTGGCTAACAAGAATGAGTAAAGAGAGAACCTTTTTTATACAAATTGTAGGGTGAATGGCAAGCTATGCACTGTGATAATTGATGGAGGGAGCTGTACCAACGTCATGGTGCAAAGGATAGTTAAGGCCATGAAATTGCCAACCCTTCCATACCCTAAGTCGTATAAGATTCACTAGTTAAATGAGAAAGGAGGACTACACATTTTTGAGCAAGTTAGAGTACTGATTACCATTGATGATAGGTACAGAGACAAAGTGTTGTGCGATGTCCTTCCCATGTGTACATCTCACATATTACTTGGCCGACCGTAGCTATTTAACTTGAGAGTGTTACACGATAAACACTTACATGTTCTAGAAAGACAGGAAGAAAATTATATTGACACCTATAAGTCCTAAGGAAATGAAAGAAGCCTAAGAAAAGATTGTTAGATCTCTACAGTAGAAGTCTTGGTGATTTTCCAAGCTCAGTTTGCTTAAGAACTCAAGGTTGAGAACTATGTGCTCCTTTTGGTCAGGAGATTCTTAGAGGTTAGAGAAGTCAAGAACTTACCTATCGAAGTGCAGCAGCTACTGTTACGCCCCAAAGTCGTAAAGTCGCAACAGTCCCGTCGTGTAAACCATTCTATGATAGTAACTGGCCTCACAGTGCCTACCATAGACATGATCTACACAAGGCGTCGATGACTCCTCGCTTTAAAGTAAACAGTTCGATTCACAATTAAACTACAATTATGATAAATAGTGTAAATTTCTAATAACATGTATAATTATATATATAAGTCTACAAAGCTTCCCAGGGAGTTCCACATAAACATAACAGTTCACTAGATTACATAATAACTATTAGTCTTTCATCCCTAATTACATGGTCACTCTAGTTACACATTATACTAAGTAACTTGATCCTCACACCCTTGGCTTCAAACGGACTAACCTCTGGGTAATTGTAGGGCGGCATAGTACTTGAGGTGTTCAAAAATCAGAACATACAAAAGGATCTGTAAGGGTATGAGCAACTACAGCTCAGTAGGTTGAATTGGAGACTCATGAATGCATACAAGCACAAACGGGTTATCAAACAATTATTTTCATGCAATGCAACAATCAAGTGTCATCACACAACGTAGTCCGGTCCGTTGTGAAATCAAAGAAATTTCACCCGCTCCAATCCGGGTTAAGGAGTTCCATGTTATGCAGCAGCTCACAACCAAACCCAGGCTTGTGTAATGGAGACCTCGCTCCTCCCGCGACTACCTTTGAACCATTGACTTCACCCCCGCCGCGACCTCCTCTCCTGTCACTCAGTTCGACTGAGGATGAAGAAGGGACCATTTTGCAATCCTGCGCTATCCCTTTCGAAGGGGTTGGTATTTGGTTGGAGAATCCTATGATCCCCTAACGAGTTGCAATGCATGACATTTTTTGTTATTAGGGTTGACTAAGATTAAATTCCGTTTAGGGTGTTCAAACAATTTCGTACCAATTCAATCAGTCACAAATCACTCACAATGCAAGTTTCAACACGAATTCAAATACATCAAACACATGCGTAAACTACTTACAATCACAATCATATGCAAGCCTAAGTCTCCGAGTACTACAAAACTAGTACTCTATTACAATAAGCAATAACCCAACTTACTTGGAATTACTCGATCGCTCGATCCCTTAATTGTAAGCTGATGTGTCTCTGGGTATCCTATAATACAAATAGGTCTTTTTAGTACTTATAATTTATGGTTTCATATTCTAAGTTATATTTTAACTCATTTTTTTCGTGTATACCCATTACGTCTTAATGATTCGTTGTACTCTATTTCGGTGTTCGAATTCTAAATAAGATTTTAAATTTTGATTCCTAAGCCTTAAATATGCTCGAATCCTAATGTGTAATTAATCACATTAAGCTCGAGTGTCCAAATATCTTATTGGGTCATAATTTGGTATTCTAAACTATTCGGTACACGTTAACCCTAATTGAGGTATCGGATTTATTCCCGATGTGTGAAAATCTTACATTTTGAGACATTTACTTAAAATTAAATGTTATTTCAGATTTATTATTTTTCTGATTTCTATTATAATATTATCGAAATAACCCTATTTTTTTTTAGATTTATTAATTTACAATTTCACATATTACTAATTTCTTATATTAATTACTTAATTCCCTAAATTAACCATACTTAATACTCCAAAGGCTAGGATTAGGGTTCCACATCAGAGATTATCATCCTTAAACATCTAATTGATATCTAAATCAGTAATTAACATCTTAATCACCTAATTAACCCCAAATCACCCAATTTTTCCATCATTTTAGGGTTAAAAATTAACTTAAAAATTTCGAAAATTAATTTTTAAAAAATGGCTTCATAGCACTGTTCTACATCACATGAGCATCCTACAGAAAAAAATTGAGCTCCAAACTACACTCCTAAGCCTATTTATTTTCCGTTCTAATCATGCTCGGTTTTGAACAATTTGTTAAGAACCCTATATTTTCAGACATAATTAAACTAAATAAATATTTTTCCCTAAACCTACATATAATAAAACCTCAGAATAACAAGTTTCATAATTTTCTGGGCAAAATAACTAATTTTACAAAATTATTCAAAAATCGGGGTAAATAAGGGACTAACCGGTTTGAAGCTTTCTGGACGTCTAAACCCGGTCCAAGGTTGTCGGCCGGCCCAGACGATGGGTTTTGTGTAAGGTAGTGGTAGTGGTTCGGTCCCAGGTGGTGGTAGTGGTTCGGTCCCAGGTGGTGGTGAGAGGTGGGTTTGGTTCACTTGCCCAATTTGCACAGTTTTCCTTTTTTTTTCTGGATTTTTTCTCGATTTTTTCAGTGTTCCTATTTTTCCCAAATGCTAAACTGTTCAAATGACTTCTGGAAATTTTTTCCCTATTTATAGACGTTTGTTATAATTAATATGCATTAATTTGACAAGACTTTGCCCATTTTCCTTGATTTTTGGCTTTTATGTTGTCTAATTTTTATTGGTTGATTTTTCTTTTGCTCATCCTGACATGCCACGACCTGATTTGGATCATCTTATCCTCTTTTGATTTTTCCATAATTAATTTATAATTTTTTTTAATTATTTCCTTAGTTTTTGGCCAATTTAGATAATTTCGCGTATTTTTATCTACACGTAAATACATGTGGGGTACATGTGTACATTTCTAATTATTATTTTGGTCATTCTAAAATTTTTAGTATACATATAATCTATCTCTAGTAATTTAATAGGTATTAGATTACACTTTTCGCCTTTTCGGTAATTAGCAATTATTATGCTTAAAATTTAAAAATTTTATAGTCTCCTATTTTACTACTTATTTTCTTAAATTTAAGTTTACAGGGTCATTTTTACTAATATTCCTCTCAATAGTTTATAATTTAGGTTTGATCGAATTCTTTAACCGATCGCCCTAAACCTTGGGTTCTAAGTTCAATCCTACGGTTACTTGGCTTGGCTTTAGGGCTTACAACTACTTCAGGAATTTATCGACCTATTCCCTACTAAGATGCTGAGAGGATTACCTCCCTTGAGAGGAATTGAGCATTGCATCAACCTCCAACTAGGGGTTACCTTACTAAACCAACCCGCTTACAAGCTTAATTTAGAGTAGGCAACTAAACTGAAGAAATATGTGGATGAGTTGGTGGATTGTGAATATGTTCATGAGAGCATGAGTCTTTGTGTTATACTTGCTGTGCTCGTGTCGAAAAAGGATGGAACATGGTGAATGTCCATTGACAATCGAGCTATCAATAAGATCACTATCAAATACCAATACTCGATTCTGCGGCTTGATGATATGCTTGACGAGTTACACGGCACCTACATCTTTTCTAAGATTGACCTGAAGAGCGGCTATTACCAAATACGGATGAGACCTGAGGATGAATGGAAGACGGCCTTCAAGACAAGGGATGATCTGTTCGAATGGTTGGTGATGCCGTTTAGACTAACTAATGCGCCAAGTACGTTTACATGGTTGATGAACTATGCACTAAGATCATTGATTAGCAAATGCGTTATAGTTTATTTTGATGATATTCTGGTTTACAGTGCCGACCTCCTCGTTCATATCAAACATTTGAGATTGGTGTTTAACATACTTCGTATCAAGAAATTATTTGGCAACCTGAAGAAATACGTGTTCTATCAAAGCGAGGTTATGTTCCTCGAATATGTTGTTTCAGGAAGTGGAGTTCGAGTTAATGTGAAAATTTTAAAGCTATTAATGAGTGGCCTATGCCGACTAGTGTTGCCGAGGTCAGGAGCTTCCATGGTCTAGCCTCGTTCTATCAGAGATTTATCCGAAACTTCAACTCCGTAACTACACCATTAACTAAATTGACCAAGAAGAATGTTGAGTTTAGATAGACAGACAAAGGTTTAGAGAAGTTTTAAAGACATGAAAACTAAATTGATGTCTGCTCCAATACTCACCTTGCCAGATTTTAAGAAGGTTTTTAAGACTGAATGTGATGCATCTAGTGGCAGCATTGATGCTATCCTTATGCAGGAGCGCTGACTTATTGCCTACTTCAGCAAAAAACTCCGAGGTGCTATCGTAAATTACTCAGCCTACAATAGAGAGTTCTATGCCCTTGTTCGAATACTCCTGAACTAGCAGCATTATCTCTTGTCGAGAGAATTCATCATCTATTTGGATCATAAATCTCTTAAGCATCTTCGTGGGTAACAGAAGCTTTCTCGGCGTCATGCTAAGTAAGTCGAGTTCTTGGAGACCTTTTGCTATGTCATTCAATATAAGAAAGAAAGCACCAACATAGTAGCTGATGCACTTTCTCGCCGTCATACCCTCATCATAATGTTGCAAGCTAGGGTGCTCGGATTCGGCACTTTACCTAATCAGTATGAACATGACCCACATTTTGGACCTTTGGTAACCAAGTGCAGTGTTAGAGGAGCTGCGGAAAGAATCTACTTGAGTAAGGGGTTCTTCATGAAGGGCAAGCAGATTTACGTGCTAAATGGTTCTATAAGGGAGCCATTGGTTCGAAAAGCTCATGTTGAGGGTCTAACCGGCCATTTTGGGGAAAAGAGAACAGTTGAGATATTGAACGAACACTTTTACTAGCCTAAGATGATGAAGGATGTGCATCGAATATTTATGCATCGAATATTTGAGAGGTATAAGGTGTATAAGCATGCAAAAAAGAGGAAAGAGCCCTATGGAGAATATATATTCCTACCAATGGCCGAGCAGCCGTAGACTGGTCTAAGCATAGATGTATCAAAACTGACAGTAACTCCATTTGATACAATCTAATCCCCACGCCAACGAAATCTAACCAATCTCCACTTAGAATTTATTAGATAAGTTGCAGGAAATTGTACGATTACATAGAGTACCGAGAAGTATTATGTTCGACTGTGAATCAAAATTCACAAGCTTCTTTTGGAAGATCCTATGGAGGAAACTCGACACTAAGCTCCTATTCAGTACCTCTTGCCACCCCCAAACACATGGCCAAATTGAAGTAATTAACAGAACCGTCAGAAACCTCTTATGCGCCACCATTAGAAAGAACTCTCATGATTGGGATTTATACCAGCCCATCATTGAATTTGCCTACAATTGCTCAAGTCATAGCTTAATTAAAACATCACCATTTAAGGTTGTTTATGGACTTAACTTGAACCTACTCTTGGATTTAATTAACAACTGGACTACACAAGGGGAAAGTCAATCCGACCTACAGCATATCGAGGAGTTCTAAAGGTTACATCGGAAGATTACCAAACAATTGGCAAAAACTGTAGCCCGATAAAAGGAAGTGGAAAACTGTAGAAGGAGGCGAGTTGTTTATATCCCTAAGGACCTTGTTTGAGTTCATCATAGCAAGGAATGCTTCCCTAGTAGAGGGACCAACAAACTATCTCCCAGAATGGATGGACTCTATAGAATCCTAAGGTGCATTAATGATAACACCTATAAGATTGAGCTACCCAAAGGTTACGGTGTGTCTACCTTTAACGTTGCTGATTTGACTCCCTATGTGCTCAATGATGACGAAGACCAAGATTTGAGGGCAAATCTTCAACAACTTCGGGGAATTGATGAACTGTTGACTAACGGTCCCATTCCTCACACATGGCTTCGAGGACTCCAATCCCTCACTCGAAGAATCCTCTCTCGGCAACCTGCAGATGACAAGAAAGTTTACACCGAAGGAAGGTAGTTGAACTCCTTGAGCTCTCCGCATTGTCATACGATGATCTATACACTCAATAGTGATGATGCCAACCATTCCCTTGCTAAGGATCCTGTGTTGAGTAATTCGACCAACTACTACCAAGAGGTTCTTACCGAATGATGAGAGACCCACTTATTGGCTGAGTAGTTTTCTTTCGGCATGTTACTATCTCTCTCGTCCTAACCCTTTTATTGCCACAACATCTTGATCCATTTCGCCTGTTGTGCTCAGAGAATATTCGTACGAGACCAATGTTGCACTGCCACTTGTCCACCTCATTTGATATTATACTACTTTTTTATTTTTATCTTTTTTCCTTTTTACCCTTTTTCGTATATACTGGGAATTCTCTTTTTATATATACTTTCTTGTAATTTTTTTATTTGTAATGTTACCCTAGAGACTTTTTATAGATAGTCCATTGCTCTTGTAAGCCGTACATAACTTACAACTAAGATCGAATATTCTATTCTTGTAAGACAACCTCTCCAAGTTTATCTTTTATACATTCTTATCTAATGTTGTTGAGTAATTTAAAATTAGTAATAGGTGGACCTTGACATCAACTTGTGCGTCATATTAAGTGAGGTGCAAGTCGTGTTGTGTTCATTGATGAGTCACATCCTCCGAGCAGCTTTACATCAGCTACTCTTGTTCATCTGTGGATTATTTCCCTCTAATTTTCTTCGATATTTCGAAAGACCTATTGTAGTCAGATTTGCCACGGTAAGACCTAGTGATAACTAAGCTTTTAGGTACACCATTATGTTTGAATTTTGCCATAAAATTCTCATAAAAGATCAAGTTGGATATTTCGAGGATATTCAATCTTATCTTTAAGCAAGATATCTTCAAATTTAAGAATTTGAATCCAATAAACCAACCTTATCTCGAGAATCTGCTAAGAGCTATACTTAACTTTTCAAACTCAACTTGTCTAATAACCTTATCGTAATTTTAATCCTTGAACAACTTTACTAAGACTGTCAGAAAAGATACTACTTAAAACTTAATTACTCAATTTTCCAAATCTGATTCTCGAGTATCCTTTTTTAAAAAAATACACCAACTTAAATCTCCATGGACTTTACCAACTTAGTAAAACGAAATTGAGTATATTTTCCTCATAAACCTAATAAATTAGAGCTAAGCCTTCTTGTAAATTTGTTCAACTTAATTTGTTCAAATTAACTAGCAAAAGACTTAGAAACAGCAGTTGAATACAGTACTAAACACAAACTGTAATGATCTGTTTGTTTGCTGATATACATTCTGACACATATTTTGACAAACTCAAGCTTATTTTCTTCTGAACACTTATTTTCTTTTGAACACTTCTTTAGAACATCCTGCATACTTAAAAATCTTGTTAAGCTTATATACATCTTTTTCTTATCATCAAAATGTATTAAGAGAGAAAACTTAACATTCTCTTCATTTTTTATGATAACAAAACAACATTCACAAAAACATGTATCAACATAATGTATTAGTACAAGCATAACATAAACAGAGGTTTAAACTTTCTAATTAGATCTTGAACTTTCTGACTTTAAGATTTTTTTTGCCTAATAATTTTCTCTCCCTTTTTGTTATCATCTATAAGATTTAATTGTTCCCCCTAAATATATAAAGGAAAGAAGAAATTCATTGATTGAAAGGACATAGTACATAAGTTCTGATAAGGTAGGAAAACCATGTGAAAAGCTAAACTAACTAACTAAAAGGAAAAGATTCATCTTGTTGGAGAGAACAACTAACATAAAAAAAAAAAAAACTGAAAGTATTATATCTTCTTTTGAGGTTTGGTTTTCTTGTGAGCTATTGTTTTTGTACATTTGTACATTTTGGTTGGACTTCCTTGAGTTGATGAGAATTGCTGAATAGATTCAATAGGAATACGTGGAGGTATAGATATTAGTACATATGGTATCAAAGTAAGAGAAATTTCTAGAGCAACAACAGTTGTTGGCTCAAGTACAGGTGAATGAGCTTGAGGAATTGATTTTTCAGAAGGTACAGGATCATCAGTTGGAGACTAATGAAGTGAGACATCCAATGAAGAGTCGATCTTGCCTTGTGTCTTCTGTTCACCAAATTTTTCTTCAATGATTTTAGAGATCATCTTCTCTAACTCTATCTTATTGAAATTCAGAGGATTAGAAGAAGTTTGCCCGGGGTTGATCTAAACAGGTTCTAAGTCACTTTTTGACTCGGTTTTTGACATTGTTCTAACCTTTCTTTTTCCAAGATTGACATCTCCCCGTATCATTGGTACATACTCCTTCTTCTGTTTCTTTTTAGGTGTCAAAGGTTGCTTTCCTTTTCCTTTGGAATCTTCTTTTATACCTTCTGACCCATCTTTTGAAATATCAAAGTCATCAAACCTAGCTCTTCAAATTTGTGACTCCCCCTCAAGTCCATATGCAGCAAAATTGAAGTTTCTTGTTCTATTATGGGGATAAATATAATAAGTCACATCCTCTATAAACCATAGTTTATTTTTGACAAAAATCCCCATATGTTTAAAAACAAGTTTTCCAATTCTTTTGCTGGGAATAGGCATTTTTGAACTTTTAGGAATTTTGAATCCCTTAAATTCCAGTAATTTCATCATCATAGATCCATGAGGTTTACTGTCTTGATTCCTCTGCATGTGTCTCAAAATTTGTCCTAGAATGTCTAGATTCTTTTTCAGTTTGATCCTCAATAAAACTAGGGCATCTTCAGCAGATACAGTTGTAGTATTGCCTTCTTGTGCAGTATACAACTTACTATCATCTTATGCAATATTCTTACTGTTAGCTCAAAATCAAAGATGAAAAATTTTCTATCAAGTGTTACTTCAACTCCATCGTTCAATAAATTGAACAGTTCCCTTTTGGATAAACCAATTAACTCTCCATCATCTTTTACATCCTTCAAATTAAAGCATTTGATTAAATTTTTCTTAGTCAGTTCTACTTTCTTCCCTTTAACCTTAGATTTTACTACATTCTTTTTGCTAAAATCCACATTCTTATAAAATTCTACCACAATTTCACCATGCACAACTTCATCCAACTTGTACAATTTCTTACACCTAGTAGATTCACTATCTTATCAAGGTACAAACCATTTTTAGAGAAATATGAAAAATCGAAATAACATGATTGAATAGGTTTACCTTTGATCTTTTTGACAACTTTGTAACTCTCTTTCTAATCTTCATGAGACTCCTCAGATCGCTTTCTTTTTTGACCATGTGTGGATTTCTTCTTGACTTTCTTAGAAGAGACTTCAAAGTCGAAGCTTTTTACTGCTTTTGTTACCGATTTCCTTCTTTATGAGGCTTTCTTTTTCTTTTCTTCTTCAAGGGTTATTTCCACATTCTTATGTCCTAAGTTACTCTTTCCTTACACATTTTCCATAGAGTGATCAGAATCATGATCTTGACAAGGGTTTGTTATAGGTTTTGGATGAGGGTTAGGGTTAGGTTTAGGTTTTGGATTTGTCTCAGTGAAGATCTTGATTGGATTGTTGTAAGGCATTTCAGTGGAGTCAAAGGGTTCATCCACAAGGTTTATAGTGATTAGTTTCGGGTTTCTCTTAAACTGATGAAAAACAGTTTGAAGTCTGGTTGAGTTTTTAAGTTGCATGACTTTACAAAGAAAAAAAAAATGCAAGAATTTAAGGAAGGAAGAAAGATAAAGAGGCATGTATGAGAAGATTGTGAGAGAGAAAGTTATTTTAACTTCAGAATGTGCTTAAGATTTTGTTAAGCACAGAAATATGAACGTGCTTTAATGGACATAAAAAAAAATTGGTATTCCTGATTGCACGTAAAGAAAATGAATCATTATCAGAGAGAGAGAGAGAGAGAGAAAATCTTTAAGATTTTATAAAATATTATTATACATTTTAAATACATAAATTAAAATAAATTTTACAACAACAAAGATAACTAACAAAAAGGATTACAGACTCCTATTTCATTCTGAATTATTTCAAAATGAATTTTTTCAAAGGATTTAGTGATGATATCTGCTAATTGATTATCATTTGGTACAAACTCTACTGATATATCTCCATTATTTTCATGGTCTCTTATGAAATGATGTTTTATCTCAATATGTTTAGATCGAGAATGATGAACTGGATTTTTTGTCAAGTTTATAGCACTTGTATTATCACATTTAATAGGAATATTCTTATAAAATAACTTATAATCCAACAATTGTTGTTTTAACCATAAAATCTAAGTATAACAATTACCAATAGAAACATACTCTGCTTCTACTATGGAGAGGACAATAGAATTTTGTTTCTTAAAAGACCAAGAAACTAATTTGTCCTCTAAAAACTGATACGTACTAGAAGTATTCTTCCAATCTACTTTTCAACCTGCATAATTAGCATTTGAATGTCTAATTAAATCAAAATTATGATTTTTAGGATACCAGATTCCTAATTTTGTAGTACTGTAGATATATTTAAAAATTTTCTTTATACTCGATATGTGTGTTTTTTTTTTTATCACTCTGAAATCTTGCACATAAGCACACACTAAATAAAATATCAGGACAAAATGCAATCAAATATAACAAAGAGCCAATCAAACTACAATATTGTTTCTTGTTTACTTTCTTACCATTGCTTTCTAAATCTAACCTGGTTGATGTACTCATCGGAATTGAAGATCCTTTGGAATTTTCTAAACCAAATTTCTTTAGAATTTGTTTGGTATATTTTTCTTGATGAACAAATATATCAAGGTCAGTCTATTTAATTTGTAGTCCCAAGAAGAGATTCAATTCTCCCATGAGAGACATCTCAAATTCTACCTGCATCAACTTAAAAAATTATTGACCAAAACTTTCATTAGTAAAACCAAACACTATATTGTCCACATATATCTATACAATTAATCTATCATAATCATAGAATTTTAAAAACAAGATTGTATCTACTTTACCTCTTTGAAAATCATTCCTCAACAAGAATTCACTTAACCTTTCAGACCAAACATGTGGTGCTCATTTCAAACCATATATAGTCTTCTTGTGCTTAAAAACATAATCAGACTTAAATTGATCTTTAAATCTCGGGAGTTGCTCAAAGTATACTTCTTTTTTTATATACCCATTTAAGAATGCACTTTTTGTGCTCATTTGAAATAATTTGAAGTTTCTAAAACTAGCAAAGATAAGCAATAATCTAATAAATTCTAACCTTGCTATTGATATATATGTTTCATCAAAATCTATTCCTTCCTCTGGAGAATATCCTTTACCTACTAATCTAACATTATTTCTCACTATTTTTCCATTTTCATCTAATTTATTCTTAAACACCCACTTATTACCAATTATAGATTTATTACAAGATCTAGGTACTAGATTCCACACTTGATTCCTTTGGAATTGATTAAGTTCATCTTCCATAGTATTAATCCAATTTATATCGCCTAAGGCTTCATCAATAGAATTAGGTTCAATTTCTGAGAGCAATGCAAAATGATTCTAATTATTTTGAAGACTAGATCTAGTTTTAACACTTGATCAAATATTGCCAGTTACTTGTTTAGGAGGATGATGTGATTTAAATCTCATAGTAGAAGGACGTGTATATAACCTTTAAAACTTTCTGACTTACTTTTTGATAACCTTTGAGATTTTGATTTTTTTTGACAAAGGTGTTGACTTAGATTTTGACACCACTTCACCACTTTGTTAAACTAGATCTTTCTTAGTGATCATGGGTGTTTCATCATCATAATCTTCTTGTCCTATCTCTTCAATAAATCTAACATTGATGGATTTTTCAACTACTTTGGATGCTTTATTGTAGATTCGAAAAGCTTTTAAATTAAGTGAGTATCCTAAAAATATTGCTTTATCTGCTCATTCCTTAAACTTGCCTAAAACTTTACCTATTCTTTTCACAAAACACTTACAACCAAACATGAAAGTATGAAACGGTAGGTTTTCTACCTTTAAAAATTTCATATGAAGTCTTGTTTGTCAATGGTCTCATATAGACACGATTAATAATATAATATGCAGTGAATGCAGCTTTAGCCCAAAAATGCTTAGCTATTTTACTTTTATTTAATAAAGTCCTTATCATTTCTTAAACAATCCTATTTTTACGTTCCATTACCCTATTTTGTTGTGGTGTGTATGGAGCAGAGAAATTGTGAGTTATGCTATCATTCTCACAAAAAGTTATGAAATCAATGTTATCAAATTCTTTTCCATGATCTGTCCTTAAACTAATTATAGATGCTCCTTTTTCATTCTATACTTGTTTAGCAAACACTTCAAATTTTTTAAATGCATCACTTTTATGACAAAGAAATAGAATCTAGGAATATCTAGAAAAATCATCAACAACAACTAAATCATACTTGTTTCCACCCATACTTAATGTTTTGGTAGAACCAAATAAATCCATGTGTAATAGTTCTAAGGGTCTTTTAATAGAGATGATATTCTTACCTTTATGAGAGATTGAACTCATCTTACTTTTCATACAAGCAGCACAACGAATATCATTTTGAATTGTTAACTTTGGTAAAACTTTTACTAAATTCATGTTTGCCAATTTCTCTATTTGATAGAACTTCACATGTCCCAATTTGTTATGCCATAGAAAAATGTTATCTAGCACAAACAAGAAGCAACTTTCTGAATTAATTTCTACAGGTTTAATTAGATAAATGTTTTTCTTCCTATATCCTTCAAAGATTTTAGATTCATTTTTATTAAAACCTATGCATTTGTCATGTTTAAGAGTTATCTTATATCCTTTGTCACATAGTTCGCTTATACTTAACAGATTTTGTTTTAGTCCTTTTACTAGAGATACATTTTTTATTTTATGAGGAGGAAAACCAACCGTACTTATTGCAATTATCTTACCTCTACCATTATCTTCAAATTTAACATAACCATCTTCTTTCCAGACCAATTTTGATAGCAATGAAGCATCACCTGTCATGTGCCTTAAGAAGCCACTATCAAGATACCATATACCCTTCATTTTAGCTTTGCGTTCCTGCATTCATCATATACAAATTAATTCTGTTTATGTACCCAACAAAGCTTGGATCCTTTAAAATTCAAACTCGTACTTTGATTTTTTACTTGATGATTACTGTCATACCCCGAACAGAAAGAGTCATAACAGTCCCATCGTGTAAACTAACGTAAGATAGAAACTAACTTCACAGCTACTATTGTAGATACAATTCACATAAGGCGTGCACAACTCAACCAGCTTGAAACATTTGTTCTGACACCTATTAACAACCAAACCTATGGTAGAGCTTTACAAAATACCTATTCTATATAACCTGTTATCTAGTACTATAATAGTATCGACATAAATGTCTTACATCAGAGTTATAATTTACAATCAAAGTTTATTAAAAAGTTATAAGTTTGCAAACTATTTACATAAGTTAGGAAATTAATGGGCGTTTCAAGGAATTCTTAGTTAGTTTCCTCAAAAACTAAAAAAAAAAAAAAAAAATCAAAAGCCCAAGTTCAGTTGATTCCTCGTTCTTCACTTTCCCAAATAGCAACACATTAACCTGGGAACGATGGTATCGAATCATCTTGACCTCACTCAGCACCTGCAAAATAGTCTATAGGAATGTAAGTACAACTAGCTCAGTAAGTAGGACAGAGTCAAAAAAGTATTATACAAACACAGATAAGGTTAATAATTGTGATGAAATTCAATGCAATCAATTAAATGAATATCGCACAATGTTATTTGATTCACTGTGAGGTAAGAGAAATTACATCCGCTCCAACCCGAATTAAGAAGTTTTATTGCGACTCAAATCAGACAAAACATGGGCTTGTGCAATAGAGAATACTCTCCTCTCATAACTACCTTCGAACCATGGCCCCCAACCTTGCCACGACCTCCTCACCTGTCACTTAGTTCGACTAAGGATGGGGAAATGACCATTTAAGCTATCTTCATCGAAGGAAGTCGATATTTGGCCTAACACTCTTAATCGTTTCTCCTAATAAGTGTTATGTATATCTAGTTTCATTTTAATTGAATAAATGTTAATTTTAATTAGGGGTGACCAATAAGTTCATATAATATAGAATTAATGCAAACATGTAAAACATCACGCCAATGAGTTTAACTCTTGCCATGACTGAGTATCATCCACGCACACGGCATGCACATAGTTGACTAACTATAAACACAACCAAAAGTACTCTTAGCTCTCCAGATACTTTAAAACAGTATCTCAACAAGCGGTGAAGTCATAATCCTAACTTACTTATTTAGACGCTCACTTCTGCTGACTCGAGTCGTCAACTATCTTTGTACTGGAAGATCCTATTTACACAAAAAACTCAAATTCAGTTTTCATAATAATTATGGAAATATTAGGGTTTAATCTAAAATGGTTATATATGTATGTGTGTGTGTGTATTATTATTATTTCCATAATATATAGTCATATTATCATTATATATTGAATTAAGTTATTAATTGTTGATATTGTACGTCATATATACTATTACGTATTATATATCATTTTGATAATATTGAAATGTATTTTTAATTTATTAAATCACATTTTAATTCTGATAGGGTTATCGAAATACGTATATTCTAGAATATGATAAAGTTATAGGTTGTATTACTTAAGGTTGTTCAATTTTAATAAAATTAGTGTCGTTGGGTTCGTATAAACCTAATGATACATTTTACGAGTCATGTTCCTAGAGATAATTTTTAACGGGTAGTTCGAGTTTTTAATACAGTTATACATAATTATATAAATATGATCGTATTATACGTAATTTATGTTATTAAATTATATTTTACCTAATTTGTCTATATATTGTTACAATATGAGTATTATTCAACTCTAATATACCTAAAATGTATCCCGATAAAAAAATATCAGTAAATATAATAAAAATACTCATTTAATCCAATCTGATCAGCAATCACATATATAGTTTTTATTTAACTATTTAATTCATTTTAGCTTATTAATATTAAAAATATACCCCGACTTGTAATTTAAGCCATTTTATTAGGTAAATTTGTAATAAATAGTCTAAGTTTCAAAATAATTTTCTAAAAATTTCTATACACTCCTAAAAATATAGGGAATTCAGTTATCATTTGGTTTCAAGTTTCCAACCTATCGCCAATATATTCGTATTTACGATTTACTCCTAAATTACTTAATTATGATTCTTTTCACACCAAATAAATTTCATTCTAATCCTACATTGTTATTATTCACTAGAGATCAATACATGTCTATTTTATTAATTAATTCCATAATTTCCTATTTAATTCATAATTTCAACCTATTTTCGAGTTATTTTTAGGCCAAAAAATACAATAAATATTAAAAACATTCAAATCAAAATTCGGGCTATATAGCAATTATCTATATATCATACACATCCTATACAAAAATTTACAGCTAGAAACAACATCATTTAGTCTATTTATTTTACAATCCTAAATTCGGATGAATAGTAAATTTCTTAAGAAAGTATATCAAATATTACCAATTTTTCAAAAATGACAATATCACATGAAAGTGTATTCAAAATAACCTAACTAAAAATTTTTTCATAATTTTTTGGGTGGATTCACTATTTTTTAAAAATTTAAGAAAAACGGGGCAAAAAATTGACCTCAGTGTTCTTGGACTCTGTGGTGGCCGGCAGCGGTTGGGGGTGTGTCGGATGACCTAGACACGGTGTGGATTGGTGGTGGCCGATCGGGTTCGTTGTTAGGTGGTCATCTAGGTCTGGTACAATTAGAGTACGATGGTTGCTCTGTTTTTTTTTTTTTTTCTTTCTAATTTCCTACGATTTTTTCTAATTTTTTCTTTTACGTGTTTTTGATTTGTAAAGTTGGAAGGAGATGTACTAAAGCCTATTTATGCTTATGGAGTCGGTTTCTTTCCTTTTTGATTTTTTTCCTTGCTTTTTCTTCATTAATTTAAGGAGGAGGTGGCCAATTAAGGTGAAATTGCTTTTGACTCAGCTCTACTTTGTTTTCCAGACTTGCCACAGTGATTTCCAGGGGTTTCAGTTGCAATTTTATTCATTTCGGATTACTTTGGTGCATATCTTAGTAAGATAATAATATATATATATATATATATATAATGTTCACATTAGTTATTTAATTAGTATATAAGTATATACCCTATGTAAATATCATGTGTAATATATAACTTTACTCATATAATTAAGTTTCTAACATATCTTTGATTTTTATGATATGTTATCTTAATTAATTTTATGAATTCAATGTAATATATATATATATATATATATATAATTACATAATTTAGAGATAATTTACGGGTATAATTATTATTTATACTAGATATACTCATAAAATTACGTATATATTCACAAAGTAATTTATACTATATCATTTGATTTTATAGCTTAATTAACTTATCTCTAAGTTCTCGTCGCAATTTGAGCTCGATTTTAAGAGATTCGAGCATTTTAGTGTTATATTGAATATTCCTACTCTTAAGGGAAAAATTGAAATTTTGGGTCATTATTTCTAAAATCTAACTTCACTATATTACACCGACTAACTTTTCTATCTTAGTCGTAAAGTTTAGGCTCAATTGAATAAGTTTTCCTAAAAGCCCTAAATCTAGACTCAGTTGTCTTAAACTCAATTTTAGGTGCTTACAATTACTAAGCTTGGAATTTCTATAGAAGCAATGTTTTTCAATTTGTCTTAACTTGTTACAAAAGAAACAAACATTGGGGTTTTTGAATTTTGTACCTGTTGCTCACCATATTTCTTGAGATTGGAGTTTGATATTTTCTGACATACTTTTTGATCAAGTTTCTGAAGTGTCCATTTACTTGTGAACACCTCCCGTTCTGATCAGAGGAGATTTTGCTTGACTTTCTAACTTGCTCAATAGTCTTTTCTTCTTTCTTATTATCAATCGTTTCTTTATTACTCGTGTCTCTAGGTCTTACAAACACTATCTCACTTTTTGAATGTGAAGATTCACTATTTTCAAAACCCAATCCAATTTTACATTGATTAATACTTGGGCATGAGATGAGTAGTTGGAGTTTCTTATCACTTTCATCAAATTTCTTGAAAGTATTTGGTATTGAATTTGACAAGACATCCACTCGATCTTTTAAGCCTTTTATTTCTTCTTTTACTATCAAATTCTCATTTACTACTGCTTCCCTGGGAATGTGTAACCCTTCCACATCATTTTTTAAGATGTCATTTTCATGTGCTAGTAGTTTATTCATTTAGATAAGAGTAGTTTTTTCTTCCTTTTAACATATTGTTCTCATGATCAATTCTTATATTCTTGTCATTAGCTTTAGTAAGAGCCTTTAATAACTTATTTATCTCAGCTTATATATCTTCTAGAATTTCATCATCATACTCACTTTCAAATTTAGAGCTTACCCTAAGAAGAGCCATTAAACACAAGTTTGCTTTCTCGGTTTCATCTTCTATACTTTTTGCATCAGTTTCTGACTCGTTCAAGTCACTCCGTATGGCCATTAATGATTTGCGCTTCTTCTTATATTTATCTATTTTCTTGATTAGTACTGGACATTTATACTTGATATGTCTTGGTTTCTCACATTCATAGCACACAATCTCTTTCTTCTCTTTTACTTTCTTTTCTTTTTTCTCTTTGTAATCTTTTCTTACATCATTCTTTTTTTTTTTTTTTGTTAGAGGAAAACCTTTTTGAATTATATACTCTCTTACCTTTCTTTTTTAGTAGATGATTCAAATACCTAGTTAGCATTGATACATCTTCTTCCTCATCTTCATAAGATTCATCACTTTTAGAATCTACTTCAACTTCCTTGACTTTGAAGGCCACAGACTTTCTCTTCAGATCTTCTGACATACTTTTTAACTCGAGGAATTTGACTTCATAAGTTATCAGCTTGTTGCGTAATTGACTGAGATTGAGTTTTATCATATCACATGCTTCTTAAACAGCTATCTTCTTTGAATTTTACGCCTTAAGAAGGATCCTTAGCATTTTCCGAATAGGACCTGCATCACTCATCTTTTTTCTAAGAGATGATAGTTCGTTAGTGATAGTAGTAAAACGACTAAATGAATCTTTTATATCTTCACTAGATGTGAAATGTCTCATATTGTTGCATCAAGGTATTGATCCTCGTCTCCGTAATGGTGTATGTTCCTTCATATGTCTAAACTAATATATCCCAAATCTTCTTAGCCGTGCCATAAGAAGAAATTAGATAGAATTCATAAGGTGCAATAGTAGAAAGATGCAAATTCTTAGCTTTTGAGTTCAATTTAGCTTTCGTGATTTCTTCTTACATAAAAGGTGTTTCTGAAATTTCAACATCTTCATTTGAAATAATTCCTTAAGCCTAATAGTCAATTGCCTTGATGTACTTCTCCACCTTGAATTTCCAATAAAAAAAAAATTAGTACCATTAAAAAATGGAGCCTTGCTAGGTTGAATAGTTAATGAATCACTACTTTTAGCCATTGATCTTGACTCTTTGTGATATTAGAGCGATGCTCTAATACCAATTATTGGTTGTAGTAAGATATCTAGAGAGGGGGTGAATTGATATCTTTTATAAAACTAAAATTTTTTATTTAAAAACAAAATCCCTCTTAATAACTTGAGTGGCGTGATAAGTAGTTGGAAATTATTGTTAACTCAAGGTGCAAATAATAATACTAAAGATTAGAAAGTAAAAAGATTAGGCAAGCGATTTTAAAGAGTTTTGGCCTTTTGCCTATTACTCTCTTCTAGCTCTATTACTGGGATCCCGGTCCTCTTCATCGGTGTAATTCCACTAGTTTAATCTTTTCAATAAACAATGATTAAGGAGAAATTACAAAGATATCCAATTGCTTCTTTATCCTATCTCACTCGCTTCTTCCTAAGCTATACACAGGACTTAGAAAACTCCTTAAGTCTCTTACACTCAAAACATAAAGTCAATAATGTTTACAATGAAAGTGAAACAATACAATCAATAAGCACTTTACAACTTTTACACAAATGCAATAACAATGAAATAACAAAACATTCTTCGCTCAGTTTCTGACTAAGTTTCTAACACTATTTCTGACAATCTGCCCAAGAGGATTTTTAAATTCGATTATGATATTAAGTGTACAGTATCCTCTCTTGAATGACATCTTCTTTAAATTAAATAAACCCTTGTGTAACAGTTAGAAATGGCTAGCTCCAGATTTTTCTCCAAGATATCTTGATTTAATCACAATTGGTTTTATTATTGGAGAAATATCCCATGAAAATAGGAACTAAATATTTGAAAACTTTAAAAACTTGAACCAAGTTGATCCTAATTTATTATTTTGTCTAGTTTAAGTTATTTGACAGTTGCTGCATGAGGTGATAAGTTCCAATCCTCTATTTGACATCGTAGAAATTCAAAAGAACATTTCAAATAATAAAGATAAGGATGAAAAGATATCAATAAGTCTTCATATATCCTAATCCTTAAGACACTGTCCAAAGTTTCTTATCTTTCTACTGTGAACAAGTCTTTTACACCAATAATTCTGTTTGAATTTTGCCATAAAATTCTCATAAAAGATCAAGTTGGATATTTCAAGGATATTCAATCTTATCTTTAAGCAAGATATCTTCAAAATTAAGAATTTGAATCAAACAAACCAACCTTATCTTGAGAATTTGCTAAAAGCTGTACCAAAATTTTCAAACTTAACTTGTCTAATAACCATACTGTAATTTTAATCCTTAAACAACTTTACTAAGACTATTAGAAAACATATTGCTTAAAACTTAATCACTCAATTTTCCAAATTTGATTCTTAAGCATCTTTTTTTAAAAAAATACACCAACTTAAATCTGTATGGACTTTATTATCTTAGTAGAACGAAATTGAATATATTTTTTTAATATGTCCAATAAAGTGGAGCTAGGCCTTCTTGTAAATTTGTTCAACTTAATTTTTTTAAGTTAATTAGCGAAAGACTTAGAAATAGTAGCTGAATACAATACTAAATGCAAATTGTGATGTTTTGTTCATTTGCTAATATACATTCTAACATACATTCTGACAAACTTAAGCTTATTTTCTTCTAAACACTTTTTTTCTTTAGAACATCTCGCATACTTAAAAGTCTTGTTAAGCTCATATACATCATTTTGTTATCATCAAAATATATTAAGAGAGAAAACTCAATAATCTTAAACCGGATCTAATTAAATATATGAACTATATTTTAAATCGGATCTCCATAGCAAACTATTAAGGGAAACATTAGGGTTTTCCAGCCAAATACTAACCCATTCGAAAGCAATAGTGCTGGATAACATAATGCCCCCCTTCTTTATCTTTAGTTAAACTAAGTGATAGGTAAGGAGGTTGCGGTAAAAGTAAAGTCAATGGTTTGAAGGTAATCACGGGAGGAGCGGTATCTCCATTAAATAAGCTTGAGTTTAGTCGTGAGTTATTACACAACATGGAAACTCCTCAATGTGAATTAGAGCTAGTATAATTTCTCTAATCTCACAACGGACCGAACGACATCGTGCAAATGACATTTGCTTATATATACATTATATCTAACTAATTTGGTTAATAACCTTATTTGTGTTTGATGTATAATTTTAAGTCTCCGTCTCAACTTACTGAGTGGTTAGTTACTTACATCCCTATAGAGGTTGTTATAGGTGCTAGCTAAGATGTAGTTGTATAACTACCCTAAAATCAGTAACTGTTGAATCTTGGGGAGTATGGATATAAAACTGAGGATTAGATATACTTTTTATCACGCCTCGAAGCGGCAGAGTCGTAATAGTCTCGCTGTGTAAACCATTCTAAGATAGAAGTTGGCCTTATAACCACTATCTTAGACCTGATCTATATAAGGCGTCTACGACTAACCCACTTTGAAGTAAACAGTTTGTAATTTAAATAAATCATTTACCTAAGAAAGTGATGAAATATATATATATACTATAATTCAGTTATTACAATTAAAGTTTATAATATTTCTCCGTAATATATTTCCTAGTTATTACATTATTCAGAAATGAAAAATTCTAAAGTAAAAGCTTAAACCTTAAAAATATGTGTTTATTTTTCAAATGTTTTTCCTCACTCCCCAGGAACCAGCAGTTGCTAGCTTTAAAGTAGTTGTATACCATTTCTTAGCCAGCACCTGCACGACGTCTATAAGAATGTGAGCAACCACAGCTCAGTAAGTTAGGATAGAGGACTTAAAACTATACCATAAACACAACAAGGTTATTAACTAACTTATTAGGTGCAATGCATGTTCAAGTAAATGCCATCACACGATGTTGTCTGGCCTGTCGTGAGATTAGAGAAATTACGCATGCTCTAATCCGGGTTAAGGAGTTGCCGTTAATGCAACAGCTCACGACCAAACCCAGACTTATGCAATGGAGACACCGTTCCTCCTGCGACTACCTTCGAACCATTAACTTAACCATCACCGTGACATCCTCACCTGTTACTTAGTTCGACTAAGGATGAAGAAGGGACCCTTTGCAATCCTGTGTTATCCTTTTTGAAGGGGTCAGTATTTGGCCGGAGAATCCTATGTTTCCCCTAATGGTTTGCCATGCAGGTCCGATTATGATTACAAGTTGTATATTTGATTAAGTCCAGTTTAGGATGATCAATTATTTCATACAAATCACACAATGCAAGCTAAAACAACAAACAGATTCATAGCATCACTTATAATCAAGCACATGTACACAACAGACTATTTAACAAGCACAACCAAACATAATCTCAAGCCTCCAAAATACAGTATCGTATTAATCCCAACTTACCTCGACTCCTTGTTCACTCACTCAGGGTCCAACTCGTTTAGGCCATCGCCGATTATCCCTATAACATAAACGTGGTTTCAGTTTTTTATATAACTATTATAAATTCGTTTTATCTTATAACGCTTATTGTTATGTTTTGTTTAGGGTTTAATATACCTAATTATCTATGTCTTAGGTCTTTTACAATTATTCAAGGTTTGGGGTTAGGTTCGGGTTCGGGTTCAGTTTCCACGTCGATTTCTAAGTACTGTTTTATATCCAAACTCTAGAAATTTGTTTTTACTCATAATATGAAATTAATCACCTTACTTCCTAATATCCTAAATACTATAACTATTCCTAGTCGGTATTTTATTATATCCCGTATACTTAAATCCTTAATAGTGTACGGAATTTACTCTTGATGTAAGAAATTTTTACATTTTTCATATAATTATATAAATTCAAGTTTTCGATCAATTTTATTATATATCCGTATTATTTATATAATATCAATTTTTATCCTAATATTTTCTATTTATTATATTTCCAATAATTACATATTATGTATTATTACCTATTATGTATATAATACACTTTTTATATTTCTATTACTCTAATTACCATCTCCCAACATCAATTATCATTTTAAAGTGTCTAAATTCATCCTAAATCAGATTTTACACCTAATTACCCTAATTTACAAAATTAACTTAAAATTTACTATTTTTTCCTATTACTCATTTACTACATAATTAACCTAATAATTACATGTAACACCCTAAATGCTACAAGTATCATACTTCATCAAATTTCAACATCTTAAAACATATAATTATTCATTAAATTAGTAATTAACTATTTAGTTACTTAATTAACCATATTACCCATTTTATGCCTCATTTTAGGGCCTAAAAATTATCTAAAATTTTTGAAAATTAATTTTTAAAAATGGGCTTCATAGCACTGTTCTATATTATCTAATTAATCTACAAAAAAATTTTGAGTTCAAAACTACACTCCTAAGGTCATTTATTTCTAAATTTAAACATGCTTGGTTTTGTATAATTTCTTAAGAACTATATATCACGAGACATATTTTCATCAAAGTAATATTTTTTTCTAAAAACTACATATAAAAATATTCCAGAATAACAAAATTCATAATTTTCTAAGAATATTTACTATTTTTACAAAATTACACAAAATCGGGCTGGAAATTAAACTCACCGGTTTGGGTGGCTTCAGCCATCGCCGGCTACTATGGTCTTGTCGGCCGGTCCAGGCGCTACCACCACCGTGTGGTGATGGTGGTCGTTTACTCCCAGGTGCTCGTTTGGTGTGGGTTCCCTTTTAAGGTCCTAATTGTACAGTTTTCCTATTTTTTTTTCTAACCCTAATTTTTCTCTCAATTTCATCTCTCTCTATTTTTCTCACTCTCCAAACTACCCAAATGAGCTTCTGAAAAATTTGGAGTATTTATAGAGCTTTAAGGAAATTATTGTGCATTAATTTGATTAGACAATTGCCTTATCTTCTTCCAATTTGACTTTTGGATTGTTCTAATTTAATTGGCTAATTTTTTTCTTATTTTCCCCAGTTGCCACAACCTATATCTGGATCATTCCTTATTTTTCCTGATTTTTATTTATTTTTTCTTAATTAATTATGAATTTTATTTAATTATTTAGTATTATTTTAGCACATTTTGTGTATTTTAGGTAATTACGTATATTTCTACCTATATGTAAATTCATATATAGTACAAATATATATATTTCTAAATATTATTTAGGTCATTTTATGATTTTTAATATATATATAATTTATCTCTAGCAATTTGTTAATTATCGGAATGCATTTTACGATTTTCAATAAATAACGAGTTATATACTTAAAATTTGGAATTTTTATATTGTTTTAATTTATTGCTTATTTTCTTAAATTTAATTTTACGAGATCATTTTTACTAATATTTCTGGCTTTACTTATAATTTAAGCTTAATCGGATTTTTCAGCTAATCGAAACCCTGAGTGACTGATTGTAGGGCTTACACTCTCAAGTTTGGATTTTATCTTTAAAGTTTTTAGTATTAATTTATGTATTACTCAAGTAAATTATGATTAGGTTACTAAATCTTATAAACATACTCAAATTATTTAGTGTAAATATGTATTTTTCATAATTATATAGTTAAATAACATATTTAGTATATAAACTGTCTATTTTAAAGTAAGTTAGTTGTTGATGCATTGTGTATATATTAGGTTTAAGATAGCGGTTATAAAATCAGTTTCTATTTTAAAATGGTTTGTATAGTGGAACTGTTACGACTTTACCATTTTGAAACATGATAATTATCTAATTGAGTCCTAATTTTATGACGAAATTAGGAATATTAGTAAAAATAATTTTTTGAGTTTAGATTTAAGAAAATAAATCATAAAATATTAAATATTATAGTATTAAGTTATAAG
Source organism: Lumnitzera littorea (assembly GCA_024138015.1). Lineage (NCBI taxonomy): Eukaryota > Viridiplantae > Streptophyta > Magnoliopsida > Myrtales > Combretaceae > Lumnitzera > Lumnitzera littorea. The sequence continues at coordinate 153,660,741 of JAMXBB010000001.1, read as the reverse complement.
CATATTACTTTTTTTTTTATTGGAAACGTGTAAAATAAGTTTTAATAATTAATAAATTGATAGAAATAAATTATATACATACTAAAAATCATTAAATAACTTAAATAATATTTATAAATATTTATTTATACTATATATGTATTTATATATAGGTAAAAATATCTGAAATTACTTAAAATATTTGGAATATATTAAATAATACTAAATTAATTAAGGAAAATTAAAGAAAAATTAAGAAAATATGAGGAAAGGTGTAGAAATCTTTGCATTTAGGCATGGTAAGCTGGGATTAAAGATAAAAAGGTTAACCAATTAAATTAATCTAACTAGAAAGTAAAAAAGAAGAAGATATAGGGCACTTGTCAAGTGAAAAATTAAAAAAAAAAACACCTAACAACACTATAAATTCAACAATTCTCTACTACAATTCATTTTGTTAGTTGGTAAGCTAAAAAAATTAGAGAGAGACCAAAGAGAGAGTAGTAAGTAATTTTACCAAAAAATCGAAAAATAATGTGCAAATGTGACTTATAAGGGAAAACCATGTCAAACGACCACTTGGGGAGGGACAACTATTACCATTAGATAGCATCCTCACACCTAGGGTTGCCAACATAGTGGTAGTTGCCATTGTTGGTTGGAGATCGATTGAATAGTGAGTCTAAGTTTCCCTTATGATTTTGTTTAATTTGTTAAAAATATAAAAAAAATCTAAAAAATTATGAAATTTAGTATTCTAAGATAGTTTAGTACGTATATTTAGGGAAAAATGTCAATTTAATAAATTTAGTCCTCGGGATATACTGCTCTTAAGAAATGACTAAATTTAAACTAGTTTTCGATTTAGATTTAAATGGGCTTAATGATGTAATTTTAACTTCAAAATTTTTGTATAGACTATCTATGATATATATTATAATGCTATGAAGATTTGTTCTTAAATTTAATTTTCTAAGTTTTAACTTAATTTTTAGGTCCTAAAATCATACATAAAAGGCAATATTTGGGCTTAATTTTGTAATTTGATGCTAATTTAGTGAAAATTCTGATTTAGTATGAATTTAGGTGTTTTAAGATATTAATTTCTGATGTAGTATGATATTTTTAGTATTTGGAGTGTTGGAAGTATGTATTATGTGTATTATGCAATGAATAATGGGCAAAACGGTATAATTAAGCTAATTTTGTGATTTAAGGATTAATTAGGTATAAAATCCGATTTAGAGAATAATTAAGAATTTTGATATATTATTGGGGGTGAAAGATGATATATGTAGTGTTAAAAGTATTAAATAGATAATATAAGTGTATAATATGTAATAATACATATTATGTATATATATAAATTAAGTGGTAGAAAATATTAAGTAAAAATTTATAGTATTATAATATTAGGAGTATGATAAGAATTTGGTGTGAAATATAAATTTAGATGATTATATGAAAAATATAAATTTTTCTTATATTGAGAGCTAATTCGGTAGTTAAATTAGGAATTAGGTATACTATACGAACTAAAATACTAGTTAGATGCTAAATACGGGATTTAGGATACCCAAGTGTAATGTGATTAATTTCCTATAATGGTTCGGAATGAGATCTTAAGGTTTGCGTATAAAACCCATAATTAAAAATTTAATTAGAACTTAATTTAAAAATTGATTTGGAAATTGAATCAAAACTTAGTCTAAATTAAAAATAATTATAAGAGAATTAAAAAATTGAATAATTAGGTATACTAAAACACTAAAGTGAAAATAACAATAAGAGTTATAGAATAAAGCCTATATAAAGTAGTTATATGAATACTAAAACAACCTTTATATTATAGGGATTACTGTGATAACCTGTTACGAGTCACATCTTAAGTGAGCAAGCGGGAAGTTGAGGTAAGTTGCGATTGATATGTTACTGTATTTTGAAGTACTGTTTTATAGTATTCGAAGGCTTGAGATTATACTTAGTTGTGTTTGTTAGATAGTTACTTGTACGTATGCCTTTGTATGTATGTTTTTGTGTTTGATTATATGATTGTAGTTTGATATTTTGGATTATAATTGTATGATTTGTATGAAATGATTGAATACCTTAAATTGGATTTAACTAAATATATGACATATAAGTCTAAAATGAACCTGCATAGTAACCCATTAAGGAAAACGTTTAGGGTTTTCCGACCAAATACTGATCCCTTCAAAGGGGATAACGTTGGATAGCATAATTAATTTTTTCTTCATCCTTAGTTGAACTAAGTGACATAAGTAGAAGTTGTGGTAAGGGCAAATTTAATGGTTTGAAGATAGTCGTGAGAGGAGCGGTGTCTCCATTACATGAGTCTGGATTTAGTTATGAGTTGTTGAAATGTGTACTAAACTCCTTAATTTGGATTAGAGTGAGTGTAATTTTTCTAATCTCATGACAGATCAGATAGTATCGTATGTTGGCATTTGCTTATATATACATTGCATCTAACTAATTTAGTTGATAACTTTATTTATGTTTAATGTATAGTTTTAAGTATTTATCCCAATTTACTGAACGGTTGATTGCTCGCATCTTTATAAATGTTGTTGCATGAATTAGATAGGAAGTGGCTTATAATTACCTTCAAGTTAGCAATTATTGGATCTTAGGAAGTGAAGATATAGAACTGTGGATCAGTCACACTCTTGGAGTTTGAGTCTTAACTTAATTTTTTTTAATATCAATTTATGTATTCCTTAAGTAAATTAAGATTAGGTTCTTAAATTTTGTAAACATTACTTAGATTATTTAAATCTTTGTAAGTAATTTTTTATATTTACATAAGTAATTAACATGTTTAACTTATGAACTGTTTACTTCAAAGCGAGTTAGTTATGGTTACGGTTACGGTTACGGTTACGGTTACCTTGTATAAATCAGGTATAAGATAATGCTTGTAATGTTAGCTTTTATTCTAGAATTGTTTGCATGGCGAAACTATCATGACTCTACTACTTTAGGGTGTAACAGTTATGACTCTACCTTTTTAGGGTGTGAAAACGAAATGGAATGGAATCAAATGGAATAAAATTAAGATTTGAATGAGAAATATAATCCTATATTTAAAAATGCAAACGAAGTTGTAGATTACTGTTATGATCCAAGTATATAATATTGGTATAAATATCAATAATCAATAGATATTTGTACAATTTTATAGAAGTTAATATTTTTTACTAGATCATATTATTAGCTTTAATAAGATAATATTAATAAGAATAAATAGATAAGTTTCAATCTAGAAGAGTAGTCTTATATCCTTTGGAGAGTAATTCTCCCAATATAATCAAAATCAAATTCTATTTTTATTTTCATCACATTCATTTTTTTTTATTGATTTATTAGTATCATACTTTATACCAATATCCACACCATCATTCATAATATAACAGGAATTACGGGTGCTAACAATTACACTCCTATAATATTTTTTGGTTATATCATATTCCAAATGGAATTGAGTATATATTATATCTGTATGGTACGTAGGAATAATGTGAAGTGAAATAAATTAGAATGAAGTAGAATGTAATGAAATATATTAGGATTGAATTGAAAAATTTATTCCTATGTGTTAGAAATATGTATTGTTAGTTCAATTCCTGCATTATATTTGTTTATAATATATTCATAATAGAATTAAGTACCTATTTAGGTAATTCATTGATGAGGCATTTTAGACACATGCTCATTAATGAGAGTAGAATGGAACTGTGACTTTACTCCTCAAAAATGAAATTGATCCCTTAAAATTGGAATCATAGAATCACAATTTTAATTTTAAAATTGTTTCTAAATATAGGAAAGGGAATTTTAAAATTGCGATTTCGTTACAGTTTAGTCTTAAATGTCAAATATGCCATTAAGTAGATGTTCTTAAGTGAATGTTCATTAATGGGATATGATAGAGTCATGATTTTACACTTAAGGTGGAATTGAATTTTCATTAAAGTTAAAATCATCAATTTTAAGAAATCATGATTTTGGTTTTTAAAATTACTTCTAAAGATAGGGAAAAATGTTATTAAAGAAAAAACGTGGAAAGAAAATAAAATCTAAAATCGTGATCATATTTTAGATCTATTATCGTATATTAGATGTGTCGTAGACACTGAAACAATATGAAAAGCATTTTTCCATAAATACATATTTTTAGTTGTTGGTTTAGTGTAAATAAACATTTTAAACTTTTAAAGAGTGACTCCATCTCTATATAATACTTGAATAGCTCTTAAATTAGTGCTAAATATCTAAAAATTGACACTAAAAGGATAATAAATAATAATATATCTAGGACTTTAATATATATTATCCAAATTTATGGTAAGATAAAACCCTATTTTAAAGCATAGCTAAATTTTTAGCAACTTAGAATAAAATGGTGATAAATAAGAGAAAGCCCTAGAAATCTAATTCTAATAATAACCTTTCCAAGCGGCGTGTGCTCTAGACGTGCAGGCAGTTGCATTTACAGTTCAAGAAAGAGAGCCGAGGAAAGAAATAACAGGCGCCACTCACAAAATCCACCCTCATCATAATCCATGGCGGCTAGGGCTACTACTTCACTACTCAAGCACCTCCGCCTCCGAGTCGAGGTTAATCCCTTATGCTTATCTTCCCAAAATCCTAACCCTAATCCTTACACTCTCTTCAACGTCATACGTCGTCATTTCTCCGAAGAGGTCAGGGGTTCTTTCCTCGACAAATCTGAGGTCACTGATCGTGTCGTTAACGTCGTCAAGAACTTCCAGAAAGTCGATCCTTCCAAGGTATCGTTGTGAAGATGCTACGTTTGTACTTGTTGTGTTGTTGATTGTTAAGGGGCGGAAATGTTTGGGGTTTTCTGTGTTTAGGTCGGTTAGGGTGAGGATTAGGGTTTGGTTAGCTCCATTAAGGTTAGTTCATTTCGCTGTAAAGACTGCTTTTTGTTGAAGATCGACAGAAAATCGTTGTCTTCTTTCGTGCCCATGCCAAATCGTTCAATATTTATTATCTATGTACTTGTTGTGTTGCTGACTGTTGAGGAGCCCTAATTGTTACAACTTTGTGTTTTGAGATGTTAGTCATAGGGGTTAGGGTTTAGGATTCAGATTCCGTTGGCTCAAAAGAGTCAGTTCGTTTTGCTGTAGAGACCATCTTTCTGTAAATTGCGAATATTGTTCATTTATAAGATTATTCTGTTTGTATATGCTGTGTTGTTGATCTCTAGAAGTGGCAATTGTTAGCGTTTATGTGTATTATGGTTAGTGTTTGATAGCTCGATATGGTTCATCTTGCTGTAGAGACTATTGAAGAGGTTCAAATTTCCCTGCATCAATTTGGTGTGCACATCCGTCAATCACAAACTGCCACATGTTATAAGTATTTGACACATTTCATTTATGTTTAGTAGGTGATCGGTAGGACATGGATAAGAATGAGACACCTGATAGAACAGGGAAACTTTGTCCTTGATAAGAGCCAGGGAGCCTAGTAATGGTTTTCAAGGTTGCATTTGGAATGGATAGATTATGTCTGGTAGGGATTGAGGTGACTGTTGTGAAGCTGTCGTGAAGTTTCCCCTCATTCGTAGTAGGAATTTAAGAGGTTGAATTGTGAATGTTTTTTCATGGATTTTGATCGTATTTAGCAGTGGAGGGGTGTACTTTAATTCTAAGAAAGATAGAAGGGTCAGAAATGTGAAATAATATGCGTGGTTTACTCATGAAAATTCTGTAACTCAGGGGTGGTACTGCGATTAGTGCCTTCCCGGTCAGCATTTGTCATCAAAATATTATGATATAATAAAAAAATATTTTTTTTCTTTTTTTTTTTTTTCTTATTGTTTTTTTGTAGTGGCATGAGTTATGGAAGCAGTAGTGACAAATCTTAGTTGGCACCGCTAGAGGGGCAGGAAACACTGTTCAACACTGTTCTTGACTGCTTTGGAGAAAGGAGTTTAATCATTTCTTGCCTTTATAATTGTCCAGTGCTCTAATGTTAAGTGTAAAATGATAGAAGGAAGGTTCAATAATTTGCAATATTTCATGTTGGCTGCACTGCATCAAAATTGGCTCTTTAGCTGCTGAGAATACTTACGAATTGCAACTATAGAATTTCGAGCTTATAATCTTTGTCCTGTTGCAGCTTCTTGGAGATTTGTGGTCTTCAATATCTATTTTTTTATTTTTTTAGTAGGATAGTGAATGCTTGTAAAAGCTGTCAGCTGTGTGCTTACAGAAATTCTATGTAGGCATAAACTATTAGCTGCACACTTGCATGCATAAACAAAATGCAGTAGAAAAATTATCAGTAGACCATCCTAATCTAACGCATAGCTGCTGCAAAAAATAGTTTTAGGAGTATGTTCCATTCTCTTCGATGCAGTAGTTGTTGTAGATGCTGTAGTAACAAATGTCTGCGGTAAAAAATAGTCAACATAGAACCAGTGGCGGAGGCTAGTTGATCTATGGTTTCTAAATTTGCTGTATCTAAGCTTTAATCCATTGATGAACTAAGAAATTACTGTAAATGTTATACAGTAGTGGAAAAGATCTGTTGGAAGTAGAAACATCATCACTTGTTTCTATTTTTGTAAGATATTATTGTGCACCAAGATTTTGTACCATAAACTTGACTAACCTTCCCATAAAGAATAGTGCTGCCTTCGAGGTGAATCAATGCCTTAACTTTTGCATATGACAATGCTGGATACGAGGTGCTGTAATCTCATGGGACCAGCTGTAATAACCATGATTCTTTATGGATTTTTTTGTCCACAGGATGTGCCATAGTTTCTTTGTAGATTGCAGCAATGGGTGTTTTTAAAGTTATTTGTTGCTATAACTTATGGATGCAAAATACTGCCTGAATATAATGCATGCATTCTTCGTGGAGCTTTGCTGTTTTTGTCTCTGTGGCCTTGCAGTGCTGCAGTCTATTTCTGTTGCATGAAGTATTCATACTTGCAATGGTAGTTAATTTTAATTCTCATGATATTGCTAAATCTTTTCAGGTTACCCCAAGTGCCCATTTTCAAAATGATCTTGGCTTAGATAGTTTGGATTCGGTGGAGATAGTTATGGCGCTTGAGGAGGAGTTTGGATTTGAGATTCCCGACAATGAAGCAGACAAGATAAGCTCCATTGATCTTGCTGTTGACTTCATTGCTTCTCACCCTCAGGCAAAGTAGAGTTACTCCACTATTTTGACTTTGGTTTTTTCTGTTGGAAGGATATGTTCCTGCTCGAATTCTCAGTGGCATATTCCAGATTTTCTGCCATTTGCTCTATTAGATGTCTTTGATTTTTCTGTATTCTTGTTTACAAATCCAAATGGAAGACGCAGCCATCAGAGACCCCGGCTTTTCCTTTATTGAGTACTGTTATGATGTCGAAAATAAAGTTTAAGCTGTCGAAATGCTGTATTGAGTGGTAGTCGGCTGTTAAAAAGAGGGATCTCATTCTTCAGGTTTCCTAGATGCAGGAAACCTGTTTCTTATGAAAAGGCTCTGGGGACTACCTGAGATTTGTGCTTCCCAAATTTTATCATAGAAGCATCAGCTTGCACTCTATTTTTCACTTCGAGGCTTAAAACACCACGTGTCACACTACAAGCACAGGATTTTACTACTCTGCCATGGATTCATATCTTAGTATGAACATGCAAAATTCAAATACTATCACAATTATGCATATAGGCGTCATAAACTCTCAGAAATTCTCAGATATTTGTATAACTCCAGTTATTTAGTTCAACTATGTGAAATCCTCAAGTTAGACCATCTGACAAATCTCTCTTGATAGTTAAATATAACTAACTATGAGTTAAATGATCTTCCGTATCAATTATTGCACTCCAAATTATATGTAACGACCTCAACACCTGGAATACAATCTCAAGTCGTGGAACCTAATACATAGCGATTGCTTTCACACGCATATGCAACACGTTTATACAGGCCTACTTAACTTTGCGACAATCAAATTCGTTAAAATATTTGTATTTAGTCTAGCATGCAGCACGATTGGAACTTTAGAATTCGGAACAGAACTTCAGCTTGGTATCAACCACAACCGATTTAGAATTCAGACTGTAGATCCACTAAACATGTTTTGGTAAATCTCAAATCAGCGGTCATTTGTGAAACAAAAAGCAGGATTTGATCTAGCCACCATACTCTCTAGGACATTAATTGTCTCATATTGAATTTATTGCTTGTATTCAGCTGTTAGCAATTAGCTCCATGACAACATTCTAATCAATGTATCATTCCACTAATTAGCACACCATTATAACTTTGTGACCAATCTACTTACTTCCTTCAAGATGTATAGCACCAATGTGCTCTTGTTTATGGAAACAACATAACATCTAATTTGGTATTATAAATTTTTAATTGGTTTCACTATCCTAAGGTGTGCATCTAACACATAATAATAGCTATGTATTATCAAACTTAAACATTCATTTTTAATTGGTTTTGTTATCTCAAGGTGTGCATCTAACACATAATAATAACTACATATTATCTAACTTAAACGTTCAATAATAGCTTGGAATAAACCATATATATAGCCTAATATATAATATATTAATGTCTCGTTCATTGAGAGGAAAATGGAATTTTACTCTCCTTTATTTCTTATTACAACATTTATTTATTTATTATTTTAATCTTTGAATCACAATTTGATAAAGAATCTCTATTATATTTCAAGCAATAGAATAACCAAAGAATCATAATTCTTTACAAAATTTTGTATTTTTCTTAAAAATAATTTCATTTTAATTTGATAATGATGACCAACATCACCACTATAGACTACTACCACCCTACCACTAATCACCAACCATCACTACTATCTTCACCACCATGAACCGCTCTACCGCTGCCACCATTTCTTTAAGAGATGACGATAATCTATGCGCCTACTGATAAGAGATTTGATTTTGTTTTGAAAAGCATGTGTTATTATTTCTTTGAGAAGTCGCAATAAATTGTTATTACTGCGAGTGCAAGTAGGTTTACATAATTGAAATTGTGTGTTTGAAAAGTTACGATGAGTAGCCGTTCCTTTAAGAAGACACCAAAAGTTGTGTCTTGTAGGGGCTCTGATGTATATGGTTTTTGATGTTTAATGAAAGGGAAAATTGGTGGGCGTTTTGCATAGGGCTATCAGTGGTATCTTCGTTGATAATAGTGGTGATCGCTAGAGTTTGGTAGTGGCGGTAGTGGCGGTGGGTAGTTGTGGTGACAATGTTGTTTTAGAGAGAAGGAGAAGATAAGGGGTAGTGAATGTCTTTTTTTTAAAGGAATTGCAATTATTTGGTGAGGGTAAAGAATAGTGATTCATTGTTTCTAGGAATTGGGATTTTGTACATAATTGCAATTACAGAGTAAAAACATGAGTGAACAATATAATTAGACTTTTGTAAGGAATAAGGTGGAAATGAAATAGTCATTCTCTCTAAGTAAATATATAGTTAATGATTATAAAGCTTATGTCTAGGATTAAGTCTTCCTAATTGTACTTTGATTTAAAATCTATGAAATCTATCTAATAACCTTAAACACATCAAAATGGGACAAAGGAGTACCAATGGGATCAACTAGAGCTTAAAATGTAGGTTGACCACCTGTTTAAGATAAGGCTGGTTAATATCAGCTTATGCTTAGCAACCATGTCTTTATGAGGGGTCTCATTTAATATCATTTTAGATCGATCAATTGTAGTCTTAAGAGGGTTTTCGCTTAAGATTTTGATCTAGTTAAAATTGATGCAGGTTTTAGGGTTCCAAGCACCTATATTTTGATTTAAAACCAATTTTTAAACATTGATACACTTATTTATCAATAGAATACAACTTATTCAATATTGATTCACTCCAGGATTTTAATCTAAACCCATAATTGATTAACTCCTAAGGATCTAAGGTTAAGGTTTAAGAAAAAAGAGAAGGAAAACAAATAGGTTACTTAGAATCCTCTTGTCCCTAAAAGAAAATCCACAACCTCGATGCTTTTCCATTTCTTGAAATCCTTTCCTAGGATTGCGAGGGAAATGACTTTCCATTGATTAAGAAGAGAGCAGATTCTTTAATTGGTTGTCCTTGCGACAACTTCATATCCTTAATCTCTACAATGATAAGAAAAGCTTAGGATTGAGACCTAATAATCCTTTAGTGATAAGGAATCGATTATATTTAGTAAGAAGAAGAGACCTTATTTTATTGGACTAAGAGAGGAAGGCTTTAGGTCTTTCTAAGGGGAAAAAAGAATCGGTGTTTATGAGAATCAAAAGCTTCTAAGTTCATATCATAGCCTATAAAAGAACGCTGCTTAAACCGAAAGATAAAAGGTAAGGTAATTTAATTTTTTTCCTTTACTTTTAGAATATTTTTGGGTCATTTCACCGTTCCCGTGCTCGTACCATGGGAAGTTGATCGAGTGCATTCATTCCCTCTAAGATTTGGTATACCATTGTGTACTCGAAGCATATTCATTATCATGAGATAAAATATATAATGAGTGGAAAATAAATGTCTATATAGAGAAGACAACGCGCAGCGATAGAAGAAATATTGTTCTCTGAATCAGGTTTTTTTCTTAGTTGAGTGGAACTTTTGGAAAGATTAGATGAATTGCTTAGAACTGATGTGCACGGATTTTTCTAAAAATAAATTTTCAATAGGTGGATTGGGTCATGCACTGTAATATTGAAAACCGGTGAAAGTTAGGTTGCCTTCAAGGATTGAAAATCGATTTCTAGGTTCTGTTGATTCTCTCTTTAGTTAAGGGATTGCAAATTGAAATAAAAGGAACAAAATACGAAAACATGAATGTCACAAGGCAACAATTCACTAAATCAAATGCACGAAGGATCGACTAAACCATCGTCTTTCGAATTGTTAAGACTGAAGACTAATTAATTGGTATCAGATCCACATAGACTCAAATTTCGAATTGTGTTATCCCAACTATAGCAAAAATATCTTCTTCTTTTTTTTTAAGTAGTTTATCCTTAATTATCAGTTATAGTTAATTTCTTTCATAAATTTAACTAAGCTAATTTGTCTTGCATATTTTTGTGACACAAAATACTTAATATTAATGCATTAAGCATGTGATTTCTATAATTAATTTAAAGTACATGTGTTCATGTCAAAAGTTAAATTACTTTTAGATCCCATTTTATAAAAATTATTCATTTCTTTTTGAGTATTTTCAATTTCATTCGTGAAAATATTATTGATTATGCTATAAAATCATGAATGAAGAAATCAAGGTGATTAAAAATCACAACTGATACAGTAATGTTACACAATAATTAAATCATCACACAATAGTATCAAATTTAGTTTAGAGCAATTTGAAAAACAACAAAAGAATTTCAAGAAACATAATAGTAAATTAAAAATAACAAGAATAGAATCAATAAATTTATAAAAATACTAAAATTGAAAAACATATAAATGCAATCTAGGGCAAGATCTATGGAGTCTGTAAGCATTTTTTTCTTTCTTTTTTTTTTAAATTTGTGAGTTTATGGTCGATTTCAAATATATATTGGTTAGGTGCACATGTAAAACTTGTAATCTATCCAATAAAAAAAAGAAAGTAAAGAATTTTTTTTTTTTTTCCTTTCTCGATCAAAGAAAGTAAAGATTGTTGTTAACGAAAAAGACTATAGTTTTCATAAAGATAATACAGTGCATGAAAGAGTAAATTAAATTAAAATCATTAACAATAGCTAGCAAAACGTAGTAGAAACAGTAGAAGCATTCACATAGAGAGAGATTGAGCTATGACGAAGAAGGCATCATTGATCTGGTTCGGACTTATCGCCGTGTTCGCGGTGGCGTCTCTCGCGGCGGCGTTTCAGTCCGATGAACTTCTCGTCGACGACGAGGAATTCGGATTAGAAGGCGGCTTTTCCTCATCGTCTTCGTCGCCGTCTATTTCCACGACTCAAACCAGCCGGAGCCGCAAGAGATCCTCGGAATCCGACGATTCGAAGATCCAGTTCACTCTAGAGCACGCGTTTGGTGACTCGGACGATTTCTATCCCACCGGCACTTTCTCCGCTCGCCTCAAGACCTGGAATCACGGCGCTCAGGTTCGTCGTATTATTGAAATCTTAATTAAGGTCTTCATATCGTATTGTCATTATTATTATGCTATTTACAATTTGAAACGCAGAAACATGATAATATTTAATTAGACGGACACAGACGAGTTCAGTGATTGCAGATTGGAGAAACTTCATGCTTTATTCTCTATATTATCGATTTTTTTCTCGATCTCTTTGTTAGATATTTCCATATTGGAAATCGATTGAATTCTTTGCTATCAGAACGTGTAAAGTATATGGAATTGCTTAAGTTATATCGGTTTTAGCTAATGAGTGGTCCGTAGCATTCATATGGCATGCTTAATGAGCAAATTGCTATGCACCTGTATGTGCCGTCAAATGTGTAGTGATTCTATTAGAATTGAAAGTTTCATTATATTTAAGTCATGACACTACAGAAAATTTATCCTTTAACAGACGGAACCGTGATTCTCCTCAACAAATCATCTTTTTTGGCTATCTAGTTCTTGGCTATTTCCGTTGAAACTGTAATTGAGTTCTTTGAAAGCCTGGGTAATATAATGATACTTATGATAGATTGATTGCTAATGAGGTGCCCAGGTGTTTATTGGTTGAGCATGCTAATGAGGAAATTTATAATTTCCAATGCATTGGAATTTTTAATTCCTTATTGAGCAAGCTAACCAAGTGACAGGGCACTCATTAGCATAAGCAGTACTATTATATTTAAGACACAGGGAATTTCCATACTTTAAGGGATGGGACCATTTATTTGTGCCTTGAGTTTATCAATTTCTCTTGCAATCTTTGCTTTGGCTGTATAGCTTGTTATATTGAAGACATCATGAAACACCAGAATTTTCCTCCTTTCATGGATGGGAACATGAATTTACTCCTTCAATTCATTGATTTTGGTTGCTAATCTGCTATTACTGCTGCTGTTGTTAGACTCTCACCAAGCTCCGTTTCTCAAGGAATGCCTTCACTGATGTGGACAAGGACAAGTTTCTGGTACTGTTCTGTTCTTTCTTATAATTCTTCATTTTTACTCTTTTTTTTTTTTTTTTTCATTTTTTGGTTGTAATGTTGAATAAATGCATAGGAACTTATAGAACTATTGGTTTTTCTCTGTTAATTTAAATTGTTCATTTACAGTTATTGATAATACACTTGAATGAGCCCTTCTTGTAGCGAGAATGCATTACTCTATTTTTGTATTTTGGTTTCAGAAACTGCTAGAAGGAGATGACTTTTACAAGATCAGACTTCCGTCCAATGTACTGAGTCCTCCGGGGAGGGAATACATTGTTTCCTCCGTCAAAGCAGTGAGTTGATAACTCGTGCCAGGCTTCTTCTCTGCTTCATCATTAAAATCACTATGAAAGCCAATATTTAGAAATATATAGATTCTATCTTTAGTCCCTCTTGATAATATAGATCCAAATGTTGACTGTTTTCGGGGCTAAGGCCTGTTTAGCTACTTGGTTTTGCTTTATCACTGTCTTAGTCATGGTTCTGAGTAAAGGTTATCTTAAAATGTGGGTTTCCCTAAATATGACGAAACTTATGTGGGGATATAAAATCATAACAGATAAAATTTGGAGAATTGAAACAGATCCCTACTCTTATTTAGCTTTCAATAAGTTTAGCAATCCTAACATTTTCTTTACCTGATGCCAGCGATGTCTTGCACGGGAGGGCTTGGATGAGCATATCGTCATTCACACGGTAAATATAACACCTACTTCTCCACATACCTTGCTATTTAGTATTTACGACCTGGGAACTTTAAACATGATATTGGATTCCATATGTAGGAATACAAATAAGAAAAGTGCCTTACTTTAAATCCTGTTTCAGGATGGTCCTCATATATTGGCAGTTAACTATGGTTCCACTGCAGCATGTCCCTACCCACGACAGCAGAAAAAAGTGAGCAACTACTTTCTGCATAATTTTAGTTTTCTGAGCATTTGATAGCAATGAGGTTAATGTTATTTATACCACAAACCTTGCACAATCTACATAATCCCCATTTGTCCTCTCAGAATTAAAATAAAAATTTCTTTTACCTTGGAGATATGAAAATGAAGTTGCTTCACGGTCTTGGAGATCCCAACTATGAAATGCAATAGCTTTTCTTTTCATATGACTAACTGGCTTGTTTGTGGAAACCGTCCATTTTTGTGATTTAGTCAACAAGTTCAAGAGAAGCTATTTGGACGCATTGGAAGCAACATGGTACCTAATTTAGAACTTCAGAAATAAACATATTCACTCTGGATGAGCTGATGGTCCCCTTTAGTTACAGAAACTCTGTTGACATATTCTTTGACAAAAATCTGCACTACACAAATAAGATATGAAAACACAGGCTCATCTTTTCTCTCTATTTCATTCTATATATCTCCAAGGACCGGACAATGATTCTTGAGTTCTTTGACCGTGTTTTGGGCCAGAGGATGAAAAGTTCTATTCAGGACTAGTGGGAATTCTTGATATGATTAGTATTTTGTTGTGGACATTGTGACTGCCATATATCCTTATTAGCAATGTGGTTGTCCTTGGAGTAATTGAAAGATAAAGTTGTAGTAGCTGAAGCATCCATAACAAAAAAAGCGAACAATGGTGAAGAACTCAAATGATTACAGCAGCTTGCAAATTGAAATGAATTACATTTCTGAAGTGAATGGGAGAAGTGGCGTTAGTATGTTGGCTTTCTAACTATCACTCTTTTTCGAAATTCTACATTGTACTCTTAAGAATGATTAGCTGATGGTAGAGGTGTTGGTGGGTGATTTTCCTATTGGCAGCAGGCTGATAAAGGCTTGGAGGAGAATCTAGCTTAGTATGGTTTCCTAATGTTAAGCTGAGGAAGCAAAATATATCTTTTCAAATGTTTGTGCCAAGTTCAATATAATGTTTCTAAGCGATGCACAAAGAGAAATAAGGGTTCACCTTGTTCACTCTAATGTTGTCAACAGCATTGGCTCTATGAGATGCTAGTGCTTTCATTAGTGAACATACAGGAACCTGTTATATTTCACATATTCTGCCGCAAAGAAAGATGCTTGTACACTTGTAGTTGTTCAACATGTATAATGAAGATGTTTTGATGTTGTAGTCACGAGACATGCGACATTTTTGCATAAAGAAGCAAAGATGTGTGCCCATAATTCTTTTTACATAAGTCCTGTGTATTTTCTTCCTGTCTTCTTCTCTGTTTCAGATTAGCATCTCACACATCCTTTATGGCCATGATTTTTGTTAAAACAAAAGAGCCGTTAAGTGGTGATCAAATGATGCCAAGGAGACTTAATTTATGAGGTGGAAAGTTAATGAGGAAATTGCTTAATGTTCATAGATATTAATTCATTTTACTTGAGCCCATGTTTTTCTTTGTAAAAGTCATATTAGTTATGGCAGTAAAAACCGTATAAGAAGCTGTTGCTTCTAATCCTTACTGGTTTCGGACTTGCTTGTTTCCTCTGTTATCAAATATGACAAAAAGTTGCTAACACGTAAGTGTGATGACTGTCCATTATGGAATATATTGATAAATTCTGGAAATGCACAAAATCTTGGTATTATTTGGATGTAGAATTATTATTCACAATGCATTAGAATTTAATCTTGATTATTTCGATCTTCTGTACATGTTTCAGCCAGTCAAGTGGTCATTCAATTCTCATACAATTTTAAAGAACAGTGAACAGGCACAAAGGTAGCGTATTCCATCTTCATATTTCTTTCCATTCATTACTTATTCAGGGATGTAATTGCTGCTCTTGCTTCTAGAATAGGTAAATGTAGACTTATTGATACTATCAAAGTCTTTTTTTAGGCTAGGCATCATCTTCCTAAGGATTTTACATTAGAACTTTCATAGGCACAAATACGTATTTCTGCAGCTGGTGATAATGATATGTTAAACCAGATGATTAGCTGGCTAATCTTTCTTTTTAGATTTTTGTTTGTACATATTTTTCAGCAGCAAGTCTGACAACTGGGGCAAATTGTTCTTGTAACTTAGCTAACTTGAAGCAGCCTATTGACACCATTGTTTAATGGTTAGCACTTTTCCCACAAAGCACGCAAAGTGCTTCAGACAATCTTCTTGTTTGCATTGCAGAACTCCAGTATTCACTGAAGAGGTATCTGTGGGGGAGAATGGGGAAGTTGAAATTAAGCAACCAGAAAAGTCATTTTGGGCTAAATATGTGAGTAATCTTAATCTTTGAATCCTCTGTGGATTTGTCTATAGTGTTCATCAGGTTATTGTTCCTTTTGGGTACACCGTACATATAATGGATTAGTTGTTGGCTTTCAATATTGCTCATTTTGGTCGTTGATTTCCAGTGGATGTACCTGATCCCTCTTGGACTCATAGTCATGAATGTGATAACCCAGGCAATGAACATGCCTGAGGAGGGTCAGGCAGGATCTCAAGCAGCAGCAGGTCAACGTGTTCCAAGTGCAGCCGTGCGGAGAAGATGATGTTGTGGGTGGAGATTTCAGCAGTCTACCATCATCAGAATTTAGCTAACTGTCATTATTATCATCTATTTGCCATAGGAGCACATTGCACCATCCTGGTTGTGATGGATATTGGGGTTCTATAACTTATCAAAGATTAAATGTGCTTTTTTTTATAGGGGTTATGGGTAATTACTAGTCATAGGAGCCAAACTTGTCGGTTATTACTATTGTTAGACAGGGCGCTGCCTCCATGCTTTCTTTGAGAAACTAAATGATGTACTGGGGGTTCTTTTGGGTTTTTTTTACCCCCCCACTCTTTGCTTCAAGAAAACAAGATTCATAACAATTCTAATCAAAGCATCCTTCTGCTATCGTGTTAGACATGATCAATTATTAAGGATGCTCCTATCATCAGGTTACATGAGAACATTAATCACCAAATATAACAGGAACAAATGAGATATATTCATGCTGTCAGTTATATGAAATGCAATTAGTATTTAATGGGAAGTTAAAAACAATTGGAAGGGGCTCTGGAATTTGAGAAGGATAATCTAATTCTTCCTCAATCCTTTACCATCTCTTTGCAGTTACAAATTGAAACTTTGCCATTTTAACAGTCAAGCAAACGATATCCGTTTGAGAATGATCCAAGCAATGAAGAAAACGATCCAATAGTATATGCTTCTAGTGGGGGGGTGGGGTGGGAAAAGGCAAGAAAATTGTATAGCTCTCTATGAAATAACAATTGTCATACAAATCCATATTTTATCTCATTTGAAAACGCAGAAGTTTTTGTCTATTTTCACGATTGAGATCTCACACTTGATTCAGATTTCTGATGCTGTGAAACCTTGAAAATAGTTACAGTTGTCATAATAAAGATAAAGCAAAAACCAGTTAATAATAGAACCACAAGAGTAAAACCAGGCTCTGCCAGACCCGATAGAGAAGATAGATATTTACAAGTATCTCAGTTGCGGTTAATTTGGTCTAAAGCATAGAAAGTGTCAGGACCCAAAAGAACATGAAGACACATACAACCAGTACCTCTTTTCTAATCTAATGATCCTGGTTCGAAGACAGAACTGGAACTTGGGGAAACTATGGACAAATACTAAGAGAACAGCAACACAGGGAAGCTGAGCTGAGTTATACATACATACACACATGCATACACACACATCTAGCAACCAATCGTATCTCAGTGCTGCAACCTGCAAGCCTACCATATTTTTGCTCTCACCATCCTATCCCAGCAACAGCCAAGATAAGCACATGCTGCATTTTTTAGTTTCTGTTTATCCTAAGATCACTCATCCTTGAAAGAGGAAACAAAAGGATTTATGCTACTAGAGGAGATGACACATTTTCTTCTCACTACCATGCTTAAGCAGTGTAACCAGAAACACCTGGATAAAATTCACAACCCAGACCTGTTATCCCTTTCATGGCATGTTGTGTTGGCCTTGGATCAAAGGTAACAAATGCAGTTTCTTCAAAATATAGCATGTCAACATCAACCTATAGACTAATAAATCTTTTGCATGAATTTCGATATCAGTACAAGCAGCATGACGACTGAACTACTTGTTTCATTGGACTTTCTCGAGGTTCAGCACCTCTTCACAAGAAGGAAATCCCATTAATATCCTGCCTCTCACAACAAGAGCAAAGCTGCTCATTGCCCATATATGCATTTCTTCCAGAAATTTTATCAACATATCCACCAGAGCAGCCTGGACCTCCATCTCCAAACCCACTTGATTGCCCAGAGCCAAAATTTCTAAAACACCTAGACCATTCTGTACCAAAACCCCCAGAGTGGTTAGGTGAGTCAAAGCCACCATGGGACTGACCTGAGCTAGGCCAACCAAAAGAACCAATTCGACTTTTGTGAGGAGACATAATTGCCACAGTGAAAGGTTCCATAATGGCCATAATCAGAACCTCCCTGACCACCAGAACATCCAAATCCTCCATCACCAAATCTATGATCTCTTCTCCCAACAAAAGACCTGAACCAGCTGTTACTGCTGCCACCAAAGTCCCCAAACATGACTACACGTCCACCCTCAACAGCACTTCTAGGCAGCTCAGTAAATCTATACCCTACTTCTTGCTCAATGGACCTGACACCACTCATTTGTTCTAGAGTGTAAGTAAGGAATGCACTTCCTTTCTATCCAGCCCTAACTGTTCTGCCAGATTGATGGGCAAAAATCTCTGAAGAGTTGGATGCTTATGATGTATTACGAGAGATCAACATTAGGGATATGGAGACTCCAAGCTGCAACATCAGTTGCAACTAGAACATCAGAATGCCCTTGTTGAAAACCTGACAGGGATCTTTTCCTTTGGCTTTGTGAGATAACCCCCAGTAGAGCCTCACACCTGATGGTTCTACCATAGCATAGGCTAATCGATCAGCATCTCTTTTTGTGTGAGCTAAGACAAACACATATTTCTCCTTTCTCATGTTCAGTTATCAGGTGTCCAATAATTCCTGGTTTTCCATACATGTCAGATACAATCAACTGAAGAGATTCCACCTGCCAAATTCTGATCAGAATCTCCAACAAGATCAATTGTCGGAGGATCCTTCAAGTATTTTCTCGTAAGGCCTTTCCCCAATTTGACAATGTTGCAGAGATTAGAGAACATCATGGTTTGCCTATTTTGTGGCAGATTTTGTAAATATATTTTCAACATCTTCAAACCCCACAGCAAGGATCTGATCAGCTTAGTTGAGCAAAACAAACTGAACTTTTGTATAGTGACTGAACATTATGGGTTTATTAAAATCCAAACAACAAAGCTGATACAGGAAGAAAAAGTTTCCAAAAGTACTTTCTTCGACAATTAGATTCAGAAAGTATATAAAGATAGTCTTCAAGATACATTCAACATATATTAACCCATTTGCTGAGCAATAAGCCGCATGTAAGAAGGTCCTGAAGCTTATTCAACAGAAAATGGTCAGGTTCCTGTGGAATGGAAAAGGATGATGGCAGAGTGCGTTTTAAGGTTTTGTGGGAACAAAGAATTGATATTTCCATGACACATAACTTATGGCTGTTGACCCATAAAAAAGTGGCCAAGTAGTTTACATGTAGTGAAATTACTGTTCAAGTGCAACAAAGAATAAATGAAAGTCATAAGTTCTTAACATAACTAGTCCAGGTAAGGATAATCTGATTTTTAACTACAAATTTAACACATCATTTCCAACCACAATCCACAATCAGGTTCAAATTCCATACTGCACCTTACTTGCTTTTTGTGAGCCCCATCTATCAATAAGCAGAAGCTTTATTTCTATAACCAAGAATTGATGGTATGGAAGAGCAGAATTGCAACTCAGTGAAATAATACAAAAAGTAACAATATTACATTTGGCAGATTTCCTTTCAACTAAAGCAGTGTATTCAGTGGTTAACTTATCTCTAAAAAGAAATAAAAATTGCCAGAGCTATCATTTGCATCCATGTCTCTCACAAAACATTTTAACTACTTCAAGTAGCATTAAGTATAATAAAAAATTTTGAAGCCTCTATGCAAATACACAGCTCGTAAGAAATTGTATGGGGCAGATACATTAGCTCTATTAACTTTTCTTGACCTTATATTTTGAGGATCTAGCTCTTCATGTTTTCCTTACCCTTTGATTTTGGGGTTATCTTTCCATAAGCCACAAGTCTTGAGTGTGACAATTTGAGTTGTGCCTTGCGTCTTCTCCTCCTGGTTTGCCTAGACAACTTACCCATATCTCCATTGGATCCATCATCCTGCATTTTCCCAGGAGCCTCGGACTGCATAACACTAGCTGAAGTTCCAGCATCATTTCTAGGCTCCTCTCTCTTTTTTGTATCAGGCTTGTGCCTTTTCGATTTTGAATTCCCTTGAAGAAGCTCCTTGCTCTTCATCTTAAGCTGGTATCTCTGACTGTTATGGACCTTCCACTCCTTGTCCTGGTAAGGTGCAATTTTCTTCAAGGACACATATTGATTCAATTCTTTGTCATCCATTGCCAAAATCTCTCCTGTGATCAAGCCAAATCTATTAGGTTTTACTTTACCATATTTAAACCTTGTCTTCAAATCCCCAATGGTATCCTCGTAATCCAACTTGTAAAACTCCTCCAACATTGCCTCTTTTGCTCTCTTGACTAAAGACAGCTTCCTCTTTCGCTTCCTCTTCTCACCTTCATCAGCAATCACATCCCCTTCTTTGACATCTTCAGTGTGATCATCAAAGTCAACATCATCCTCATCCTCATGATCCACCTTGTGCTTTAAGCTCCTTTCCCGAGCTGCTAAGAAACCATCTCCAGATTCACCCTTATCCCAACCTTTGGGCAGTCCAAGCAATTCATCCTCCTTATCAAAGTCTGGTTTTTCAAAATCTCCATCCTCACCACCACTACCAAATCCAGGATCCGCATCCTCTGCATCATAATACTTCTCATTGAAAACTGCCTCCATCATCCTATCATACTCCTCAGGATCAAACTCATCTTCCAAATCACCCCCCTCCAAAAAGGGACACTCCTCATTGCCTGCAATCCCAGCAATCCTCTTAATCCTATCAAGCTTTTCCTTCATCTCCTCCTTCTTCAAATTCTTCAAATGCTTCAACTCCTCCTTCCTCTCCATCTCTGTGGTCCTCATCCTCTCCTCCTTACTCTTCCTCTGCTTCTTCCTTGCATTATCCTTCTTCCTAACTGAATCCTCCACAATCCTAGAATGACCCAGAACCCGATCACCCACGTTCTCCTCATACCGGAAATTAGTTTCATAATCTTCTTGCTTCTCAAGCTCCTCCTCATCTCTCATCAACTCATCAATCTCCTCCTCATTGACAGCAAAGCCCTTACCCTTCCCCTTACTCTCCCTATCAACCCACATTTTCTTAAGAAAAAATTCCTTCAAGAACATATCGTTCTCATCTAAGTTAACATCTTTCCCACCAAAATACTGATCCACCTTAGTCTCCAACTCCTCCACCGCCACAACATTCCCCACCATCTCTGCCCCCTCAGCCTGACCCTCTCTAACTCTCAAAAAAGGTACATCCTCATCCCCATCACCCTCGACTTCCTCAACAGCTTGAAGAAACGCCCTCCTAGTCTCCTCTTGCTCTTGAGCATAAGTCTTGGCGTTTTTTCCATTTCCATCATCACTATCACTTTCTTCCATCAATTCAGGACCTTCCTCAATCAATCTCTTAGCCACAACATCTTTCAAATAAGCTTTCTGTTTCGGTTTCGGTTCCGAATTCTTTTTAACCCCATTATCATCTACTTCTTTTTCTTCTTCCTCTTCATTCGAGTGGAACAAAACAACATCTTTATGATTGAGAACAGGGTCTTGGGATTTTACCTTAATTAGGGCGTTGAAGAACTCCAAATCCTTCTTGTTGACAGCAGCCGAATCATTATTATCATCATCATCATCCTCAGATTCATCCTCTGATAAAGAAGAAGACGAATCGTCACTAGAAGATTCGACAACACCCTTCCTTTTGAGTTCCTGATAACGATAAAGATCCTCTCTTTTCTTGTTGTGCTCGTACCTACAAGCGAATTCCTTGTTGATTTCGATTTTCGAAAGGTCTTCTTCTTCTCCTTCACCACCGTCGAATAGCTTCAAACCCATTCAGAAATCACTCAGCTTTAGTGTATACCGATACGGCTAGGGTTTAGGGGTTGGGATCGTCCAAGTTGGAGTATGTTACCGTCTCTTTCTGGTTGTAACCTAAATTCTATCTGGAAGTGATTAGGGTTTAGGGTTTCATAAACATTGCAATTTGCAGCTGGTCCAACCGGACCGGTGAGGGTTATAATTGTAATTAACGTTATTGACACTAGGAGTACAATAATATTATTTATTGATATTTTACACCGCTAATAGTACTAAGCATAAGTAATAATAATTAATAATTACATAAGTAATACTGATAAGACAAAAAAATACAGTTTATAAAATTAATATGACTCATATACATAATAAAATGATATAAATAACGTAATATGATATCATAAAAATGTAATAATATCATAAAAATGTAGTGCATTCAAAATAATATATTATAACTAACATATATTAAAAATTTCAAAATTGCAATAATATATGTTAAATTAATTTTAATTCAGATAAACTAAAATTAAAAATTAAATAAAGCAAATCTTTGCAAAATGTACTTTCTTAAATCAAAATATAATAAAAGAAATTAGCCATCACATTATTTTAATGAAAACAAGAATAAAATTGAGATGAAACCTAATATAAGCATATCAAAGAAGAATTTCCCAAACAGATTTGGCAAGCAAAGTTTCTATTCTATTTCAATCATATCTTAGATTTATACAATATGACTATATATAAGTGAATACATAATTAATATGATATAATTTTTATTATATATGTTAATAGTTAGTTTTGAATATGGTTCCTAAGTCGATCGTCTTAGTTCATGCTTAAGTCAACTACTCTTGACCTTGAGTTAAGCATTGTGATACTTGATTAAGACTCTCTTAAGCTAACCTCCTAGAATAGCCCCAAAAGAGTAAGCATAAATTCTATATTTCATGAGTTGTAGATTTCTCAATGTAACTCAGTAATCCTTACATGTCCTATAATAGGAGCTTATGTGCCTATTCATACGATGGCTACAACTCATTAAATATGGTATGACATTTGAGGGGCTTCTCTTCGAATGCCCATATGGCTTAATTGTAAGACACCCTTCGAGTAATAAATACGAGAAGATAAGAATTAGGCTTAAAACAATTTTACCTTGATTGCATTAAAAGATCTAACCAACCTTAAACCTTTAAAACTTAAGATAAAATGCTTTAGGTTGTAGGCTATGAGTTGATTAAAACTTAGGATGCTAACTATAAATACTCCAATCCTTCTCTTCTTAAGAGTAAGCAAGCATTACTAACTGCACCCTTTACTAGAATTATCTCTTATTCTCTTCGTTATTTATACGAGCTGCTGTTTTATTGACACCTATTTGTTGAGTAAATCCCTTCGGTCAAGTCTTTAAGACTTCTTGAGCCTAAAACCTATATATTATAAGCTTATTGTAGTTTATCAAAGGCCTAGAGATCCAATTAATGTACTAGATAAAATTTTAAGAAAAATTTTCAATAACTTGAATACATTAATGTTTTCATAATAGTCTATTCTTTTAAATCACATAAAGATCGTGTCAATGCTTCACAATATTTTATTTATTCAAATTGCATAAAAGTCTATTTTTTACAAGTTTTGAAAAGTAATATTATAAATTTACGTCTATAACATCTTGCATAAAAATGACATTATAAAATCAAAGAGATAAAATAAGATATAGAGTTATGTAAATGAGTTAAGCAGGTCAACTTAACCCAGTCTATTTTGGCCCGGGGATTAAATAAACTAGGTTCATTTGGCTCACTTTTAAATTGATAAAAAAACCTCGATCTTAACCCATTTAAAAAAGAGAGGGGATGGGAGTTAAAACAGGCCGACTCATGGGCCAAAGACGTAAATATATTAAACAACTAACCAAATTAGCCCACTTTGTCCTGTGAGTTAAACGGGTTGGATTTATTGGATCTACTTTTAAATGAACCAAAAAACCTTAGCTTAAACTTATTTAAAAAGTAGGTTAAATAGGTCGACTCACGGGCTAAAGTACACTTGG
Source organism: Lumnitzera littorea (assembly GCA_024138015.1). Classification (NCBI taxonomy): domain Eukaryota; kingdom Viridiplantae; phylum Streptophyta; class Magnoliopsida; order Myrtales; family Combretaceae; genus Lumnitzera; species Lumnitzera littorea. The sequence goes on along the minus strand of JAMXBB010000001.1, from coordinate 153,636,469 downwards.
ACACCTTTAATAAGATGTCCATAAGAAGGTATGCCTTCGACATGTGTAAATCTTACAGTATATTAGAAATTTAGGTTCACTTGCTTATAAATACATAACACCAAATCCATCAACATAGATTTACATATACAAAACAAAATAGTAAGGGCAAGGTTAGTATTGAAGAGGAAATGTGATAAATGTGATGAGAAATAGAAACATAGAAATAAATGTGGGAGGTGGAAGAAATAAAACAAAGAATCTTTTAAGGTTTATTATGAATGATGGGTTTGGATTATAACTTATATGTTTATTTTTTAGTGTAATTTAAAAAGTCAAAATATAAGATTATTTTATGTCTATATTATTATCGTATTATTTGATAATTTTTATAAGATAGATATGAAGTATAATGAAACATATATTCTATATACTTTAGATTATAGGTTTCAAGGTAAATATAAGATATTTGAGATATTGTACATGAATTCTAACTTTATAAAATAGGTTTTAGAAAATTGTACATGAAATCTACCTTATAACCTTCAATATATATTTGAAACCCTATCCAATTGAACACAATATTATAAGGTATAAGATATAGTAATATTACCCCCATCTTGCTTATAATATAGTAACTAGCAGTTATATACACAAGTTACTTAAATATATATTTTAATAGTTAGTAATTTCTTGTATCAATTTAAAATATCTTGTAGCTAGTGCTCTAGTACTAATTGTAATTGTATGATTGATGGTTTAAAAGCGTGATTCGTATTTATTTTATATCCAAAAATAGTATAGCATTGATAATTTATATAAAAATAGACATAAAAATTCTAAGTTTTATTCTTTAATTTGTTTTTGATATGCTTCAATAAACCTCACCTTTAGTAATTCTTCTATTATATCTTGGTTTAGTATTTGGCTTCCCTTCCTTTTGTATTTTTGCATAATTTATGTTTCAAGTCCATAACAAAGCAAAATTGAAAATATCTTGTTTATTTCATGATACAACTGAAATGATAGGCTAGAAGATAAAACTATGCATCAACTCGTTAATGACTTTTTTTTTTTTAACAATTATGGAGAAAGAGAATTTGAATCTTGATTTATTCCGATAGGAAACTAATGACGATATCATTAGGTTACAATTCTTTGACAACTCGTTAATGACTTTAAAATACACAATATGAATATGTTCCTTATAATTGGACAAATATATTGCTAATATTTTCAACCCATATCAAGCTATTATAGTATGCAAAATATATTTTTAGATAACATAAATTGCATAGCTGTATAATGCTCACTATTTATTACATCAAAATCATTAAGTTATAATTAAAAATTACTTAGAATAAAGAATTATGTTGTTAATAAAACATAATCGCACATGTTGTTACTGTAAAAAAAATAATAAGCTATAATCATCTTTATCAAAAATTGCAATAGAATTATTTTTCAAAAAATCAATAGTATAATTGTAATAGCAATAACAAAAATATATTTGCTAATATTGATACCCTCAATGATGTCACATATCAGGAAGAAATTATATTATAATGAAAATGCAAAATAACAATATTATTAAAAGTACTACGATTTAAGGGTAATAATTTTATCATTGAATATATCATAATTGTAGGTTGTACAGTACATACTTCGTATAGAAGCAATATTGCTATATAAATATACACACACACATGTATATACTAAATATGCTGATGTATTTTTACTATTAGTATTATGAGCTTCCATACATACATCTAGTTATATAAATTTTACGAAGAGTTATAAGGATACACATCACATTATGAATATAATTAATTATTACATAGATTAGCTTATATATTAATAAATATAATATTATGTAATAACAAATATAATGTATATTCTTTTTATGGAACTACGTAATCTTTCAAAATCACATAACTATATATATGATATTTATAAATTCAAATAATAGTGTTACAACATAAAATTCTTTGAAAATACTGATTAGCGTATGTAATTATTAAGGATGATGTCTTAAGGTATTCTAAATTTTTATTGACTCCTTTAGAACTTTTGAAAGATCATCGTTGTGAAAAGGTCTTGATCGTCATTTATACATGCGTGATATCAATAAAAGGGTGCAGCTTCCAATTAATTATCTACATGAGAACTCACAAAAGATTATTATTTTTGACATAAGAGTGGAATGAAGATTATCCAGTATGCGTTATTTTAGCTTGGCACATTTATTCAAGGAGATTGTATCTATATGTTTACATTATCATGTACATTTGAATTTAATGTCAAGAATACTGTATGATGGGTGTTACGGTATAAATATGCACTGTAGAAATATATTTTAGTGTAAGGTACAATCGTTTGGGGATGTGATTCATCATGAGTTTTGGAATTTCCATAAAATACCATAGAATCATCAAGTCATTTATTTCTCTAGGTTATCGTTTACTTAGAATAGAGTATCTCATTGGAACATACATTTATTTATTATTATCAATTAATATATACTCATGAATTATAGTTTATCAAATACTTAAGTAGGAGGTTTTAGAGTTTTTTAAACAACCTAATACATAGCCCTACCAATCATAATAGCTATTCTAAGCTTCTTAACTGATAAATATTGCAATTTTGCAGTGTCTTATTTCTCCCTTCTCTTTTGAGACTGTGTCATTATTCATTATTCAAAATTAGTTTTTCCTTTTTATATCTATTACTAAATGAGGTTTCTATAGTAACGTTTGAAAAATAACGTTTCTAGAGGATTTTTTTTTTTTTCCCCTCAAATCTTGTATTTTTGTTCTTGACATTCAACGTATAAACCTCTTAATAAAAATATTTTCTTTATCCCCATGCAGTTGAAGTCCCAATTGGACAATCTTGGATAACATCAGCAAGCAACAGTAATCTTCTCAAGCACACTAATTAAAGTAATGGGGTTTCACAAATTTTCCATTCTTTAGATATATTATATAATTAGATAAAAATTATACTTAAAAAAAGAGAGAGAGAGAGAGATTTAAACATACGTTAAATCGGCTGTGTTAAAAAAAGTTTCCTTTGTATTAAACAAAAAGATTAATACACTTACTAAAAACACATTAATAAACCAAATAAAATATAAAAAAAATTGAACTTTTGAATCTAAGCAATGGAAATTAAGCAAGTAAACAAAAATTAATTAGCTTTGCTAGCCTATATCGAGCCTTAATCGACCCATATATTTGAGATTTTTGAAAAGAATAAAAAAATTAGGGTTTTAGAAATTAATAAAGATGAAAATTGAATGGATTATACAGTGCAATTTATTAAAAAAAAAAAAAAAAAAAAACAAACTAAGACAATATCAGATATTAAGCATTCAATTTCTAATATTTCATTTGGTCATTCAACTACAGTTTCAAATTTTCACGTAATGTTTTTCCAAAATCTATAATTTACCATCTAAACATGTATCTATAACGTGGAATATGAAACTCACCACAAGAAGATACAATTATTGGAAAAGGAAGAGAGATATGATGAGATTTTAATAGAAGATAACTTGGAGAAAGAACCCTTGGACATCGCACGTCCACCCATATAAACATTTATTATCATAATGTTTGATTTAGTTATGTATGTGGTATCATATATCATAATTTATTTGAAGGTATTAGAAGAAACTATAAAAGATATGAAAAGACACTTTACACTTTAATATATAGATAAATACTAAAATAACAAGGTTATATTTCTTTTTGACATCAAGGAATTAATAGAGATGAGTAAAAGAACACGTGAAATCGTTACGAGAGAATATCTAATAATGTTTATATGCATGGGCCAAAAAAATTAAATAATTTACCGATTTTCGACTTTGTAATTTGGGTGATGCGGCATTTTGATTTTGCAATAAGAGTGATTTGGATACAATCACATAAGAAAGAAAAACAATGAGCAATACAAACTTTCAACTTTGGAGCAAATTGGCAAGAGGACATTTAATACATATATATATATATATATATTTCGTCTAATAATAATACTATGGGATGATAATTAATGTTTCATCTAATAATAGTATGGTTCTAAACCTTATCTAAAATTAGGCATTGTAGTTTTTACAGTTATATATGGCTTTGAATAAAATAGAAAAGACGCCTAAGAATAATATAGAAACTTTTTTTTTTTTTTATTATGATGAATTTTTCATAAATGTAAATTCCTGGTTTTTGTTCATATCTCCATATGTACGTATGTTGGTCTAGATCCTCCAAGCACAACTGCTGTGTTCCTTTTCCTTGATACCGAACTTGAGACAACGTAATCATGGAAGTCACAAAATTAATGACGGTTTTGTCCATGATTATGATCATGTTGTACTCGTGTGAGGTATCGGAAGGGAACATCGTTATGAAGGTGCACCACAAGTTTAAGAGGAATATGATCAGACCAACTCATCATAATCTGACGGCAATGAGAGCCCATGACGTCCGTCGCCATGGTCGGCTTCTCAGTGCGGTGGATCTCCCTTTAGGTGGTGATAGCTCTCCTACCAGTGTAGGGTAGGTCCGCCACCATGATTCAAAGATGGGATTCTTTTTTATGCGTCGTATTATTGTATCATGAAACATAAATTCTTTCAAAAAGTTTTGAATATAGAGGCTCGTGTTGATCCATTAGGTTTGAGTTTTAGATCAGTTGGTTGGTTGTGGAAATGAAATTTCTTCATCATCGTCATGATGTAGGCTTTACTTCGCGAAGATTGGCGTCGGAACTCCTCCTAAAGATTATTATGTGCATGTCGATACAGGGAGTGACATCTTTTGGCTAAATTGTGCAGGCTGCAACACTTGCCCTAACAAAACCGATCTCAAAGTATACTCCATCTTTTGTGCCTTCTTTTTTTTTTTTTTTTTTTTTTCCATTCCAAATTCCATACGATCCCCCCCCAACGTTGTTATGTGGCTATGGTGCTAATTCTAGTGAGAATGTGGTTATCTTTTGACAGATACCACTCAAGTTATATGACCCAAAGGCCTCCTCAACTTCAAGCACGATCGCTTGCAATAAAGGCTTTTGCTTTTCAGCCATCCCTGACCAACAATATGAATGTCAATCCGGTGCAGTTTGTGAGTATCATCTTGTTTATGGAGATGGAAGCACGACAACTGGGATTTTCGTCGAGGATGATGTGTACCTGGATCAAGTCACAGGAAACCAACAAAACTCTTCTACATCTGCCAGTGTAATTCTTGGGTCAGCTGCTATTCATTTTTGTTCATTCTTAGATTTCCCGAAAGAACTGCTCTAAATTTTCTTAGTTCTTAGGAATATTACACCGACCATTCCTGAAAACTCTTAAAACTACACATATCCCCTACATTTTTAATTTTTACACTTAAAACCTTCATCGGGTATGTATTAGGCTCGTGCTAATGGAAATCATAAGATGTGTTTATGTAGTTATAAAACTCATCCACAAGTGCCAATATATAATTTAGAACTTATTAAGAGTGCCGCATTATATCATAGGTGCATAATTTTAAAAATAATCATGGCTGGTTGATGCAATTTAATTTAACCCTTCTTTTATTTTTATGTTATCGATGGAATTTGTGTTTGTGAAAAGATTTAAGTTTTTGGCTATGAGATCCGATGTCGGATGATGATACGAGGTTGGGGTGCTTGATAGTTTAATCTCTTTGGTTGCATAATGGTCTTTCCTAGAGTTTGGTGTGATTTTGTATTTACTGATTAAGAGTAGGCTCCTTTTTGGTCATCTGTTGTGTCCTTCGTTTAGTTGAAATCTTGGTTATTGTGTAGGTGCTCGACCCAACAAACTCAGCAAACCGACGGTGGAACCGGTTCATCTACTTTAGATGGACTCCTCGGTTTTGGTCAAGCAAAAACATCCATGATCTCTCAACTTGCTTCATCTAAGAAGGTGAAGAAAACCTTTGCACACTGCTTGGATGGCAAAAATGGTGGTGGAATATTTGCCATTGGGGAAGTAGTGAAGCCACGTATAAAAACCACTTCAATCGTCCCGAACCAGTAAGTGACAATCATCTAATCTACGTATTTGGTTTTCTGTGACTTGTTTTTATTCGGAAACTGTTAAACTGCATGTCAAGTTGAAGAGTGTTTGATTCGGTTTATTCTCTTTTGTTCCAAATCTCTCCGTAACAATTCTTCTTATGGTTCCTTCAAGTGCTTATGCTTCCTTTCCCCCATCCAATATAGGCCAAGAGATTGGATCAGAAAGCTTTGATAAGGATTTTCTGATCATTTCTCTTTCATGGTTATGATTTAAATCACTGAATTTGATTATAAACATTTTTTTTTTAAACTTTGAAGAGAATGAATGAAAACGCTAAAACTAATTACCGTTTTGGCATAAACGCGATGTAGTCACATGCAAGATTCTTTGTCTTCCCCTTTGTTTAATTAATTTTTAATGTTAGTCATGTTGCTCCACTTCAAGGTTGCAAATTATAATTTACTTCCTTTCCTTCTTAGGACACATTACAATGCCATTATCAAGGGTGTTGAGGTGGGTGATCAGATGTTACCGATCACCAAAAATGCATTCAACAGTGCAGAAGAGAGGGGAGCGGTCATCGATTGCGGCACGACTTTGGCCTTTCTTCCAGGAGTAGTTTATACGAAGCTGGTATCCGCAGTATGGTTTTTCTAGTTCCTTCTCCTTAATGTTATTGGTTTATTTACTTCTCCTTCGTTTTTATCCTACTTGAGTTCAATGCTAGATTGTAACTGCTCAGCCCGAGTTGAAATTGGAAACCGTGGAGAAATTGTTTACTTGTTTCCGGTACAGTGGAAGGTATGGCTCGCTGTGGGAGGCGATGAAAGCTTTCTTTTTAAGTGTTTACTTGTTCAAACTGTACAGTTATTGAATATTGGTAATAATCTGAAGAAATTGTGGTTATTAGTGAGTTTTGGTGGTAAGTAATGATGGAAGAAGGTGAAAGAGGAGAGCCATTGCAGTTGTTGATGATTAACAATCACAAAAAATAACCATGGAAAATGAGGAATCATTATTGAAGACTGGCTGCTGCTGCTTCTTCTTGTGCTTGCGACCACCATTTTATAATAAAAATTATTAATATTTGCAACCTCCTGAGATTACTACAATAATGAAGCTTGGGTCATTAACAAATATCAGGAAGACTGTTTCCCACAAAGGAAAGCACACCCAACGCGTGATTTTAAAAATGCCCTTTTTCTTTATAAGAATTTAGATAAAATCAATCTTGGTTTTCTTTTGTTTTATGTTAACCATGTATTCGATAAAAAAAAAAAAAAATGCATCATCTTTGTTTTAATTTTTTCTTGATTGTTATTCTTTAAAATGTTGCAGCGTTGATGAAGGATTTCCAATGGTCAAGTTTCACTTTAATGATTCACTTATTATGTCTGTTTATCCTCATGAATACTTTTTCAAGCTTGAGGTAATGACTACAATTTAAACTTTCTAGCCAAAACATCCTCATCAATATGAATTACTAACCTCAATACTTGTTCTTTATTTTCCATTTTCCATTATTAAAAAAAAAAAAAAACATCTCTTTGCTGCAATGATCTTTACAGGATGGTCAATATTGTATTGGCTTTCAAAACAGTGAGATGACAACTTCAGATGGAAAGGAAATATTCCTTCTGGGAGGTAATCTCCACAACTATGCCGACCAATAAATATAAAAGCATGCGCATACATACACATACACCATATTTTCCAACTCATACAGATATAGATAAAGCATGTACCATATTTAGACGTTTAAGTTTTCAGATTAATTGGTCGAGAAGGAACAAAGCCGTCCATCTGATAGTAATCGTTCGTTGGAGACGTTGAATTGAAGGATGTATGACAGATTTAATTTAATACTATTTTCCAAATGCAGATTTGGTGCTTCAAAATAAACTGGTCCTCTATGATCTTGAGAATCAGCAGCTCGGATGGGTAGACTACAACTGTAAGCATCCTATCCTGTTCCATTTTCTCTTATCGAGTTTACATATTGTCTATTATATATTTATTATATCATTTTCTTGGTATCTTTATTAGCAAACGTGTCTGCTTTCAAATTGTTATCGATATGATATTTGACAAATGTGCAAACGTGGACCTTTAGATATTTTCCTGAACAGTAAAATAAAAATTATGAAAAAACTTTATTTTTATTGAATTTCAATAAATCATATCCATTAATGGTGAACAGTTTTATTTTACATTCATGATAAGAATTAGTAAATCGGAGTGTCATAATTTTACCGTAAAAAAAACCTAGATATTCCATAAATAAAAAAGTTCCATTTCTAACCTTCAATGGCAAATATTATCAGCATTTATGAATTTTATTTTCTAACTATAGGTTCTGAAAGCATCCAAGTGAAGGATGATAACACCGGCGCCGTCTACACCATAGGCCACCATGAAATAGCCCCAAGCTCAACCTCGACCGTCGTTGTCGAGAGATTATTAACGATTTGCTTATTGCTGATTAGCATAGTGCACAGTTTCATGTGAATAGACTGTTACCATAACTAATACGAGAAAGAAAGATTCTTTCAAAAATTTTTAAATCATTTTGGACAAGCTGTATTATGTCCAGATACACAAAGCATTGATGATACAGTACTAATGGGCTTCATTTTGAGTTGCAGTTTGTTGAATGAGATTCGGTTTTTCGAGTGAAATCATACACAGAAATGATTTTGTACATTGAAAATGTTCTTGGACTTGAAGACGTCCGGAAATACCAAATATCGTATATGTATATTATAGGTGTTCTAAATACTCATGAGCTATTGGAAGGTAAGAGATGCTAAGATTGTGCCATATTGTGAGACCTATATAGAGGTCCATGTAAATGTAGTAAGCATATGTTGTACTTATGTACTCGATATATATCGATACTGATATCTTAACTTAATTTAGTACTCATCTAGTTAGTCAATTTCAACTAAGCATCTAGAAACAAACTAAAGTTCAAGAACCTAGCGATGCAACAAAAAGTTACCAAAACCCAGCTTAGTAGAAATCACGTGAAGTGGTTAGAAAATTCAGCATATAGTTGGCTTAATTGATGTAACGCAAATTTTGTATGCTAAAAAACTTAGCTTTTTGTATAAAATTTAACCTAGCAAAATCTCAATTTTATAAAAACTTGACCCATAAATAATTTTCATACCATGCCATGAACACATCAAGTCATATAACAAGCAGTACTCAACAAATTTAAGTAAGCTTACTCATTATTTATTAACTCAACCTTTACTTTGTTTCCTTTTTAGTTATAAAATCTTGATATCAGGTTCACTTAAGTAAATATCTTAAAAGATGAAGTTAGTCCCTAAATTATTTTCAAGTTAGTGTAAATCCTAGAAATTGTCACATAAACAACAAACAACGTAACCATAGCAACCAAGTCCAATATCAAAGCATATTTTGGTTAGCAAGTGTTATAAAAAAGAACATCACATTGCTCACGAAGCAACACATCTAAACTTGTAACTAAGCTTTAACTAAGCCAAAACAACAAAGGCACATAAAGTTAGGAATAGACATATCTACTTAAGGCACACAAATATCCACCTATCTGAACTTGCCAATCGTTCTAATGTTATGTGTCAACATAAGGTTCTTCTTCAGTTATTTCACCTAATTCAAATACATAGAACCAAAGTCATCTACAGGTTACATATATTTCAGATTATTAATAGCTTACTATTACTTAAGGTTTATGACTTGAGATTATTCTTGATGAAAATATTCATCCTAAACTTCCTTTGATTTATCCTTTGATTGATACTTTGACACATATCTTTAGCCCATACAACTTAAGAGTTTCGTTTACATATTCTAACTCAGCCTTTAGACCCAATTACAAAAAAGCTAGTAATTGTATCCTATAAACCTCCTCCCATTTCCATATATACATTAGGTTAGTATTAGTAAGGAATATAAATTCACCTCATACTTCAACTACCAAATTATATAACTAATGTATTTATCAATTAACCATATAAGCCATTATATAGACTTGTAATAAAAAATTTCATAATAAACAATATTCCTATCTATTTAATCCCCTGAAAAATACTGCAAACTCATAAAAGTGTATAGTTCAAGATATGATTACTATAACTCTTAAATATGGCCATTACATATTTAAAAATATCGATTTTAAGTCTGATTTTACTAAAAATTAGTTTAAATTTGATAAATAATCAAATAAAATTATAAGATCTGAACTGGATACTTTCAAAATCATATCTAAGCTCCAAAAATCATTACAAATTAGATTCACTGAGAAATTTTATAAAAAATCGACTATTTCTTTAATATGAAAAATATGGTAGATTTAGCAAAATAATTTTAATAAATATTAAATGTATAGTTTATCAAAAAAAATTTATGTAAATTAAATATATCAAATAAGGAATATATACACACAAAATTAGCTTAAAACAACATCATTTACTATTTAAAAAAATTAATGCAAAATTCGTTGGAACAAAATTATTTCTTAAGGCATCCATATAATCGCTTATAATTTCAAACATCTAGGTTAATTTTATGATTCTACATACAAAATACCTAAGAACATTGAATTTCGTATTTTTTGAATATCGTTTGGTATTTTTACTAAAAATAGAAACTTGTAAGCTAGAAATTGTGCGTTTTTTTCTCTCCGGTCGGTAGAGCTCTGTCGACGATGATTCCTTGCTAGAAATCCCTCTTCCAACATCAAACTTCAACCCCCAAATGGCTCCTATATTAGGTCTTCATCTTCTATCCTTTCTAATTTTGACCATATTTTTCCAATATCTTCTCTAATTTTTCCTAAATTTCTATTTTACTTGAAATGTGCGTCTTTCAAGGAGGATTATGTTAGATGAAAGCTAAAAAAAAAAAAAAAAAATCAAAATAGCACCCTATCTCCTTTTACAGAAACCAAGTCAGTGGAGAAAAGGAAAAGGTGAATTCCAAGTGTCCTTCATATATTTTTTATTAAAATCTTTATATACCAATCTTACTTTATTTGTTAACAACTCACCATGCAGCATCTCGATGTTGGAGAACCAATGCCACGCCGGATTCTAGATTTTAACAAGTCATTTTGTTTTTTTTTTTTATAATTTCTTAATAATTTTTATCTATTATTTAGTATGTTATGTTAATATATATACATATCGGGTACCATATAATGTATGTTGTATAATTATATTATTTTTTTTACTCCAAAATATATTTTTTTTAAGTTAAACAATTTATCTCTAAAGGCTCACCATGCAGCATCTTGACTCCAAAATATTATTTTTTTAAAGTTAAATAATTTATTTTGAATTTTCAAAAATTATTGGATGATATTAATCAAAATACGTTTTATTGAAATTAAATATTACATACAATTTATTTTAGAGAATTGAGTCAATTAACCTTACTAGGACTTTTCTTTTAACTTTTGTAACCTCATATTGAAATTTGACTTATTTTAGACAAAATTTGTTGGTATCCCTAAATTGTAGTAGTTCTAAGTAACTAAGATTTAGTCGGATGATGAAATTCATTTCTCAAGCTTTTCTTAATAAATTTGTTTTCGTATTCTCTAAGCTATACCTTTTAAGTCTTACGTGTGACAAGAATAATCCATTATTCTAGGTTTTAGGTAGCTAGTCGAAAACCGAGGTTTCACATCCAATTTTATACTATATTATTGTTATTATTTGATTATTTTGTTATATGTAGCAATATATAATTAATGCATATATAGATTTTTATCTCATATGATTTTAGTTTTTAACCTTACTAGTTAAGGTGCTTTCGTAATTTGTGGGTAAAAATTTGAATAATGATAATAGTCTTTTTAATAAAGAAAAATTGTAAATATGATATAATGTTTTCATGTATTATAGAGAAAACATGCCAAAAATTTATTTAAGCAATATAAGATCTAAAAAATGAGTAACTCATTATATATAATTGGTTGAATATTCAATGAAAAAAGATAAAAACACACACACATATGCACACATGCATACATGCACATGCACACTCAAGCATGCACGCACCTATTGACCTATACACACACTAGTGCTAAGGAAATCCATGACACTTTGGAGTATCTATTTGATGATGATGATGGTGATTATTATTATTATTATGACTATTTGTTGTTTTTTAATATGGTTGTTATGGTGTGTATGACTAGAATTTTGTAAGTATGGCATGCATGTCAAGTATATAAGGGATGGGGTATGATGTTACGTTCAAGGTGAAGGATGTAAAAGAGGATGACCTAAAGTTGCACTAGTTACATATTGTTTAGGGGATTAGAGATGATGGCATTGAAATCAAGATTTTCAAGCTTAAACCATCTCCTCCAACTTCTTCCACTCCATTTAGTTCTTCCTCCAACTTCTTCCACTCCATTTAGTTCTTCTTCTTAAAGCTCGATTTTAGCTATTTAAAGTAATACTATGCATGTTGATGCCTTCATAGGTTGTTAACAAGGAAACATGTGAAAACTTATATTAGTCCTTTTATTCTTAAATAATACATGGCAGGTATATGTGTTTTCCTTTCAAAGTTTTTATCTTCATCTTTTTCCCTATCTTTTTTGGTTTTTTAAAACTGTATATTTCTCAAAATAAGATAATAGTACAAGTACATATTTATTACTTTTACATAATAAAATACAGATAGGCTTAATTTGCTCTTTACATTATAAAATTCTATAAAAAAAAAATCATATTTCTTATTTTCAAGCATAAAATATATTTTTAAACATTTTCCCTTTAGAATACATGAATTTTCACTTTTTAAGTTTTATTCCTTAATCTCCATATTCACAATAATTATAATAAATAAGATACGGATCAAATAAATTTTCAAAGGTTGCTTAATAATGATACAAATGGAGAGTGTGAGTATCCCAATACAACGGTTTGAGGCGTTTGTAGAGCTAAAAAAATATGTGAGTTGTTCAATATAAATTTTTATATTGTTGTTATTGATGCTTTTATTTATTTATTTATTTTTTAATTGAATTTTATGTTTAATTGGATTTCAAATCATTATAGATGGTGATGAGGATGCATTTTGAAACAATTAATGCATCGAAATGTGACCACTAGCTTGCATATAGACGACGATTTTATGAATGATTTAACTCTCTTTTTAAATAATCATGCAAAAAGTTAAATTTTACTTAATTTTAGTGTTATTTAAATATATGGTTCTTTGTAGGAAATCTACGTGGGCTGTACACTTAAAGACTTCTTGCATGTACTAGTGTAAACTTTGTTACGGATAGAAGAAGTGGCCCAAGTTTTTACATAATGAACCCTTATGTCAATGGTAGAGGCGTCTAAGGGTACTTGAAATTTAAATTGTAATCACACAAAAGAAGCATATTATCCTATGAAAAACATTAAGTTAATACCTAAGAGGGGACGAATTGAGTATTAATGATAAATTTCGATTCTTTCTAAATTTTAATGATAAATATGAAAATAAAAGAGTTAGGGTAAAAGAGGATCAAGCCATGATCCTACTTTCCACGGACATCGATACTTCTAATTGAGGACTTGATACACTTTTATTTATCATAATACCATAATACTCAATCAAGAACTTACATCACTTCACGATCATTTGATTACACTTGAGCACAATTTCTATCTTTTTAGTGTAGTACATTTTGTAAGATGAACTTACAAGTAATAAATGATCAACTAAATTTATTGAAAAAAAAAATATCTTTTTCATTGATTTTATCTCTCTTTTTTTTAAATATAAAGTAATTATTTTTAAATACTATACAATATTTATAAGATAGATGGTGATATGCATTCTTTTCAAAAATAAGAGTCAGTCATATATTTTAAGTTTTTTTTAACATTGAAGTATGAGGTTTCACATGATAGGGATGTAAACATTATCATCATTGTTCTTATCCACAACTTCGCTTGTGGCTTTTCTTTTTATTCTACAATTTATTTTCATGATATAAATGTTATTGTATTATGTCGTCTTTTTTCTTTTAAATTTTTTGTTCATCTTATTTTTTCCATAAAAAATTTTTTAGTTGTTTTTTCATAATTGCCTTCTCGTATTGTTTCACATATGAATTATTAGGAACGTTATGAATGATATATATCTGTAATTTCTATAGTCAAATATAATCTAACTTATGCATAGTAAAATGTAGATACCAATTATATTTTATATAATTCAATCTATATAATAAACTATATTCTATGCAGATAAAGTTATATACATAAACATATGCATAAGACATATGTAATCTGCAATATGTGACACATGGACATATCCATATATATTAATAATAAATAAATGAATAAATAAAAGCCAGAACTTGCGCATATGGGCAACAGTAGAACTGGAACCCACTTCCCTTCCATCATTTGATTTAACCATCTTCTAACCGTTGGGCTAATGGCCTGATTCTTAAAAAATATAAAATCGGGCCCATTTTCTAATGCCTAATCAACTTGGGCCAAGAGAGACGGTCCAAGCTCTTTGAATCCTGGAAATGGACTTTTCCCTGTGTGTAATTATTGGTCTAGTATGCATAGAAAAAAATATTTCGGAGATAATTCAATTTGATAAAATCACGAGCTCGATTTTATAAAGTGTTCGGCTTATGCTAAACTTGATTAAAATAAGTAATTTAAGTCCGATTGGAACCCATTTGAAGTTACAATTAACTTAAATTACTTATTTTTCATGATTTTTTAATTGAGCAATCTGATTGAAGCTTATTGAAATATTTCAATTCTATCAAATCATATATATATATATATATGTACTTTGTACTCAAAAAAATCATTTTCAACTTGTAAAAGAAAAAACAAAAAGACTTCCAACCCCAAATGGACTACTTTGACCACCAAAAAGCTTTCTTTTTTCATTTTCTCTCTTTTATATTTTTGTTAATTTTCTTAATTTTTTGGTCTTCTTTTTTCATTTTTTTAATCAATTTTTGGTTTTTTCCTTTTTTCCTTTTCTTTCAATGTTTTTATTTTTCATTTTTATTTTTTTTACATTTACCAAATTTTAGGGCTATTATTTACTTTTAGACTCTCTAACGTTGTAATTTTTTCATTTTTCGATTTATATATATATATATATATATATTTTAACTTAAGGAACTAACTTATCGGAGGTGAGTAGATACAGAATAGGTAAGCTATGAAACTTTACTTGTACCTTACCCTATAAATACAGATTTTGAAAATTTACTACTCGTACCTTACCTTATGGTATCTTGAACTACCTTATAACTTGCACTTTCTATAAATTATACATGATATAGAGTACCCTATGGAATTTATAGGTTTTTTTTTTAATTTTCTTTAAAAATTTCGATGTTGCTATTCTTTTCAAAACATAAAATGACTTTTTTTTTTAAGCAATTACTCAATTTAGCCAATCTTTCAAATGACGCTATTGAATAGAATATATTGAGGTATATTTTTGGCCTATTTTTCTTTTCCTTAAATGATTTTTTAATCATTATTATTATTGATGAATTTTTATAAAAGTATTATACAAAACATTTTTGTGTAAATGAAACATTCATTTTGTAATAATCATATTGTATATATATTTACAGGAATAAACACACCATTTAATAAAGTAAAAATGGTAAACATTATAGTTAAAGCAAGATCTACAAAGTTAATTAAAATGTGAATAAAAGATTCACAAGATTATATAATTTAATAATTATAGATGTGATGATATAGACAACTAATTATGGGAAAATAAAGGCATAACATGGGAAATGAAACAAAATATAAATTTAAATTAAAATATTTTCTTTCTTAAAATATATGCATCAATAAAATAATCTCTTTATACTCTAAGAAATTCCGATTTCACTATAATAATAATACTAAATCTTTTGTCAAATATAAAATAAAAAAACTATTTAATTATAGAAAATAAGCTTTATTAGATGATGGATTTAACAAAGGAGGAAGGAGTATAAAGAAAATGATGATAGAGTTAAAACTAAAGATGAAACACAAAAGGAAAGAGACTAATAAGCATTTAGTTTATGATTTTTGATAAGTTGGGTTTTGTTTTATTTTGATAAGATGATATCTTTTATTTATTAATTTTATTTAACTACTTACAGGGTGAGGTACACATACCTTGTATGCTTTAAAGTACAGGTTTTAAAGTGATATAAGATAACCTAACTTTTTGCATATACCTTACCCTTTGAGAATAGGTTTTAGATAATTACTACCCAAAACTTACTATACAGCCTTAATTACTCACAAAAAACTTACCAAGTTGAGTAGAATATGGGTGATTACCTTATATAATAGGGTTACCTGCTCACCTTTACCAATTTATACTAAAGAATGGAAAAAATAGGGTGTCTAATATATATAAAATTTCACTTAAGGAGACACATAGCATTATATCGGAATTCATATTTATATTTTGTTAAAATTACAAATTGAAAAAATGCGTATTGATAGTTATAACTTATTTCAAAATATCAATGATCTACTTTATTTATTGGGAAAAATATAAAATTTCACTCAAGGACAAAAATTTTTTAATTTTTAAGAAATAATACATGATGTTGTTGCAAGCTAATTTTTGTTTAACAAACTCCTAATAAGTTATATTTAATTTACATAACAAGATTTTTATATATACATTTATTATTTATTATAATTATTTTGAATAAACTACCTTGTTAGGGATATTTGGAGAATAATGTGTTTTTCATATAAATTCTTAATGAATCCAATTTGTAGTAACTTTTGGTACTCAATTATGATTTGAGGAGTATTTAGTTTTGATCTTGAAATTGAACTTGATTATTTAAATAATTTATGCTAATTTTGTGTAATTTTAAGCCTAAAAATATAATTTTAGAAGATATATGTAATATGTTAACTTAATATTTTCAATTCAAAGACTTGAAACTATATAATTTTATGAGTTTATAGTATTTTTGGTAGAATTAATCCTATATGATCCTATTTATTATGTAATTTTCTAATATTTAGACTATATACAAGCTTAATTTGTTAAATAGTAATTTGTATTCTTAACAATGTTGACAAGTGGAAATAATCCTTATAAAAAAAACTTACATGAAGCGAACACTAAAATAAAAATATCTAATCTATTCTTGATGATAGCCATTTTGAGAATAAACCCATAAAATTTTTATGTGCTTGTCAAGAATTCGATATAGATAATAATAAACTAAAGAAATAATAAAGACTTTTATAAAAATAATTTAAATAACTTTACACTGACAAGGGTCGTCCTTGATGGAATCACAACAAGAAGTAAAGATGAAGTCACACAGTAAAAAAAGAAGCACCGAATTGCTATACTAAAAATTTACAATAAACCCATAAAACTTAATGTGCTTATCGAGAATTCAATACCGATAACAATAAACTAAAGAAACAATAAACACTTGTATAAAAATAACTTAAATAACTTTACACCGACAAGGGTCGTCCTTGATGGAATCACAACAAGAAATAAAGACAAAGTCATACCGACCGAATTGCATTCGATTTCTTAATGCAATTCACAAAGCATGTCTATCCAGACTAAGAACACCCTTTGCAACAAAAAAAAAAACAAAGATCGGCCTGGTAAAGGATTTGGTTAGTCTGGTGGAGAGTTTGACAAATTATCGGTCGACTGTTTTTTCAACTGCTCCCATCTTCTTGACCATATTAGCAAGTTGGTCCATTGAGCTTTGGTCTTGTTGCCATCTGGTTGACCATATTCAAAATGTCTAAGGTCCTGAGTGACTTGGCTCCCGGTCATTGGAAATTAATAGAACTCAAAAGTACCCAGCGTAAAAAAATAAAGAAACTCGATTTTAAAATCATCATGCCATATAAATTGATAGTGCTAATTGAAACTCCTCGATATAAGTCGATGGCCTCATCGCATTGATAAACCTGATTTTCCTTCCTCAGTTGTTTTAGTTTCTTATAATGTAATACGTTAAGTTGTATTCTCATTACCATATAGAAGATACAAATTATAAGATGGCAAATTTTTTGTCCTATGCTTTCTATGACTGCTTATATTTACATCCACTCTCAAAAAAAAAATCTATGAAGCCAAGATATTGTTTGGATTTATCATATCCACAGTCAAACACTCCTCCCATGTTGGATGTTTTGTAAAAAATTCTGTTTGTAGGGATGTTTATTCGTATCGTCTTACTGCTATGTATAAGAAATATTTAATGTGTAACTCACTAGCAGAGGCATACGGGAGATTCCTACGAGGGGGACTGCAATTTCAGCCTTTTTATTTTTTTTATAGTAATTATGTTTTATTTATGGTAACTATCACAGAAAGTTGATACCTATAATTTTTTCTTTTTAACTCTTAGTAACACAATATTTTTCCTTTTTTTTTTTTATAACTGTTATAAAAAATGATTAAAAAAATTAATTCTTATAAACTTTTTTACATCTTTTAAATAAGACGTGTATTTTTCTAATAATATTATTATTAAAAAAATATACGTATACACCATCAAACGAAAAATCAAAAGCATACCTATTTGGAGTCGGAAAAACTTTTATCCAGTCAACACGTTGGCTAGATAAAATGATCCACACGGTTGCCAAGGTTCACGGGATCAACTAGACTGCAATAATCGTTTTTGTTTTGTACCTTTCACTCACTACTTTATAGTGAGGTAGAGAGGCAGCTCTATCCTATGCTGTATATCGTATTAGGCATGTGGGTCCAATGATGTCTTCCTTTTTTTTTTTTAAATAAAAAATTTTATCTCATAAAATTGAAATAAGTTATTTTTTTTGGATGAAGGTAAACCTAAGAAGAAAGCGTGTATTTGTCTTACCTATTCAACCCTTAGGAAAAAGCAAGACTTGAGAAGAAAGCCTCAACTGGTACTTCCTTTTCCTTTGTTTGCTTCTATATCCTCTTACACGTGAATTCCGACTCACATTTGGAAAAGCATGTTTGTAATCTATTTAAAAATAATTATCAAAATATCAAGTTTGATATAGCTATTTATATTAATATTATATTTTTAAAATACTATATTAATATACATATAAATAGTAAATATCACTTCTTCAAGATACAATATCAACTTTTGTATACTGTCATTATATTACATTTTAAAAATATGATATCAATATAAATAATAATATTATATATTTAAAATACAATATAATATTAGTATTTGAATAATTATTTTTATATAATTTATAATTATATAATTTTTTTTTCTAAAGTCGGTGGATATGTATTGTACCCTAATATATTACTAACATGGTTTATACTCTTATTGTTTAATGAGTATAAACCGTGTATTAATTCAATTTGATTTTCCTTCTCAATAATTATAATAGAGATTAGTGGGGGGTATATAATGATGGCTTCTTTTTTTTTTTTTTTTGGTTTTGATGGCAATCCTCCTAATACGATTCAATAATGGTAGGACATATAGCAGGTCTAATTTGTGTCGCATACTATATATTAATTATATGTTGATGTTTATTGTTATAAAGATACCGGTATGACTAGATGTGTTTGTTTAGCAAACATTGTTTTATTATTTTCTTTTTCAAAAATGCTATAGTCAACATATTAAAATTTTTAGATTTCATCGTAATTATCTCAAGAGCCTATAGTTACTAGTGGCCATCCAGAAATAAGCGATGGTGTGAGTTTTATATAAAAGCTAATGGCAATCATTTTTCTCATCTTTAATTGATATTCTCCATTTTTGTTTTACTATCACATTCAAAGGATAGCGATAACTCTTGTCTTTTACCCTTGATGTATGCAATTTTTTGAAATTATTGCAATAATATTTAACAATTGTAAACCTTTAATTATAATAAATATTGAAAAAAGTTTAAAAAATATTTTTTTGTGAAATAAATAAACTCATGCAATCTAAACCCTAACTATGAACACAGATTTTATATCCCGGGTTATTTGATATATTTTTGTGTTTGTAGATAAAACTTAGCAAAAGCTCTCAAGTTTAGTTTGAGTCAAAACCCACTTGAAGCAATAAGAAATAAAATAGAGAAAGCGCACCTTCACTCCAGAAGAGTAGACTGGAAATTGGGTCCCCAACTAGCATATCATTGATGTTAACGCCTTAATGACTGACGGCCTTTGCAATACAATTTTGACCATTTTATTTTTTTATGTAAAATGGAATATACCTATAACCTTATTATTTTATATATAAACCCGGTATCCTTTATTTTTGTTAAGGTTTACACTACAATTATTGGATCTAAAATCTTAAATTTAAAGATATGATGTAATTGCAAGCTATTATTATTATTATTATTATTATTATCTAACACTCCCTTTATTTGTATGGTGCATTGAAATTTCAACTAAACCTAGATAATTTATTTAAATTGGGTGAAATGACTTTTAATTGGCAGTAATTTGAATAAGTAAGCTCTGACTTTGACACCAATTAGCACAATAATTATCCGATTTAAAAACTTGAATTTATAGATTTCATGCAGGTTATTATGTTGATTACTTAATAGTAAGAAAACTTAATATAACATGCATTTGAAAATTGGTACATCTAATTGCACTTAACTTTTTTTTTTTTCTCTATGTCGGGTAATTTGTCAGTGGAAAAGGTCTGCCAAGTCCACCAGAATTGCACTAAACAGTGCAAAGCAAAAAAATGTCTTGGCAGACCTAGATGCTCCTTCTTGTGCATGCAAGAGCAGTGACTACTGTTTTCATCATTGTTATATGATTGAGCAAAGAATTCCTTTATCCAAAGATGCTCCTCTTGTCTTATTATTTCTTCAAAAGTTGATAACCTACACCTACACTTACTGATTTTGTCATTTTTCCAACCCAACTTTAACTTGCTTCTTCTTTTTCACACCCTTCTTGCTTTGCTCTCTATTCCCTGACAACCATTATGAATATCTCTCCTCCTTTCCACTCGAACCACACAAGTGTTTTCATTTTCATCTTCTATCACTTTCAATCAGTCAAGATCTAGATTTAACACCACTACAACTTATGGGAAAGTATTCCTTTCTAACTTTTGCCTGCTTGGTTTGGAGCTTTTTGTATGGTGAAGCTGCTCCATTAGAGTCCTTGGTCACATATTTACCTGGCTTTACTGGAGGTTTCCCCTCTCAACACCATGCCGGGTCTGTCTATTCTCACAAACCTTTGTTTTTGCCTATATTAATAAGCGTTTCATTTTCCACCAAATAAAGAAGAAGAGGTGTTTCTTTCATTTTCGTGGCAACGTTTTCCCTTTTCTCCATTTGTTAAAATCAAAGCTTCATAGTTATCGAATATTATCGTTGGCTCAACAGGTTGCATTGACCAAAGGGTTCAAATGTAAGTGTTTGTTGGAGCGAAAACAGCTGCAATGACTTACCATCGCAAAAAGAGTTATTGGAAAATGAGAAAAATGACTTTCTCTTTTTAAAAAAGAAATAAAAAAAAAAAAAAAGAAATTACTTTCTCCATTTTCCATTGATATCACTAACCATGTCGTATCATTCTCGCCTCTGGCATTACTTATCTCCAAAAATCACTAATAACTGCAACATTTTAAAATTATTACAACAGTATTTAAGAATTTTAAAGCTTTGATAATAACAGATGTTGAGAAAAGCTTGGAATATTTTGGAAACAAGCACACCCTAGGCTCAATCTTGTACTCTTCTATGATTTTGTAGGTATATAACAATAGATGAATCTCCTGGAAAGAATCTGTTCTACTACTTCGTTGTCTCAGAACGAAATCCATCCAAAGACCCTGTTGTTTTATGGCTCAATGGTGGACCTGGTTGTTCCAGCTTTGATGGTTTTGTATATGAACATGGTAAACCTTTTTGTTTATTCAGTTTCTTCTACATGCATTCAAATTCAACATAACCTCATTCAAACGTGCATGTTCTTTGTAAGAAACAGCAACAGTGAGTGCTTAAGCATGTAACAGTTTGCATCAATTTACATGCTTAAAGTTTTAGATTGGTTGGTTGTGAAACTAAACTCTGCAGTCCGGGACATTTTCTTAGCATTCTTCTTGCAAACTGGAATGTAATTCCTGTTTCTAAATCTATATACTGATAATCATGTAGTACCTTTTACGATTCCTCAAAGACACAACTGGAGGGAAATATCTTTCTTGTACCGTTTAAACGAAGTTGCCACTGTTTTAACTATTAAGGATTTGTAACATACAAAAAAGAAAAATGAGAAAAAAACAAAGAAGAACAACTTCTCAGGATCGAGGATACATTTTTGTATTAGCTAGTATTGACCATTACCTTATGATTCCAATCGCAAATATATTAATAATGGCAACTTAAATTCATTGATATCGGTATTTTATCCATGAACTGCGCACATATGACTCCCTTTCTGCAGGACCGTTCAACTTTCAATCTGGAAAGACTCCTGGAAGCCTTCCTATATTGCATATCAACCCATATAGCTGGTCAAAGGTTTGCCATTTCCTTTCCATTTATGATACTTTTCTTTTTAATGAAATTCAGGCAACTTGTCTCAAAGATAAAATCTCAGTCCTTCAGATGTCAAATAAGGATACTGCCAGGAATGAGAGGTTTGAAAGATTCTTTTAACTTTTTCTCCATTCAATTGCTCTCAGGTTTCAAACATAATATATTTGGATTCTCCTTGTGGAGTTGGCCTCTCTTACTCCAATGACCCCAACAAATATGTGACAGGCGATCTTGAAACCGCCTCTGCAACACATACTTTCCTCCTGAAGGTAACGTTTTCTCGATCATAGATTGTTGCTCATCCACGTGAAGGTGATAAATTGATGCTATTAGGAGTTCAACTCTTGCTCGATATTTAAGGGATGATTTCAGCATTAATCATAGAATCAAGCTCATATCTGTTAGAATTTTTTAAGGTACTATAGTACTTTCTATATTTGATTATTTTAGTATAATGTAGTGCTAGGGTTTGTTTGATGCTAACACACACTTTGGCCAAAGCATGCCCGTCTATATAGTTAAGTGTTCACTTGAGGGATTCCAATCGTAATCTTAACTCCCCCAAAGTGAAGGAGTGTTTTAACAGTAAATGGTAAACCACTACGGATCTATTAGGCTACTTCGTGTCAGCTAGTTGTGGACTAATTTCAACAGTATGTTAGTGCAATTACTATGCCATATTAGCTTTCTGCTCTTTTCTGTAAGCAGTGGTTCAAGCTTTTCCCGGAGTTCATCAGCAATCCATTCTACATAGCCGGAGAGTCCTATGCTGGAGTATATGTTCCCACTCTTGCAGCTGAAGTAGTAAAAGGTGCTTTCATAACTTACTCACAGCTGAAGCATATATTGTTACCAACTTTAACTGCTTTTCGCCTCATTTTCAGGAATCAGCTCTGGAACCAATCCGGTTATCAATTTTAAGGTAAGAAAATTTTCAATGACATTCATGAGTCTAGGTCATTTGTGCTAAACATGGAAATATGGATGGGTTGAAGTTGTCATTTCATCCAGGGATACATGGTGGGCAATGGGGTCACCGACAGAAAATTTGATGGAACTGCTCTTATACCATTTGCGCATGGAATGGGTCTAATATCTGATGATATTTTCAACGTAAGTCTGGTGTTTTGAGGTAGAACTAATCAAACTCTGCCCTGTGCTCTTTAACCATGCAGCTGGCATGGGACACTGCAGAGTTTTTATGGTACATGTTTCTTGCAGGAGGTTTATGCCAATTGTGGAGAAATCTACTTCAACAGCACAAGTAAAAGCTGTAATGCAAGCCTACAAAAAGTAGATAAGGTAGAATGTCTTCATATCCCCAAGGATCGGATCAAGTTTGGCAGACAACGTAGTTTAACTTGATTTTCATTGATGTATAAAATATGAAAGCTCGCACCATATCTACAATCTTTACCTTTTAGCTCAAGTGTTTATAGAGTTAAACCCAAAATGGTCGTTCAATTTAGCTCCACAACCATCTGATTTAAAGCTTTTAGGTCCGCTCATTATGGAGCTAGTTTTATCGTGGTATAGGGGCAGGAGTTGTTGAATTCAGATTCCCGCATAGTGATGTTCAGCAGGAATCTTGAGTATCAATTCCTATATTGTTAAAGCCACAGTTCGTAAGTAAAAGGAAGTGTTAGGAAAAAATCTAAAAGCCCATACAATATATATGGGTTTAAGTCTTCGGGTAAATTTTAATAAAGAATCAATGTGCAGTTTCTGTTTATATTCATAATATTCATTCCCATAGTTTTCTTCTTTTGGATTACGAGGTGTCCTTGTCATGCAGGCAATTGATAGCCTAAATGTATATGACATCCTCGAACCTTGCTACCATGACCCGGAAAATATCATGGATGAAAACAAGGACACAGGTTTACCTTTGAGCTTCCAAAATCTTGGCAAAACTAACAGGCCTCTTCGCGTGAGGAAAAGGATGTTTGGTCGTGCTTGGCCTCTTTGGGCAATGGTTAAAGATGGCATTGTTCCATTATGGCCTCAACTGGCTGAAAAGTTTCATGTTGCCTGTGTTGTAAGCTGTCAAATTACTTCATACCGATGAATTTATTCCAAAGTTTTACTTGCCCCATTCAATGGCTCTTTCTTGTGGTGAAGGAGCTTTTAACTCTTCATTTTTCAACTACTTGTGTAAATGCAGAATGATGAAATTGCAACCACCTGGTTGAACAATGAAGTAGTTCGGAAAGCAATCCATGCGGCCCTGGTATTAGTCGCTTAACGGTTTAACATATGACATTTATTTTGAGTCATGGTTTATGAAAGCTTAAGAATGCGCTATTTGTGCTTTCCATGATCCTAGGGAAATGTATCAGGTCCTTGGGAATTATGCACTCGAAGAATTAGGTATTACCACAATTCTGGAAGCATGATCCCCTACCATAAAAATTTAACTACCAACAAATATCGTGCACTGATCTTCAGGTGAATATCTTTCTTGCCAGGAAATGTTCCATAACACCAAAATTTTAAATTACAGATGGCTTTTTTCTATAACACATGGTCCTACCATTGAGTACAAGTAAGGAATTGATTATTTCTCCTTTGGAATAGTGAAATCATTCATCTTGAAAATGTGAAGCAAATTGTCATAGCTACCGAATCTTCGAAAAGCAATATTTGTTTCTTTTTAAACATAACATAGTTTCATGAGATTTCGAATTGTACTGGATGCAACAATACTCATTCTATCAATAAAGAGCATTATCAGCCAAAAACGATAATCCGTATGTAACGTTTTTCCTCTTTTCTCAGTGGAGACCATGATATGTGCGTGCCATTCACCGGAAGCCAAGCATGGACGAAATCACTCGGATACAAGATTTTGGATGAGTGGAGACCATGGATGTCCAATAATCAAGTGGCCGGGTAATTTCCATTTTTGAAATGCAACCTTTCATGGAGACTTGATAATAACTTGGTTGTGGATCTAAAATTTATCATGCCATCAAAGAAGAGGGTCCTCGGTTTTCGAACCCATGCATACTCATTTTACCCCAATTTACTCAAACGATACATTTAAGGCTCCAACTAAAGTTTCGGTCTACAAATGAAAGGGAGTTTTGACCAATGAATGTAAAATCATACTAGATCTAACAAAGCTTTAAGTATGAGATTAGCTGATTGTGGGTTCAAAATGTATCGGTTACTGCCCTTATTAACTGGCATCCCAATACTTGCAGAGGCAGGGATTATCTTATATTTGCAATTACTTATTCATACAAGCCTCTGACAGTGGCTTGAAATTGGCAGGTACTTGCAAGAATATGACAACAACCTTACATTTCTTACAATCAAGGTTCTCATCTATTTTGCTTTATTTGACATCTAGCTTATTCGATAGGACTCGGAAACAGCACTTAAATACAGCATCATAGGGAAGATATGATAAAATAGATACTTTAAAAGATTGAAAATGCGAACACTGGTTGTTTAATTAGGTTTTGTTTTGGCCGGATGCAGGGAGCAGGGCATACAGTGCCAGAATACAAGCCAAAGGAAGCACTAGATTTCTATTCCCGCTGGTTGGATGGACAACCAATATAGCAGTAGACAAAGGTCTACTCAGCTCAACACAATTTCATTGTAGAATTTTCATTTTTCGTGTATGTTCTTGAAAGATATTTCATAAATGGAAAGGATGGACATCCACGTATCTTTTTTCTTCCATCTTGAGAAGCCTGCCATGGTTATAATAGATCGTTACGGATTTGTTTAAAACTTGATCTAGAAAAGAAATGTTCCCACACTCTTTTGGTGATGTTACAAGTCTAGATGGATATTGGCTCTACCACTCTATATCTAACTGATGCCATAGGAGGTGATCTCTCAAGAAGAAAAAGAGAAAGATTCAGTGGGCTCGAGCAATATAGTTTTGACCAAGATTATATCTCCTTACATCACAAAAATTTTACTTATTTAAACAAAGATGCAAACTTCATATTGCAAAAATAAAATGTATTGATACAATAATGAGTGCTGCATTTTCTACACAAAGCAACCGGCTACGTAGCCTTAATGATGGTATAGTAAAGATACTGACCTAACCCTACGTACAATCTTACAATGCAAGTTTCTGTGTGAGATTAGAGCAGTAATTAAGGAAGTGGGAGGTGGACAAGTTCTTATTAAGGATGATAGTTAACTGTTGGCATGTGGCTACAAACCGAACCAGAAAATCACAGGCAGAAACCTTTTTCTCGAACGAAGTAATAGTTTAATTCAATATTTGTTGCAATCATGCAGGTTGGCAGAGAAATAGATGTTGCCAAAGCTGTACGACAAAGTATGATGGGATGACTAGCTTGCTTTTGTTGGATTCAGGCCACGAACAGGACTAATATACATATTCCAAAACAGAGGGGGAAAAAAAAAAAGAAAAAAGAAAAACCTCACTCCTTTCGGGATTTGGGTACCATCCTTCATCCATCATTATACGCAAAATACGTTAATATGCCAAGTCTGATAAAAATGTCAACGAGATAGAGTACGAAATTTTGGAAAAAAAACAAAGAGAGAGAGTGACATTCAGAAAAAGGAACGATTAGAGCTAGAAAAAAATCGTTTTCATGAGATTGAAGGCAAAACGAGGAAATTAAAGCTCTACCTTCAAAGAAGGCTTCCTTTGCTTCTTCAGCTAATCCAATTAAATTTAAAAAAGAAGGCAATTTTTTTATTTCAATCCAATCCAAAAGAAGAAGGTTGGTAATCAACCTCTATTTTGCAGATTAGGGTGGTACTGGCACGAATTGCATCACGCTTAGATATTCTTTATATTTCCATCTTTAGACAAACCATTAGCCATATAACCCACTAATTCAAGTACAATTATAGGGAAATTAAACGGTAAACATAATTTTAGCAGAAGAGAGAATACCATAAGACTAAATTGCATTGAAAGGACAAGTGAAAATGATAGGCCAACAACTTCAATTCTGTTCTTTCTTCTTGGTTTGTGATTCCAAGGAAAGGATAAGCATAAAGTCAAAGAAACCAGCATCAATACTTCTTCTATCCCTAAGTTTAGGATGCTAGCGATCATGAGCATTCAACTCCAGAATGCAAACAAAAGTTGCTGACTTCAGAGGGTCAAAGTAAATCCCACCAATTCCAGGAAACAGCTATGCTTGGATGTGGACAGCCTCTTTGTTCATGATCAGTACATTTGCCTATTGTATTCAACGTGTAACCCCATCTTGTTGTCCTCCCTACTAAAGCTCCTACTAGTCACTCAACTATTATTAACTTTGAAAACTAGAGAATTTGATCTTCGTTATTCAAGCTTCCATGGAAGACTCATTCAGTTGAGAGCATATAGAACAAAGTAAGAACGAATGAAACAATATGACTATAGATTAGTTAATTCTGTTACAAGTGAATTTATATACAAGTTCTATTCTAACTAATTTGACACATGTAATTAAATAAATGGCACAAATTAGCAAGACTAAACATTATGTATAATATTAACAACAACCCCCCAAACCCCTTCTTCCCGTCTCAAGTTGGGAAGAGGAAAACACCCAACTTGGACAGCAAAAACTCCAATTGTGCGTTGCCTAAGGCTTTTGTCATGAGGTCCATGAGTGAAAATTGAGAGGCAACATACTATTGATGTGATCTCGAGTAAAATGAATGTTAATGAAAATGTGCTTAGTTCGGCTATGATGACAAGGATTATCAGCTATCTGTTGAGCAAATTTGTTATATGTATGAAGTATAACTGGAAGAGTCAACAGTACAGAAAAATTAGCAAGCAAATAAGAAAGCCAAAGAAGTTCTTTGGTGGCTAAAGCTGTACTACGATACTTAGCTTCTACAGAGAATGTGGTGACGGTATTTTGTTTCTTAGTTTTCCATGATATCAAAGAAGATCCAAGAAACATACAATATCTACTTAAAGACTTCCTATCAACCAAACTAGTACCCTGATCCGTATCAGAATAACCGGCAAGAACTAAAGAAGAATTAGCCATATAAAAAAGACCTTGACTAAAAGAACCTTTCAAGTAATGCAATAGATGTAAAGCAGCTTACATGTGTGTAATGCATGGGTGACCAACAAACTGACTATGTTGTTGGATAGCAAACCCAATATCTAGTCGTTTAATATTTAGATAAAGAAGGCGTCCAACCATTCATTTATAAGAAGAAGGATCCTGCAACAAGTCTCCTAAATATTATCAAGACAAAGATGTTGAGGAAAAGGAATCCGAGTGGGCTTAGTAACGGTAAGCCTTATAGCTTGAAGAATGTCA
Organism: Lumnitzera littorea; assembly: GCA_024138015.1. Classification (NCBI taxonomy): domain Eukaryota; kingdom Viridiplantae; phylum Streptophyta; class Magnoliopsida; order Myrtales; family Combretaceae; genus Lumnitzera; species Lumnitzera littorea. Next base: position 153,607,637 of record JAMXBB010000001.1, on the reverse strand, counting down.
AGCAAAAATTTACGTTGATGTAGCATAAAACCCTTATTAGTGTAGCAAACTTCAATACCTAGAAAGAATCAGACATCACCAATATCTTTAATAGTAAAGGCTTTGTGTAGAGAATCTTTAACATCAGCAATAACAAATAAAGAAGTTCCAGCTATCAACACATCATCTACATAAACAATAATTACCAAGAACTTTTCATCTTGAGAATGAATGAACAAAGAGTAATCATGCTTTGACTGCTGAAAACCAAGAGATGAAATGAAATGGGTGAACTCCTTATGTCATTGTCCCAAAGCTTGTTTTAATCTGTATAGAGATTGAACTAATTTACAAACTTGTCCAAGAAAAGAAACCATATACCCATCCAGAGAATCCATGTAAATTTTTTCCTTAAGATATCCATGTAAGAATGCATTGTTCACATTAATTTGGTGAACATGCCATGATCTAACAACAGCTAAAGCTAGTAATAACCTGACTGTAGTTAACTTAGCTACTAGAGAAAATGTATGAACATAGTGCACACCCTTAATCTGATTGTAACCCTTAGCTATAAGTTTAGCTTTAAATCTTTCCATAGATTCATCAAGTTTATACTTAATTTTCTAAACTCATTTAGACCTTATAGTTTTCTTCCTAGGAGGCAAATCCACTAGCTGCCATGTGTTATTAGATTCAAGAGCCAAAAGTTCCTTATTCATTCCATCAACCCAATTCAGATCATTTTTAGCTTCATGATAAGATTATAGCTCATGAACAATTAATACATTTGCTACAGAAACAATATACTCCCTAAGATAGTTGTGTAAGTCATTATCATGGAAAAGTGGATGAAGAATTGGTTGTTATGAAATAAAGGAAGAATGGTTAGAAGAAGATATTGCTGATAAGGACTTAGCATAGACATTGAGAACATAATCATGAAGCCAAGAAGGTGTTTTCTTGACTCTAATAAACCAAAGAATCAAACTCTATAGAACAAGGTAAATCAATAAAAGAACATGATGAAGACTTATTATTAGTTTATTTCTTTTGAGTTGGAGGAAAAGAATTGAACCTATAAGAATGAATATTTTATGGTACAAGCGAAAGTTGATACGAATCATGATTAGAAGCATGTGTTTCGGGTGAAGAAGGAAACAAAATAGGTGATGAAACTAAAGTATCCGAATGGTGTTGTTCTTTAAAAGGAAAAACATTTTCAACAAAGGAGACATCTCGACTAACAATAATAAATTTGGACTCAAGATCATAAAGCTTGTATCCTTTTTGATTATGTAGGTAACCAAGGAATAGGCATTTTTGTCCTCATGGATCAAACTTATCTCTAGGTTTGCTAACAAAAGTAGCATAGCATAAGCAGCCAATAATGTGCAATTCATCATATGAGGGTGTTTGCTTGAATAGAATTTGTAAGGTGTTTCCTAATCAAGTGTTTCTAAAGGCATTTTGTTGGTCAAGGATGTGGCAGTTAAAACACACTCCCCCTAAAATTCCTTAGGCAAATCGACATGCAACCTAAGTGCTATTATTGCTTCAATCAAATGTTGATGTTTTCTTTCGACAACTCCATTTTGTTGTAGTGTATGTAGCAGTTCTTTCATGAAGGATACATTTGTTTTTTAAAAAATTGTTGGCATTCTTTGGATAAGAATTCACTCCCATTATCATTGTGAAAGCGGTTTTCAACATATGAAATGAAACTGATCAAGGTGGGAAAAAATTGGTGTTTGGTTTGAATCAAGTAAGTCCAAGCGACTTTACTCATATCATCTACTAAAGTAACAAAGTATCTAACACTCAAAAGTGTTGGAGTATGATATGGTCCCCACACATCAACATGTATAAGTTCAAAAGAATGAGAAATGAAAGAATTACTAACACCAAAAGGCAATCGATGAGATTTAGCTTGTTTACATGTATCATGATGAAACGACTTTTCATTAACATTATTACAAGTAACTAAATGGTTTAGCTTAGATAAGGAAATATGCCCCAACATATTATGTAATAACATTAAAGGCACATGAGACATAGAATTACAAGAAAATGTAGCAAAATCAAATTTCAAAAGATAAAGTCCCTTATTAGCAACAACTGAAGCAATAACCTTCTTAGTTTTCGGGTCTTGAAATTGACAATATTGCGGATAGAAAAGCACATAAATATTAGTTTGGGTCAATAATTTGTGGATGGATAACAAATTGCAATGAAAATTTGGTACCAAAAGTACATTGTTTAAGACAATCGACCCATTTATCTTAACTTGTCTAATAGTGTGTACAAGTTTTTTAGTCCCATCAAGCAATTTAACAACAATCGAATGATGAAGTGATTGTTAGTTATATAAGATTTCGGAATAAGGAGCAATATGATTAGAAGCTCCCAAATTTACTATCCATTCATCCACAATTTTATCAGTTTTACTAAATGAAGCTACAAAAGAATTCAAAAAACAAACAACTTGACTTGCAAAATTCAATGAACAAGACATTGTCCCATCCATAGCATTTGAAGCATCTTTGTTTTTAATCAACTTAAGTATTTGTTGATAGATCCGTAATATGAGTTATGGATCTTCATCCTCATCTTTCTTATTTAAAGATTTATGTCTTGCATAAGAACCAATAGAAAACTCAAGAGGATTATCAACACTACAATTTAAACTTCTAAGAACATGCCCTGCAAACCTCTGTCTCTTCTTATCTTTGTTACACTTATATCAGTTTAGGTAACCTATAATCTTAAAACAACTATCAACTGTATGCCATGTTTTCTTATAGTATGTACAAGACAATTTTCCTCCAACTTTTTTGAATCTCCTATCCCTTTTATCTCCATTCACTGATTGAGACTGAGATTTAACAACACATGCTAATGCTTCAATTGTGTCAACTAGAAATCTAAACAGTTACTTTCGTTTCTTAACTTGAAAGGCAAGATAATATGCCTTACTGACTATAGGCAATGGTTCAAGCAAATGAATATAACTTCTAATGATTTCACATGTTTTGTTGAGTCCTATAAGAAACTGAAGCAAGCAATTCTTGTTCTCAATTTCAGGCAACTTGTTGCTAAATTACATGTACAATCCTTAAGAGCTTCACATTCACACTCAGGAATTAAACTCAAGCTACACATTTCATGTCATAACCTCTTCAACATATTATAATAAATAGTGATAGAATTATTTCCTTATCGTGCATTAACCACTTCATACTACAATTGAAAGAGTAATTGACCACTAGTTTATCCAAACCTCTCTCTAATGTCTTCTTACAACTCTTTAGCAAACTGAGCATACATAAAACCTCAAAAAGCTCCTTTAACAATGAGGTTAAGATCCAACATCGGATCATATAATCACAATGAAGCCATCTTTGTGCTTCAACTTGATTTTCTTCTAATTTAACATAAGAACCATCTATAAGCCCTAATTTTGATTTCGCACTTAGAGTTAATTGAATGAAGTGACTCCATCCTAGGAAATTCATATCAGTAAAAGTAAAATTCGAGATAATAGATCCAGGATTATCGAATGCTAAGAGATATAGCATGTAAGCTCTATAACCAACTACTTAGGATTCTGATTGGCTAAAGGATTCGATCAAGCTTAAATTATAAAGTAAAACTAAAAATATTAGTAAAAATGATCCTGTATGTTTAGATTTAGGAAAATAAGTAATAAAAAAAAGAATATAAAAATTCTAAATTTTAAGTATATTATTTATTATTTATTAGAAATGCGTAAAATGCATTTCGATAACTAACGAATCATTAAAAATAAATCATATGTATACTAAAAATCATAAAATGATCTAAATAATATTTACGAAAATTTATTTATACTATATATGAATTTACATATAGATAGAAATACGCGTAATTATTTAAGATACACAAAATATGCCAAAATAATGCTAAATAATTAAAGAAAATTCATAATTAATTAAGGAAAAATAAATAAAAATAAAAAAAATAAGGAATGATCCAAATTTGGGTCGTGGTAACTAGGAAAAGGAAGAAAAAATTTTAGCCAATTAAATTAGAACAACAAAAAAAGCAAATTGAAAGAAGATAAGGCAATTGTCTAATCAAATTAATGCACAATAATTCCCCAAGACCTCTATAAATATCCTAAATTTTTTAGAAGCTAATTTTAGATGTCTAAAATTATAGAAAATTAGAGAGAGGCAAAATCGAGAGAAAATTAAGGTTTTACAAAAAATTACAATAAAAACTGTACAGTTGGGGTTTTTAAGGAGAACTAACACCCAATGAGCACTTGGGAGTAAACGGCCACCACCACCACCACATGATGGTGGCAGCGCTTAGATGGGCCAATACACCCATGGCCACCGAAGGTGGCTGGAGCTACTAGTTTTGGTGAGTTTCTACTTCTATCCGATTTTTCTTAAATTGTTAAAAATATCAAAATTAGTTGAAAAATTATGAAATTTGTTATTCTAAAATATTTTTGTATTAAGTTTTCAGAAAAAATATTATTTTGATGAAAATATATCCCGTGATATATAATCCTTAAGAAATTAAACAAAATAGAGCATATTTAGAATTAGAAATAAATAGGCTTAGGAGTATAGTTTTAAACTCAAAATTTTTGTGTAGATTACTTAGGTGATATAAAACAGTACCATGAAGCCCTTTTTCCAAAATGAAATTTCAAAAATTTTAGATAATTTTTAGGCCTTAAAATGAGGCATAAAATGGGCTAATTAGGTAATTAAATAGATAATTACTTATTTAGTGCATAATTATATGTTTTAGGATATTGAAATCTGATGAAGTATGATACTTATAGTATTTAAGATGTTAAATGTAATTATTGGTAATAGGGAAAAATAGTAAATTTTAAGTTAATTTTGTAAATTAAAGTAATTAAGTGTAAAATCTGATTTGGAATGAATTTAAACATTTTGAAATGGTAATTAGAGTGATAGAAATATTAGATATGTATTATACACATAATAGGTGATAATATATAATATGCAATTATTAGAAATATAATAAATAGAAGATATTAGAATAAAAATTGATATTATATAAATAATAGGAATATATAATAAATCTGATAGAAAACTTAAATTTAGGTAATTATATGAAAAATTTAAAAATTTCTCACATCAAAAGTAAATGCGGTACACTAATAAGGATTTAAATGTACCGAGTGAAATAAAATACTAACTAAGGGTAATTATGCTATTTAGTATACCCGAAAATAATGTGATTAATTTCACATTATAGGTTGAAACAAGTTTCTATTATTTTAGTGTATAAAACTGTATTTAAAAATTGAACTAGAACTTAGTTTAGAAATTGATGCGAAAACTGAACCAGAACCTAATCTCAAACCGAGAATAACTATAAAAGATTTGAGAACTAAGATAAATGGGACATATTAAACCCTAAACCAAAGATAACAATAAGTGTTATAAGATAAAACAAACCTGTAACAATTATATGAAAATTGAGACAACGTCAGTATTATAGGGATCATTGGTGATGTACTAAACAAGTCCTACTTTGAGTGAGCAAGCGAGGAGTTGAGATAAGTTGAAATTTATACGTTACTATATTTTAGAGGCTTGAGATTATACTCGATTGTACTTATTAGATAGTTGGCTATGTACATATGCTTGATTATGAGTGATACTATGATTTTGTTATTATTCTGGCTTATATTGTATGAAATGATTAATCACACTAAATTGGACTTAACAAATATATAACTTCTAACCATAAATCGGACCTACATAGCAACCCATTAGGAGAAAACTAGGATTCTCCGACCAAATATCGACCCCTTCGAAAAGAATAGTGCTAGATAGCATAATTGGTTCCTTTTTCATCCTTAATCGAACTCAATGACAAGTGAGGAGATCATGGCAAATGTCATGCCCCGAACAAGAAGAATCATAATAATCCTACCGTATAAACTAATCTAAGATTGAAGCTGACCTCACAACTATTATTGTAGATATAGTTCACATAAGGCGCACAACTTAACCAGCTTGAAACGTCTGTTCTGACACCTATTAATAACCAAACCTGTAATAGAGCTTTTACAAAATACCTGTTCTATATAACCTGTTGTTTAGTACCACAACAGTATTTATACAAACGTTTTACGTCCAAAGGTAAATTTTACAATAAGAGTTTATTAAAAATCACAGATTCTACAGTCTATATACAATAAGTTAGGAAATTAGTGGGCTCCTAGGGAATTCCCAATTAGTTTCCTTAAAAACTCAAAGACAAAGTCAAAAGCTCAGGTTCAGTTGATTCCTCAATCCTCACTTTCCCAAACAACAGCACATTAACTTGGGAATGATGGTATCTGAATATCTTGACCTCACTCAACACCTACAAAAGAGTCTATAGGGATATGAGCACAGCTAGCTCAGTATGTGGGACGGAGTCAAAAGAGTATTATACTAATACAAATAAGGTTAATAATTATAATGAAATGCAATGCAATCAAACAAATGAAACATCGTACAATGTTATCCGATCTACTGTGAGGTTAGAGAAATTACATCCGCTCCAACCCCGATTAAAGAGTTTCATCGCAACTCAAGTCAAACCAAACCTGGGCTTATGCAATGGAGAACACCTTCCTCCCATGACCGCCTTCGAACCACGGCCCCCAACCTTACCGCGATCTCTTTTCCTGTCACTTAGTTCAGCTAAGAGTGGGGAAAAGACCATTTCAACTATCCTTATCGAAAGAAGTCAATATTTGGCTCGACACTCTTAATCGTTTCCCCTAATGGGTGTTTTGCATGTCCAGTTTCATTTTAGTCGAATAAATGTTTATTTTAATTAGGGATAGCTAACAAGTTCATACAATACAGAGTCAATGCAATCATACAGAATAGCATACCATGGAGTTGTACTCATATCACAACTGAGTATCATCCACACACACAGCATGCGCATAATCAATTAACTACAAACATAACTAGAAGTATTCTTGGGTCTCCGGATACTTTAAACGATATCCAAACAAGCGGTGAAACCACAATCCCAACTTACTTGTTTAAACATTCACTATTGCTGACTCGAATTATCAATCGTCTTTGTATTGGAATATCCTATTTACACAAAAGACCCAAATTCAGTTTTCGTAATAATTATGAAAACATTAGGGTTTAATCTAAAAAGTTATATATATATATAGTATTATTATTATTTCCATAATATATAGTCGTATTATTACTATATATCGAATTAAGTTATTAATTATTAATACTATACATCATACATACTATTACGTATTATATATCATTTCGATCGTATCGAAATGCACTTTTAGTTTATTAATTCACGTTTTAATTCTGGTAAGGTTATCGAAATACGTACATTCTTGAATATAATAAACTTATAGGTTAAATTGCTTAAAGTTGCCTAATTTGAACAAAATTAGTGTCGTTGGGTTCATATAGATCTAACGATACGTTTTACAAGTCTTATTTCTAAAGACGACTTTTAACTAGTAGTTCGAGTTTTTAATATAGTTATACATAATTATATAAATATGATCGTATTATATGTAATTTATGTTATTAAATTGTATTTTATCTAATTTTTCCATATATTGTTACAATATAAGGATTATCCAACTTTGATATACATAAAGTGTATCTCAATCAAAAAATATTAATAAACATAATAAAAATATTCATTTAATCCAATCTGATAAGCAATCATATATATAGTTTTTATTTAACTATTTAATTCATTTTAGCTTATTAATATTAAAAATATACACCGACTTGTAAATTAAACTATTTTACTTAGTAAATTCGTAATAAATAGTTTGGGTTACTAAATAATTCCCCGAAAATTTCTATAAACTCCTAAAAATATGGAGAATTCAGTTATCACTTGGTTTCAAGTTTCCGACCTATCGCTTATATATTCATATTGATGATTTTGCCCCTAAACTATCATAAATTACCTAATTATGATTCTTTTTATACTAAATTAATTTCAATCTAACTCAATACTGTTATTATTTATTATAGATCAGTACATGTCCATTTCATCAATTAATTTCATAATTTCCTATTTAATTCATAATTTTAGCCTATTTTCGAGCTATTTTCAAGCCAAAAAATACAATAAATATTAAAAATATTCAAATCAAAATTCGAGCTACATAGCAATTATCTATATATCGTACACATCCTACACAAAAATTTTCAACTAGAAACAACATTATTTAGTACATTTATTTTACAAATCTAAATTTGGATGAATAGTAGATTTCTTAAGTAAGTATATTAAATATTTCGAATTTTTCAAAAATAAAAATATCATGTGAAAACATGTTCAAAATAACCTAAGTAGAATTTTTTTCATAATTTTCGGGTGGATTTACTAATTTTTAAAAATTATTGTAAAATAGGGCAGAATTTTGACCTAGCTATTCTTAGTGGCTTCGGCGGCCGTAGGGTGGTGGAGGTATATCTGAACACCTAGACATTGGGGGTACTCTTTGGTGGTGGAGTGGCTCGATAGTAGATCAAAGGACACCTTAGGAACTAGTTCAGCTCGGTAATTGCTCTATTTTTCCTATTTTTAATGATTTTTTTTTCTAATTTTTCTTTCTATTGTTTCTAGTTTGTAAAGTTGGGAATTGATGTAATGAAGCCTATTTATACGTGCTGGAGTCGGTTGCTACTTTTCTTTATTTTTCTTTTTAATTTTTTCCTTGTTTTCCTCTCATAAATACAAGTAACAGGTATTATTCGATTATGGATTTTGCCTTTTAATTTAGCAATTGTCCAGCTTTGGTGATTCCCAGCAGTTTCCATACTTGAATCAGCAATTGGAAGGCTTTTTGGATAAGATTTGCAATTATTTAAGTAATTTGAATATATTTTATTAATACTTAGTTATTTACTTAATATACGAGTATATATCCCTTATATATACCACGCGTAATATATAACTATACTCATATAATTAAGTTTCTAATATATCTTTTATTTTTAGAATATGTTCTAAAGTTAATTTCATGAATTCAACACAATATATATATAATTACATAATTTAGGGTTAATTTGCAAGTATAATTATTATTTATACCGGATATATTTATAAAATTACGTGTATTTTTATATAGTAAATTATACTATATTATCTCATTTTATAACTCAATTAATTTATCTCTAAATTTCCGTCGCAATTTGAGCTTGATTTTAGGAATTCCAAGCATTTTAGTGTTATATTGAATATTCCTACTTCTAAGAGCAAATCGAGATTTTGAGTCATTATTTCTAAAATCTAATTTCGCCGTATCATCTTGACTAACTTTTCTATCCTAGTCGTAAAGTTTAAGCTCAATTTGATAAGTTTTCCTAAAAACCCTAAATCTAGGCTCGATTATCTTAAACTCAATTTTGAAAGCTTATAGCAAGGGTAAAGTCAATGGTTCGAAAGTGGTCGTAGGAGAAGTAATATCTCCATTGCACAAGTTTGGTTTGGTTGTGAGCTGCTGCATTAACAGCAATTCCTCAACTCGGATTAGAGCGGGCGCAATTTCTCTAATCTCATGACGTGCCGGACAACGTCATGCAATAGTATTTACTTAAACATGCATTGCACCTAATAATTTTGTTGATAACATTGTTTATGTTTGTAGTATAGTTTTAAGTCTCTGTCTTAACTTATCAAGCTATGGTTGCTCATATCCCTATAAATGTCGTTACAGGTACTAACTAAGAAGCGTCTTACAACTACCTTTAAGTTAATAACCGTTGGATCCTAGGAAGTGGGGAAAAATATTTGAAAAACAGATATATATTTTTGAGGTTTAAGCTTTTATTTTAGAATTTTTCATTTCTAAATGATGTATTAACTAGGAAATAAATTAAGGTGAAATGTTGTAAACATTAACTGTAATAATTGAATTCTAATGTGTGTGTGTATATATATATATATATATATATTTTCCTACTTTCTTAGGTAAATGACTTATTTAAATTACAAACTGTTTACTTTAAAGCAAGTTAGTCGTTAACGCCTTGTGTAGATCAAGTCTAGAATAACAGTTGTAAGGCCAACTTCTATCTTAGAATGGTTTGCACAGTGAAATTGTTACAACTTTGCCTCTTCGGGGCGTGACATAGCGTATCACCATAAGTTTGACAAATTACTACATTATTATTATTCATTACATCTAGAAATGGAAAAATGAATTTGAAAAAAAAAATACCAAATGAAGAAAACACAGCCATACTAAGTCTAATTCACTTCTTTGATACCATATTAACTTTGGAAACCAAAGAATTTGATCTTCGTTATCCAAGCTTCAATGGAAGAGTCATTCGGTTAAGAGCATATAGAGCAGTGTAAGAATGAATGAAACAATATTATTATGAATTAGTTAATTTTGTTACAAATGGATTTATATATAAGTCCTATTCTAATTAATCTAATATGTGTAAATAAATAAACAGTACAAGTCAGCAAGACTAAACATTATATATAATATTAACAACTATATTATGCCCTTTGTCACTATCAACTAAATAATTCTCCACTATTTATTCCTTGTACACTTTTACAAATGTCAATATCCTCTCTTCTTGTCTTTCTTCATTGTATCAATCACAAGGCTGGTACTCTTAAGTGTCTTACATGATTAACAGCTTTGAAAAATGACAAACACAGAAAAAATTCATGCATAAAGCACTTACATTAATTCCTATCACTTGTCTCATTCAACTACTCCTTAACCTTATGTTCTGCAGGCATGTTATAAAAGAATCCTTACCTCAAGTCCAAATATACATGTATATTCACAAAGAGCATTTACCAATAAAGAAACTTTTGATTGCTCACTCCCAATACAAATTCTTGACAGGGGATTTTCAATTCTTTAGTCAAGATGATCCTTATTAAGATTTTATATGGCATCAATGCATCGAGCTTGCTTCTTAGTATGGTATTTATCTAAGCAACTCCTCAAGATTCACTAATAACATACCTACTAGGCTTCAATGGAACTTTTCCCTCTTGACACTATTCAAGGTACTAATACATTCATATGCTTTCTACAACTAAACATTGCCCCAATAAATAATAAGAACATGACTCATTTTCTTTGTTACATGAACTTTTGGATTTCAAACCTACAGCTATGTGACAATAGATGGTAATCATAGAACAAAGAATTCATTCTATTACTTCATTGAGTCCGAAAAAAAGTCTAACAAGCGATCCAGTAGTATTGTGGCTTAATGGGGGACCTGGATGCTCCAACTTTGGCAACTTCATCTATGAGCATGGTGTTACTACCACATTATAGTAAATTTGTAGAATTCCATCACTTTTGGATATATAAGTTCATCTAAATATAACATTATCTTCTTCAAGGCCAATTCAATTTTGTGGTAGGAAAATTTAAGGGCTTGCCAACACTGCAACTAAATCCATATAGTTGGTCCAAGGTTTATAGATATACTTATCCAAAATCGATGTGCTTTCCCTAGATGTTCTAGCCTTTAGTGAATCATTACATTCTTCACCTTTTACATCCATTCATATTTTTATTTTTCTAGGTTTCCAACATCATATATTTAGATTCACCATATAAGATTGGCTTGTCATACTTTGACAATGCAAAAAATTATAAAACATGAAATTTTCAAATAGCCATTGACACACACACTTTTCTTTTCAAGGTATTGGAAACCAGTGCTAAGCTTATTGTCCATTTGTAAATAAATTTTTATTAAGGCAATGATCTAATATTGATCAATAAATCTTCCAAACATCATATCTCAATTCACTATACATTCTTCTTTCATTTAGTAGTTCAAGATGTATCCAGATTTCCTCCAAAATCCATTCTACATCTTAGGAGAGTCCTATGCAAGAGTTTATGTACCAATTCTTGCAATGGAAGTGGCTAAAGGTATTAGTTTAATAAAAGGAATATGGTTAGATATTATTTTTCTTCGATGCTTTAACCACGACTAAGAAAATAATTGTAGGAATCAAAATTGGACAAAAGCCTCTCATCAATTTCAAGCTACCTTCTCCATAGATCTTTTGAAACAGAACAATGGTGAAGAAAATGCTTGAATAAATTACTTTGCATGTAAGGTTACATGGTGGGAAACAATGTGGCTGATGATGAATTTGATGGCAATGACTATATCCCTTTTATTTTCGATATGGGCTTGATCTGAAATGATATCTATAAGGTAATCGATCAAAGTATCTGATGTACGAGCATTTAATGGTTTTTTCTAGATGTAATTGTACTAGATTAAGTTAAAGAGATATTAAGGATGTACTTATCTTAACATAACATCACTTTAGGACTAATAACTGGAACTATGGATTATAGTCAAATCGGTAACAAAAAGTATTTACCATTTGTTGTTTATGGTTAATAGTGCTCTCTTTATCTTCACCTTCTATGTTTGGACCATATGAAGAAGTTTAATCCTACTAGATATGATAATGTTTTTATGTTGTTGACACATATTAGATATGGAAGGCTTATGAATCTACATGTAGAGGGAAATACTATGATTTGCCAAATGGAAGATGTCAAGAAAGCCTCAAGGGAGCTCATTAGGTGATTATGATTTGATATAGGAATTAACCTTGTCATCTTCATACTCTTTTTGAAAGCTTTTCTTCATGATAACAAAAAGTTGATATCCTTTTGGACACACAATGGTTTAAGCCTTCAATTTCTCTCCTCCTTTTTTTACTATAATTGACAGGCTCTTATTAGTTTAAATAGATATGCTATTCTTGAACTTTGCTATCACAATCCAAAAACAACGATAGACATAAGTATACCTCTGAGAAAGAGGATTTTTGGGTATGATTTATCATCAGCATAAGAAGGGAAACTTTCATCGAGTGAGTCAAACAACATACTTCATATACCATGTGTAGTAAGTTACATTGCATCATTCAATAGGGGTTAATACAAGCATCAGAAAACAAAGGATCACTATATATAACTAGAAAGGGGTAATGTTACGATTTATATCTCAACTTTTCTACTTTTTACAATTATATACCTGATATTTTAGCTTGTTTAATTATACACCCAATTAAATATTTAATTGTTATGGTCTATATGTTAATCAACTTCATTTATATCATTAGTTCAATCAGCATGATCAGTGAACGGAATAACTGCCCACAGCCTTTAGGGATTTATGCAATCCCTATAGGGTGGTAGACGATCGTAGACAACTACTAATAGGTTGCACAACCTATATTTTTTGAGTGAGTCATAACTCATTGTTTTGCAAGGAGTGGCTAACATTTACTTATACGAGGTCAAGTGAGCCCTCTAAGGCTATGAGCGACCATCCACTGGCTAATCATGCTGAATGGACTAACAATATGAATTGTAGTTAATTGAAGTGTAAACCGTGACAACTAAATCTTTAATCGGGTATATAATTAAATAAGTTGAAACTTCAAGTGTATAATTACAAAAAATAGCAAAATTGAGGTATAAACCGTAATATTGACTTTAACTAGAAAACTTAACACCATAAGTTGCCTCAATTGAGAAGGTCATCAATTTCCCTTCCACTTCAACATAAGATCTATTTTTTTATTGATCATTTAATGACATTTGAGCATAGATGATGATGCAGTTGTAGTAGCATGGATGAATGATGAAATAGTAAGAAAAGTGATGCATGCAAAACTGGTAATACTCTCCTTCTCTATTTAAGAACACAATGAAATCCATTAAGTTGAAAAGATATCAATCATCATTAAGTTTTTCTTTTACCTAGGCAAGTGCGGCTAGCATTTGGTCCACCTGTGCACCAAGGATAAGGACTAATTATTCAATTGATACTGGAAGTATGATACCCTACCATAAGAAACTAACTTCTAAAGGATATCAAGCTCTGATATACAAGTGAATAATTTAGCTATGCTTTCAATATGCCATCTCATGTTTTAGTGACACATATTATGTCTTGTCGTGTATTTTATTTCCTATAATTTCACCTCTTATATTCAATGTAAAAGTAAGAGAAAGCATTAAGAATAAATACAAAACTTGCACTATAACTATCATCGTCGTTTATAGATTATAGCAAGTTAAAGTTTAACATGACATTGGAGGAGGAAGCAAAGATGAGATTGTTAGGTTTTATAGATAAAAAGAAATGTAGTGAAAATAAAACTACTATAAAATCTATCATAAGATCCATGTGTAATAGCTAAAATAATATTATATATGTTAATAAAAAATTATAAGATTACTTTTTTCTTAATGAAAATACCATCTCTTACTAAGGATAGAGTTGAATTGCAATATGAATCCGATTTGTTGTTTTCAAATGTATTCGCCAGAAGAACTCCAAACCTAGTTCCTCCAATGGTAATTATACATACGTTAATAAGAACAAATTCTAATCTTTTATTGCCTTTTTGTTGGTATACATATAAATAGAAATCATAAAACTCTTTTATCTACCTTTATCCCTTTTATAACATTAACCAAAATTAATGAAAGAGATTTTTCATTCGTTAAAGCTTTCAATTAGCATAACTTTTCAATTGCAAATAATTGAATATTGAATTAATGGCAAATAACTTTTTGATTGCCATGAACTTTTAAATAATAATTGAAAATGGAATTAATAAATTCCATCTACTTTTTCGTAAAAAGGTGATAATCAGATATATAACCTTTAAAAGATACTTAACCGTAAATATTTTATATAGAAAAATAAATTCCTTTTATTTATTATTGACAAATTTCTTGTCAAAAAACTTTGTTCCCATATGCAACTGTCTAGGTTTCTATACACAAATGTAGTGTCTATTTAAATACAAACTAAAATAACCATTTAGTAATAATTATTGGTCATCCAAAGTAATAGAAAAGGTGTGAATAAAAAACCACTATGAACTAATTACTACGTAATTAAATCTCTTCACTCGATGATATCCCGCTTAAACAATTATATATTATGTCATCAATGTTTAATCGTCTTACATGATTTCCAAGATAAAATAGACTCAATAAAACATGTCGTGACTACGGGTTTAAAAGTTACCATTATCTTAACCAAGTGACCTAAGATATCAACTCAATAATTTAAGAAAATAGTGAATTTTATCTTAACTTATCACTATTCTCTTTATATTTTATGTTTTACTCAATAACCGTATTATTTATAATCTACATAAAGATTGCGTTTAATGACATCAAGGCATAACATTCCTTATATAAGATACATGAAGGTCTCAAGTTTAAAGATTATTTATACTCGTTCATATAAAGGAAAGACCAACAACATTAAACATGTGATGTTCTCTATTAACGAATTATGTCCAGTATATCCACTTAACTTTGGGTACCCACTTGTATAACTCGGAAATGTTTCATTTGATTTAATGAGAATAACTTTAATTATATAACGTGTTGATCACATATTTATGTCCCCTCTAAATATTTATCTAACTAGAACAACTTTAAATAATATGATGTCATATAATTTCATTGATATTACATCTTTATTATTATTCTATACATACTCTAATTATCTATAGGACTTTATTATAAAATATATACTAGTAGAAAAATATATAAATACAATAAATACTTATCTTTTATAGATAATATTAAATAAAAATATCAAAAATATCTTGACACGTTGTGCACAAATTACAGCAGAGATGGCATAACTTAAATAATAAATAAACTCAGACATACCAGCTTAAGCTTTTTTATTAGTAGATTAAAAAGCTACATTTGATTGGAAATATCATTATTATTGGTCCCATATAAGATACCAAGAGGGGGGAGTGAATTGATATATTTACAAAATTTTAAAAACTTTTTTTATGTAAAACAAAATTATCTCTTTTAATAACTTAATTTGGTGAATAGTGATACTTCAACACATGATTAATAACGCAAATAAACAACTTAAAGTAAAAGAGATAAAGAAAAGAATATCAAGTTTAGGATTTATAGAGCTTCAGCGTCTGCCTACTACTCTTTTCCAACTCTACTATTGGAAATCCAGTTTACCTCATCGGTACCATTTTACTTGATCCATTAAATCAAAACAAATCTCGAGAAGTTTATAAGTATCTACCATACTTAGCCTTCACAATACTTTACTATACCTATCTAGCCTCTCTGTAATTTAGACTAATTACAGATCTATAAAGTAAAATTAAACTTTTCTCAAACAACACTTAAATAATAAATAATGTTTACAAAACACAAGGGAAAATAATAATATAAATCTTAAATAATTTAGCATGAAAACAAAAATGAAGATGGATGAATAATCAGCTTTGATTCAATTCTTTGAAGAAGTACTTAAGAAGTTTTCTATACTCTTTCAAATGGTAAAAAATTATCATAATCAGAATATAAAGTATATGTTTTTCCTTCTCAAAATCATACCCAACATTTTGAAACTTCTCATCTCTTATATTAGAGTCTTCCAATGGCTAAAAAGTTAAAGACTATCTCTACTTTAAGTTTATGCAATTCTAATGTCTAAAAGATAATTCATAGATATTTTTAGAGAAAAACTTGGAGGTTGAATTTTAATATGATCTTATGATCAAATTAGATATACTTTTATCAACAATGTTAGATAATCTTGAATTTTGAAATTAAAATACCATAAAATTAAAAAACAATCCTTATACTTATCCAATGTTAGATATTTTCTTATGGTTTTTATCTAAAAATTAATTCACTTAGAAATAATCTCCATAAATCTTAATTCCAATTTAAGTAAAATATGATTAAGTGTATTTTCTTAATCTAACGGAGCTCGGTCTTGTTTATGTCAAATTTGACTTTGTTTATTTTTTAGAGTTACTCTTCTAAACCAATTATTCGAATAACTTTCTGAAGAGATCTCAGTTTACTTATCTTTAAAGTTTCTGAACAATTCTTTAGAGTGTTGTACTAATTATTCTTATTTAAGCTTTTAAAACATTTTTTTAATATTTTTCCAACCTATCTCTTCTTGAATAGGTTCAAACCTCTTAAATAAATCTCCTAATACAACTCAATTTACAATTTTAAACTTTCTAAAGAACAGTTTGAATATCTATACACTCATTAATATATTAGCATTTATCTCTTTTTATTATCGTTAAGATTCATAAGAAATATCTAATAATTATACTCCATTCATCATGTACCAAATAGAAGTATTTTTTTTTTATGAGTTTTGAGATTGGTAATTTTGACATGGATCCACTCAAACACAAGTAAGCATCTC
This sequence comes from Lumnitzera littorea, assembly GCA_024138015.1. Taxonomy (NCBI): domain Eukaryota; kingdom Viridiplantae; phylum Streptophyta; class Magnoliopsida; order Myrtales; family Combretaceae; genus Lumnitzera; species Lumnitzera littorea. The sequence continues at coordinate 153,590,352 of JAMXBB010000001.1, read as the reverse complement.
AATCGATTTTAGTGTTGAACAGCTTCAAAATGGTGTACTCATTTATCGCCATTGAATCGTAGGCAATCAGATGAAAATCACAATGCTCGAGACAGCAAAAAGCAATGTCAAATCTGATTAAATTTCTTATGATTTCCCATCATCATATTTTCTGTTTCCTAATACATGACACTTTCAAACTAATACCTTTGCCGGGTCCCTAACTTTATTAAATGATTGAAAAAAAATTAGCCAATAATACGTATTCTTCTGCTTGGCAGTGGAGATCATGATTCTGTTGTACCTTATACTGGCACCGAAACATGGACCAGATCAGTTGGATACAAGATCGTTGATGAATGGAGGTCTTGGTTTTCCGACGAACATGTGGCAGGGTAACTTACCTACTCATAAATCTAACAAACGCAGCAACGTGAATATCATTTGCAATAAGGCATTGTGGACTCAGTGAATCTTTCTTTCCTAGTTTACAGATATCTCCAAGGATATGACAAGAACCTAACATTTTTAACAATCAAGGTTGCCAATTACTCTCTTTTTAACTTCATAATGTTTCCTTTCCATTATTTTTTAGCAGAACATTCACCTCTTCTTAATCTATACCGATGGGTACAGTTTGACCCTTCGATTTACATCTTTTGTAAAGGGAGCAGGACACACAGTCCCTCAATACAAGCCAAGGGAGCCATTGCACTTCTTCAGCAGGTGGTTGGATGGAAAACGAATCTAGGAAGAAGATGCCGTTGAAACCTGTTATGCTATAAAGGTAGAAATGGTGGAATACCTTCATCGTTCTCAAGTATGAAATCAACTTCAATCAAACTTGATTATGGTAGATCAGTCACTTCCTCTTACTTTCTGATGTGCTTGACTGTGCCATTGTCCGTCATTCTTTCGTATTGCATTGATTCTCTTCTTTGGACCTTAAGGTTTCTTTGTCATGGAACCACTGATAGTTTGAATCCATGATCATGCTGGAGCCTTGTACTTCCAAATTCTCATTCGTTTTTTTTTTTTTTTTTCCCGTTCCCACATCTAAACCTACCTATAGCATCTAGCTAATCTGTGTTAAATATGAAATCTAAAACGTATACCATATTTATAAGTTTAAAATTTTAGCTTGGCAGGTTGTGGAACTAAATTTTAACGTGGTGAGGCCCTAAGCTGGAATTGATGCATTTCAATTTTTTACCCCATTTGGATAGGCTTAAGTGGTAGAGCTAAATTCATCTATCTGGTAGAGCCCAGAAGAAATCACTTTGCAATCAGAAACGCTAGAACACCAAAATTGGAAAAGTATAGTACTAGTTATTTTAACTCCTTTCAGGATTTCATTTTGGTGCGGGTAGCAGGGAATGAGTGGTAACCAAAGGAGGTGCTTGGTTTCTATTCCCTCTAGTTGGAAGGATAAACAAATTCAGATGGTTGCCATAGTCTACCCTAATTAGCTCAACAATGGATTTGATTGTAGCATTTCTCCTATGTACTCTTTCATGATGTTTCATAAATGAAAAGGACAAATTTTTTTTTTTTTTCTTTTTTTGCTTCCATCTTAGGAAACCTGCAATGCTTTGCAGTAGCTGTAGCTTTTTACCAGTTTATTACATCTGCGACGTAGTATATTATTAATCAAGACAATAATGGTTAACAAGCTCTTTTCGTCACTTTAATCCAATGATAAACATGGATAGGTGGAATAATTGTTCTATTTGTTGGCGATTCTACGACTCGTGTACTTCATTTAATTAAGTCATTCACTCAAAACTTTTCATTTCGTAATAGATAGTACCTGAACTCTTATCTAAAGAAAAAAGGGATGTTTGAATCAATACTATATTGATCTCGGCCTATATTGCAATCAGATATTTGCATTATCTTTGGTCATCTAATAAACAGGAATAGATGATTGCAAGCATGAATAGATAATAATAAATAAAACTTAAAACTATTGGTAAGCTCCCGTAATTTTTGGAGATATGCACATGAACTATCACTAAAAAGACCATAGATAGAAATAGTTTAGCGTTCTAGTGTCAGTTTGGAGTTACATTTGGATATTATAAGAACGGAAAGATAGGTCTAAAAGTTTAGGAATTCATCTTTAAGAATGTTTTCCAACAAAGAAAGTTAACATTTCCGAATTCGGCGCAATTTTTTACTTGTCCCTCACTTACGAAACATGCCAATTCAATAGGCTAAAATCAATTAAAGTTAGCAAAGTAATTTAAATTTTTCTACCATCGTTTTCCATATTATCTTCTTATCCTATTCTCTTCTGCTTCATGCCTGTCTTTTATGAGCTGGCTGCGTGTTTTGGCACATTGAAGTAATCATTCCTTTTATCTTTTTTTATCTGTTACCATTTTCACTTTCAAGAAGCCTTTATTTTGAATATTACTTTTTCTTTTGGGATAACTCAATATCTGTTTTTCTTTTTTTTTTTTTGTAAAATCGTTATAATTGTCAAAATTACGATTCTATCCATACGATTTTAGGAGTTTATGATTTTAAGAAGCTCTTCTGAATTGATTCGTGCATAAAGTCATTTTCGTATAAAAACTTACATTTTCAACCCAATTTATATATAAACTTATATTTTTTACTGAACTTACTGATTTTACATATATGAGTTAAATAAGCTAAAAAAATAAAAAAATACAATTAAGTTTTTATAAGCTATTAACTATTAAGGTATTACATCATCTTCCCTATTCATCTTCGTTAAACTATTCATTAAACACAGTTAAACTCGCAAAGTACACTTTTAGTATCCATAACTTTTACAAATTACGCATACTACAAAGTGTAGAGAAAAATGAGTTTACCACTTAGTGGCAAACTATTTTTTAAAAACGTATCATGGTCAAACTAATTACAAAAATATAATAGTAAAATTGCATTTTGTAGATGCGATTTTTTTTTTCTCATTTTTTAATTAACATTGGTTGACAACTAAATAAAGTTGATACAATTTACCTATAAATGGTATTTTGAAAATGCAATTTACAAAATGCAAATAACAAATGGTCAATAAATGGAGTATGAGAACACCAAAAGAATCGGATGTTGAGGTTACTATTTATAAATCATAGGACAATCATACGATTTCAAAAGTAAGATATCACGGAATTCTCCTACATTCAGTGACCACCATCTAGACCTATATAAGGGTCAATTCTAATTGTAAATCGACCTTACCAACACAACTTGATCATAGGCAACCTGACCGTTGAACTGTCGAGCCTTAAGGGCTCAAGAGGTTCAACATGCAAAAATTAGTAAGTTGGTTAGGCCCAAAACTGTGAGTTAGACCACTAGTTAGCTTGGTGGCCCGTCGGTTATAAGTTGAACTAATTCCGAAATTTAAAACATATATATATAAATAAAATATATTGTACTATACATATATGTACTATATATATAATGCAAACATACTATATATAATATTTACATGTATTGAGTGAAATTCAATTCACAAGTAACGATAGTCAACATGTTGACATAAAGTTTTAAATTTAGTTAAGAAAAAAAAGAAATAGATAGATAGGTCACAAATTATTTATAATAATTAATAGAAATTCAAGCAAAGAAAAAATATATATTTATAATAATTGAGGAAATTTGAAAGAATAAAAAAAAAAAAAACACAATTCAAGGATCGCAAAACCTGCCCAAGCCCAACCTCTTAAAAGCCAATCCTGATTCACTCCTAAGATAATCTTGATTTACCCCAATCAACTCGTGAATTGGCGGTTTAAGGCTAGGTTGAACCGGTGCATAAGACCTATACCTTTATAGAGTACAATTGTCAAACACAACTCCAATTGAGCTACATGATGCAAGAAAATCACATGAGCAATGCCAATTTGGAAATCACACGATCGACTTACCATTTCAAAATTTGCATAATTAATATGCGATTCTTAAATTATCATGTCACAAATACAATTTGTTTGTAAAATTTAGGAGCAACTTAATTTTTATTTTCAAAATGTGATTTTACCATGGTATTTTCGTAATTAGTTTTGTCAAAACCCTTTTCTAAAAACTAATTTACCCACAAATAGCAAACTCACCTTTTTCTCACAAAATGTATACCCGAAACTATTTTTACATTTCACTTTTTTTTTTTTTGTTAATGTTTATATTTGTTTCTTTTAACAGCATTTTTGATGTTTTAGATACTTATTATGAATCTAGTAACGATTTTGTAGTTTTAGCGTAATTTAAGATAGAAGCATATTTTCAAAAGTTATGAAAATGCTAAATTATATACTGAATAAGTTTTTTTTTTTTCGGTGAAGAATATATTAAATAAGTTAAGAAAATCTATTTATGTACAACCAATAATTGTAAAAATGCACTCATAATTAAAAAAAAAAGAAAAGAAAAGGAAAAAAAAAATACATCATAGCAAAATATAATTCGTAAAACGAAATCCAGTCAAACAAACTCACTCTAAAGTTAATTTATTCGAGCATTATGTCTCTTTAAAAGATGCCACAAAGAAAAATGCCAAAAAACCATTCACGCGGTAAGACCCAATGAGTCCATACCGAAAGCGTATCTCCCTAAACAATCAAATTAAATTTCAACAACAGGAAACAAATTATTAGAGGCAGACATCCTTGTCTTTTTTTTTTTACTAATCTTTTCCGTCCTATTGGTCCCAATTCTAACTTTTTTTAATTGACTTTATCATCACTTTGAAAAGGAATGGCCAAAGTCCTTGAGAATACACGTTTGCAAGTGGCGCGAAGCATCTTCAGTGAACTATATTGTTTATGTCCTTTTCAACCTTATCATCGTTGATAAGGCATAATAATTGACTTGACCACTAAATAAATTATTCCCCGCACATTTCGCTTGATATTTTTCCTCAGCAAATTACAAATACATCCGATAAATATCAAGACTAATGCCCCAAAACCTTCTTTATTTTATAGATTTTTTTTTTTTTTTTTTTGTTTTAGCAACGATTTTGGGTTTATAAGAGTTTTAGCAATTTCAGAAGTTACGAGGAAGTGAATGCGTGTTCCAAATTGTTTATCCACACCAACCGACGACTTTGGATGCTTTTTTCTGCAATCATCCCTATTTTATTAACCTTAATTTTACGATACAGTGGATATTCCAAAGTTTCTGGTAAGCAATCGATTGGAATAAGGTGAAATAGATTGAATATTTCAAAAATTAAATAATCGCCCGACAAAGCATGCGAAGAAACTTTAGTATCTGTCTCTTAAAAAGTCTTTTGTTTTCTCTGGATGCACGTTTGGCCAGAGGTTATATATATATATATGTGCCTGCACAGCACAGATTCCTGTATAGGTGAACAAAAACGGTCCTATTTTTGCTACATCTTTTGATAAGGAATTCAGTATTTAATTGAAGTATTTATATGTGTATGCGTCATGGTTAGGTTCACATGCTGCAGAACACTTTGCCTGTTTTCAGTTTTGTTAGTTTCTAGTACTTGTGTCGCATCTGCTCCTGCCGGCTCTCTTATCACACACCTTCCTGGCTTCAATGGCACAATTCCATCTCGACATCACGGCGGGTACCTGTTTTCGTTCTCTTAGCTTAAAAAAAAAAAAAAAATCCATGATATGCAGCATACATCTTTGATACTGAGAAATTGGGTTTGATTTTCAGGTACGTGACGATTGATGGAAAATATGGGAAGAAGAATCTCTACTACTACTTTGTTACATCTGAAAGAAACACTTCCAAGGACCCTCTGGTGTTATGGCTTAACGGCGGACCCGGATGCTCCAGCTTTGATGGCTTTGTATATGAACATGGTATAGGAATCGAAGTTTTTCTTGATCATTTTATCTTGCAATGTCATTAACTTATTTGGTCATCTGTTCTAGGGCCATTCAATTTTGTAGCAGGAAAGCCGCGAGGAGGCATGCCCACATTGTACCTCAATCCATATAGCTGGTCCAAGGTTATGACACACTTTCTTGTAATGAATCATAAGTTCCCGTCTAAAAGGAAAATACTTATGAATTGCTTGTGAATTAAAAACATGATAAGACACTTTCCATAAATATCGTATACACAACACGTATCAGGCAATTTGTGTCTGTATTTTTATAGACCCTACGCCCATCTGGATTTCTCTGTCTCAAGAGGCAACTCTTAAGCATACTTCAAAATGCATAATATGCTCTTTTGGTTTTCTCCAGGTTTCCAACATTTTATATTTGGATTCACCTTGTGGAGTTGGTCTCTCTTACTCGGTCGATCCAAGAAACTATGATACTGGAGACCTACAAACCGCCGCTGACTCGCACATGTTCCTTCTCAAGGTAATGGGAACTTTGAGACAAACATGTCGTTATGGAAGATAAGATGGACAATGGAAATAGACAGTAGTTTGATTCTTTATGTATGTCATCTTGTTGCATTCAGTGGTTCAAGCTCTATCCGGAGTTTGTCGCCAATTCATTCTACATAGCAGGAGAATCATATGCAGGAGTCTATGTTCCCTCTCTTGCTCATGAAGTAGTGAAAGGTACAACAGATATTTGAATTCGATTCAATTCCATGCGTCTTTTTTCGGTTGGGTCTCGACTTCAAAACGTAAATGATTCCTACAGGTATAAAAAAAGGGCAAGAGCCTCGCATCAATTTTAAGGTAACTCTTCTGGCAATCCCGTGCCGAAACTTTTAGGCAACTTAAAATTGACAAATCTTGGAAGAAGATGTCGAAAGCAAGACTTTCTGCCATGCAGGGTTACATGATAGGGAATGGCCTCGCGGATGAAAGATACGATGGCAATGCTCAAGTACCATTTGCATTTGGTATGGGATTGATCTCGAACGGCATTTACAAGGTAATCATATGAAAAACAAATGACAACATGATCACACTTCCAAAAGTAGCAAGCGACTTCTTGTACTAAATCCATCCTATGCCAGACTCTGAGAATTGATCTGATCTAAAGCATTGTCGCCGCAGGCTTGTTTGACGACATGTGACGGGACTTACTATGGTCCATTAAGCGAAAGTTGTGAGAAGAACCTTGTTAGAGCTTCCCAGGTTTGATGGTCGACTTACAAAAGTTACATAAGTAAATAGGGCTTAACAGTGCCTTTCTATATTAGCTAGAAGTAGAAGCTTCTCCCATTTCTCTCAAATTGTATTTCGCACGCGTTGTAGGCCGTCGGAGGACTAAATTTCTACAATATCCTTGAACCTTGCTATCATGATCCAAGGACGAAAACCACTAGCACAAGGATGAAGCTACCTATAAACCTTCCTTTGCGAAGGGCAGTAAATAGCAATGCTTGGGTATCAGCAACAGAGGACAGCAACCCATCTGCTGAATCAGAATCAGTATCATCAGGGGTTCCTTGTATTGTGAGTGATGTACTTTGCTCCTTAGCTAGCATGCTTGTTAAACTTCAAAGATAATTACTATGTAGATAACTGAAAATTCTAATGATTTTTACAGTCTAGCATCTAAAACTCTTCAAATTTTAACTTTCAGTGTCTAAATTTTTCTAAACCTTATATACCAGTCACATGACTGTTTTCACACTTACGGACGTTACAATTTATATTTGGAACTTATGGAGACATCATCTCTTGGGTGTTGTTTAAGCTTTTTGACTAATTTAGAATTTTAGCTTAATGAAATTAGTGTCGCAAAGATAGTATGTAAAATGTTTTTTATCCAGCAAAAAGATTTTTGTACCACTTGAGATATGGTTGGCGCAAAATTTCTAAGCTTGGCACCATCCCTTGAAGATCTTCTGCCTTCTTGTCCATTAACCAAAACCATCACGCTAAACAGACATGTTACTGGATATTTCATACAGTCCAGTACCTAAAGAGTATGCGAAGCAAAAGCTACTTTAATCTGATTTATGCTTTGGAAATACTAATAATGGTATTAAAAGTGAAATTTTTCATCTGAATATTTACCAGCACTTTCTTATCACTCGTATTCTTTTTCTTAATTTATTTTCACTCTTCTGTTTATTTTCCTGCCCGCTAAGCATATCACAATTGTCATCTTGATGCAGGATGTTGATGCTGCAACAGCATGGCTTAATGATGCAGCAGTTAGACAAGCAATTCACGCAGAGAAGGTAATACAACAAACCCTGCTGCCTTTTAGTGTCCCATTCAACAGAGCTTCAATAAACTGGCCTTCTTATCATTATATCCTCACATAAAATCAGGAAAGTGTAGCCGGACCATGGGTAGTATGTGCAGACAGAGTGAACTATTCAGGTGGTATAAGTAGTCTGATACCCTATCACACTAACCTGACTTCCGAGGGATACCGAGCATTGATCTATAGGTAAGTTCTACTTCAGTTGTAAAAACTTGGAACATATAACAAGCATTGATCGGGCAGTCAGCTAGCTGCAAGCCCCACTATATAGAACTACTGAATCATTTTACCATACTTTCTATCAGTAAGGTGGAAACAAATCCACGATCTGAACAGTAATTTATTCGGAGTTTAAAAATAAAGAATGCTACCAAACGAAAAATGCTTTTGTGAAAAAAAAATCAGATGTTGCATTATGATAATGCCAGAAAGCTGAATTCAATAAAGGATCAAGCACCTAGGATTCCCCTTCCGCCACACCAACCTCCCCCTTCCCTTTGATGGGGCTAGAGACCTAAAAATTGTTCCTCTCTGTCGTTGTAAAGTATGCTGTCTTCTACTCTTTCAAAGCCTGACATTCATGAATATGTAGTGAATGTATGTCCAACTTGACGTGATATCTAAACTCTAGTTTGAAATCTATTGCAGTGGAGATCATGATCTGGTCATACCCTTCACTGGATCTCAAGCATGGACTGAATCGCTAGGATACAAGATTGTTGATGAATGGAGGCCTTGGATGTGTGAAAACCAAGTTGCAGGGTAAATTCATTTTATCATTAATATCTTCCTTTTCTTTTCTTTTCTTTTCTTTTTTTTTTATTCTGGGGGGCTTGATAATTTGTTAGGTCATACCATTCTCAATAATTCTCTGAATCCTTTTTTTTTTTTTTTTTTTTTCTAGCTAGAGCAAAACCATCTGAAAATTGTTTAGATGTGGAGACATTAAGGAAGTAGCCATCGTCCATATAATTATATGGATTCAGCGAAAATCTTTGGTTTAGTATTTTAAAACTGCCTGTCAGCTAGGCCACTAGTTCTAATTGAAATGAAGTATTTCTACAAGAAGAGTCGTTTACAACGATTCATGCTCTACATGCAGTATTATGGTATGTTGGTCTTGATACTTATGCTTACCTAATGAACAGGTATCTCCAAGGATATGACAAGAACCTCACGTTTATTACAATCAAGGTTGTACATGTACTCCATGCATGGTCCATCTCAAGTTATTTCTAATTCTATCTATCTTGTACTAAGAATATTATTGAATTAGATTGTTTACCACACTACTTCTAAGCAATGTCGTCGGACCTGAGCTGATCCTTATGGTTCAACCTGATTTAACTTGATCCAGCCATAAAATTGGTCATATCCAACCTTAATCCAATCAAAGTTGAACCATAATTGAATCTGGTTTCATTCTTTTAACCTTTTGTCCCTTTTATGTGTACGGATTAATCACCCAGGCCAGGTATGACAACATTGCTTCCGAGGCTAGTATATTGTATTGGTTCTAATAATATCTGATTTCGACTATCTTTTACTCTACAGGGTGCAGGACACATGGTTCCACAGTACAAGCCGAAGGAGGCATTGCAGTTCTACAGCTCTTGGTTAGAAGGAAAACCAATCTAACAGGAGACGATGAAGGTGCACTAGGAAAAGAAACCTAAAAAACATTAAAGGCTGTATAACAGATTCAATTGTACTGGAATACAGGCAAACTGGAACTATCATTAACGTTATCTGGATGGTTAGCACGGAAAACCATCAGAGGAATAAGAGGAAAAAATGTTTTATTTAACAGAATTATAATAAAAGGATATATTTGATGCTCTACGTTGGTTTATATATACAATGTGTCAATGTCACCTCCCTAATATCCCCCAATATGAAGCCATGACTTGCTGAAAGTTTTATTCAAAGCGCATATGGATGAATACGTACCTCAAAGCAGGTCTAAAATCATTATCTCAGCAGGTCTAAAATCATTATCTCATTCAATTTAGACCCAAAACAAATTTCCTTCTTGTAAAAATGAAGTGAGAAAATAACTTGGAAAGAAGAAATTTTTATGGCATTCCACATCCTAATTTGTTAGGCAAATGTTTTGAGTTCCGGAAGGAACACAGAGACTCGTTGAAGCAACAAGCCTCACTAGTTCAAGAAACTTGTGACGAGGTTCAAGAAACTATTTTATCCGTAATTGAGCACTAGATACTTCAAGAAACTTGTCTACTCTATTGAAATCGCGGATAGTTCAAGTTATTAAAGTATGGTTATTAATCTCTTTTTGCCTATTTTACCCGTAATGATAAAACCTACTAAGACATTTGGCTTCTTCCTATAGCGATGGTTCTCAAGAGGATCATTAGAAATACATAGCAGAAAATGAATACTAAGGTTTTAAGATCAAATAAGAGATAAAAGAATTTACAAAGATGAGATAAACGTTGGTGCAAACAAATGATACCGTTACACGCTGGCATTGACTACTTTAGACATTCGTTAATGTGGCATGGCGCATTCTACATCAGCATCCACTCTAGCACTTAACATGTAACAGTGACATAATGGCATCTTTCATTTGCACCGGTTTTAATATCGCTCGTCCTCTAATTTAAACCGAAACCAATCGCTCATATAAATTTTCTCTGAAGGATCTAAAGTCACTAGTCTGCTTGAGACTACCAATCAATCTGTTGGGGCATAACTTTGATACGATTTAATCTTCATAAGATCTCAAAAATTACTGTAGCAACCAAGAGTACTATTGGTTATCAAGTGGTGAGAGGTGGCCATAGTAACTACTGACTGGTGGTTGACCACAATGGAAAATGATGTGAGGAAAACAAGATAAACCATCTTTCTCCTTTTCCCCTATTGTTTTCTGTTGTAGTCTAATAACCACCACCAGTTGTGCACCATTATTGTCACTTTCAACCATCACCCATTAAAATGTTGAAAATGGGGAGAGGTGGTGACTGGCTATTCGTAAAATTACTACCATAGTATCTAATAACAGAAATTTCAACAAATATTATAAATGTTCCGAACAAATGCTCAGTAAAACGAATGCACATGTATTAAATGCAGAATAACCATCTGTTAACAGAATTGCCATTTATAACGAGACAAGAAACAGAGATTTGACATGTATGCAATCAACGAGCAATTTTTTCAGGCCATGAACGCAGCAAAATCAGTCCCCTGTATCACATTTTAGTTGCACAACTACCGTTACAGCCTATCACCAGCAAAGATATTGAAACTGCTACCAGAACCAAGATGCTCCTCGCAACTTGAACCAATAGATTCAAGCTATTGAAGAGGGTAAAGGATGTCCATAAACATGCAGTGGAATTATTTGAGCGGTACACATTATTCTTTAATCAACATAACCATCATCATCAGGCAACCAAATAAAGTTTTACAACGTAGTAGAAACAAAGCAAATTAACATTGAAACCTGCCAGATAGACAGACATAATTCGTCATTCTATCAGCACCACCTATTCTTCCTCCTCGGCCTCTTCCAGCCAATTCACGAAGGGTTCTAATGCCTTCACAAAATTTTGCCTGCATGAGAAAATGTTTTTATCAACACGTGGAAAATTTTTACCTGGTACTACTTTATTAGAAAGAAAGGTTTTCTTTCACATATATACATTTGACAGCAAGGTCAAGTCTTTATAATGAAAATGTTTATTGTAACAAGACCCTCTTAAAAGCCACACCAAGCAAAATTTACAATGGATTAACAGAAAATAAGTTGATATTATAAACAAAAATCATGCTAACTTGTTTAGGTGGCCAGATTCCTTCTTGTTCACGAGGGAGGAAGAAAAGGATGGACTGCAGATTCTATACCTGCCCTTTGCATTAGTCCCTTTGCGGTACCAGTACATGATGGTGTCTTCAGCAAGCACATCCTGCTCATAAAGAGACCTTATGATTTCAGGAAACAACTTCATCAGCTTCACATCCTCGTAACACTGAACTTGAACTTTGTAAATGAGCTCCAACTCAAGTTTCCCATTTGTACAAAAAGTGTTGAGCAATTTTGCCCATGTTCTGACCTGCAACATAAAAGAAAGAAATCCCAGAATTAAACCAGCATATTTCTTGAATATATAAGCATTTTATAACCTAGAATATCAGCTCTGCATCAACCAACTCTTTATTTACTTGCTCCCTATCCAACAGACAGAATTGGATACAAAAGCATTCCTTGGATGCTTAGAAGCAACCTAAAGCTGCCAAAGAATAATTATAAAAAATGCACACCTCTCAATCCCATCCACCTCTACTACTTCCTCTCCATCCTCTTCTCACCTCTCTCCCCCAAAACCTCTGAATCCATGCTCACTCGCTCAAAAGCAGGCGTCAGCAAGCCTAAGCTCATTCTTAATTTTCACTCAATCCATGCATTTCTTCATGGTCATCTTATTAAAGACAGTTTATGTGAAATCTCCTAGATTTTTTCACCTTTGTTGCCCCCATTACATCTGTCAGTTGAACAAATCCATTACGGTCTCTCAAACAAGCTTTCCATGCCTAGTTTCATCGATTCGGTAGTTTTCTCTTACATGTAAGCTTTCACTAGAGTAGGGCAGGACTCTGACACTCTTATTTACCTCCTTTATGTTCTATTTTATTTTATTTTATTTTTTTAATTTAAGTTTTCCCTCTTTATGGTGATGACATTATTCTAACAATTAATAATCCTATCCTTCTAAATCATTACATCTACTTTCTCACTGATTTGCCATGAAAGACCTAGGTGATCTTCACTACTATTGTGGTATTTGTGTCAATCAAACTCCCATAGTCTTTCACTTGTGTCAATCTTAATTTACTCTTTACCTCCTCAAATGATACCACATGCATCATTGCAAATTGGTCAAAACTCCACCGTCCTCACAATCCACTCAATGCTCATATTTTTCCTTTGCTATCAAATTTTACAGCCTATTGTGAGATTGTATGCGTATTACAAAAACTCACCATAAGAAACCAAACATCAACTTTGCAGTTTATAGTTGAGCAAATATATGCATCTCCCTAATACCATTCACATGCAAGCAACCAAACAGGTACTCCAATATCTCTGAGGAACTCCCTCATTGGTCTCCCCATAGTACACACATCTTGCACCTCCTTAGCAACCTTTGCTAGTGCAGATTAAGCTAGATGTCTAGACACTCGGCAATCCGCTACAGGGGATGCCATCTTTCTTAGGTGCAATCTCTTCTCTTAACACTTCAAGAAACAGCCCACTGTCTCTAGAAGTTCCCTAGAGGCTTGGTACAAAGCACTAGCCTATGCCATTACAGGATCTACTTACATTTATCATCTCGTCCACAAACTAGGGTTTTCCATTCATTGGCCGGCTATCTGTGCTTGTGACAAAATTGGTGCTATTTACCTTTCTAGTAATCAATCAAACATGACTGCAGTAAGCCCCATCACTTTGTTTATAAACAGGTTACTACTTGTCAAATCCTCATTAACATGCAGACATTCTTATCAAGAACCTATCCACGGAGAAGTTTCTCAACTAATGCTCCAACCTCATGCTAATTCTTGCATCAAGAGATTAAAGGGTCATATTAATGTATTGCTAGTGTATTTTTTATTGCATAAGGATAGAATAGATATTTTCTTGTAAATGGATATAACAGACTTTTCACCTCTATTGAGGTTAAATATTCTAATCCATTATACAAATACTCTATTATTATACTGCATTGTATTAAGACCATTTTTTATCAATTAATGAAACTTCTGTATACGATACAAAGGCAGGCCTGAGTTTGAAAAGCTACACAGCCAGTTGCCCCGATTTAATTAAGCAATCCATTTGACAGGCTTCAACAATCAAGTCCCAGTCCATAAATGACAGGAAGTGTCAAGTAATAAATATAAAACCCACAACATATCTACAAACTTATACTTTTAGATTGGTAGGTTGTAATGCTAACTTCAATAACAGCCATTAGGCACCAACAACGAACATTTCCCATGGAGATATAGCCAAATTTATATTCTACAATAAAACATATCCTAGAGAATGTATGGCTTTGGAACATGTACAGTCATGCAGCAGGATTCAGGTTATCAAACCCCACATAATGGGAGGCATGGCTACTCAACTTCACATATTTCCCAGGAACATAGCAAGTTTTTGTTCTTACCAAGTTCAACAATACATGCAAAGTTGTAGTTCAGAAGATGTATAATTTTTTCCAATATCAATGCAAGTCTCCTTCACTGATATTTAATATCAGTTATAATTTATAAAAGGTAAATGGATACAAACAAAGCAAAGGAGTGACTAAGCTTACCTGGCGCAAAGCAGCATTGGCATTTTGCTGCTGATTCTTCCCAGACCATTGAACAGCATCCATTATTACATCCCAGAGCACTCGCACAACCTCAATATCTGGAAACTTGGCATCTTTGACATGCTGCTTCACAGTGTCAATTACTTCAGATGTATCGGCCTCCTCTGCTATCTGAGTGGTAAGAGCCAATTTCATTTCCTTCAATTTCACCTCAAAAATTTTCTTTTCATTGTATTCAACCAATGCTACAAGCCCTTCCTTCCTGAAATAATCACATCAATGCAAAGATCGGTTGTATATCTCCGTACTAAAATATTAGACCGTTTCAGAACAAAACACCAACAGCGTAAGATTCAATCCAGAAAAGTGAACACAAATGCTGACTCACAAAACCTGAGGCTAACCTCTAGAATTCTTGAATAGAAAATGCATATAGCCTAGTTGTAAAAGTAAGTTAGACCTAATGCATCAGCCAAGTATCCACTAGGTTTGAATATCTTCAAGACTAAAGGGTGACAGGAACATTATATTCACCAAGCAGTACATTATCACAGACACATGTATATCGGACTCAGCATCAATTGAGAGTATGTCATAATGACAATATTGCACCAACAGCAATGCAACATGGAAATAATATGCCAAATTCTCACGTGAAATGCTCTGAGAAACCTTCTGCAGATCGCTTTGCTGATGGAAGAAAGTCCATAAGATTGTCCTCCACCTTTCCCCTCTTCAGAAGGGAAATTAAATCATCAAGGCTGTTATCAACCAGGTATTCCCTGAAAAAATCTGTTATAAATGGAAGAACTAGCCCTTTTGCCACAAGTGTATCCTTAAGTAATGGTTGGAACACAGTCTCTGGAGGAAGCCCAGAAAGCTTTTGCGAGAATGCAAGTGCTGTGAAGACTGCCAGCTTCTTCCTTTCATTTTCCTCAAAAAATTCCAGAGACTGAAGGAACCTTCGCATAACATTTTCTAGATTCTTGATGAGGAAGGGCCTCCTCCTTAAAATCTTTTGAATGTAAATTACAGATGGCAGAATCGCTTCACGTTTAGGCTCACAGTCTACAATAGAATATGGGTGACGCTCCCCTTCATCAGGTTTTGTAGTCCCAGGTTGCGTACGTCCTCCTATGAAAACAACCTATTGCAGAAAATAAGTTAAATCTACATTAGGCTCAGCATACATCTAGAAGATACTGCAAATGACTAGAGCATAAAAGATGATAAATAAAAGAGTTATGAACTTATATGCCCCAGAAAGAAATAGAAACTTTGTAAAATTCTTTTTTGGTTTAAGATTTTTGTAAAACTTATGTTATTTGAATTTACAATCTAGGTCATATAACCACCCACACATGTCTAACTGTAATTATAGAAGTTTTAAAATGGAATGCTTTCAGAAGAAATTATGTTAGAAATCAGCATCCATCTTTTAGACATCAGTAGCATGCACAGATAGTTAACTTCTTTGAATAGTTTCCACAAAATCCCAAAAATGATGAGAAGACAAATTTTCCCCCCATGCTGAGATCTAGCAACACAAAGCCGCAAACTGTTCCCAAATTTGATGATGAGAGCAGCTACACCTTGAAAGTAGCGCAGTGGATTAAGTCAGTTATCTCAAGCATTTTACTAAGATTACCTACCGATCCTGGGTCTTTAAGGGTACAAGCACTTCCTATGTCTAAACTCCTTTTAAAGATTCTTATGTATTCACCGAACTAAGGGAGAAAGAAAAACAGCAAAAAGAGCTTGCCTCGAAAAAGGTGTCCCCGTATCTTGAGAAGTTGAGATCCGAAGATTCGATACTTTTAGCAACAAGTTCCTGTAAGAAGACAGCATTTGATCAGTTGTACTGGCTAGGAGATTAGTATAACTGCACTACAAGACATGATATGTCTAGCTTTGAGTACATATGTATCAATTACCAGATCACCAGCATTATCCACGTAAATCTGGACCACTGCATCTGCAAAAGCTGCAGGGTCCAGCGGAGCTGCAATGTTCCGTTTGCGGGTCTTAATCCGCGTGCCACTGTTGGAAGAAGCAATACACAGTCCATTAACAGGTGGAAGTTAGTAATAAAAGGTGAAATCTAAGAAGGAATTTCTAATTAATTCGCCAATCAAGAAAGACAGACAGATAAATAGACCAACTGACAATTACATTGGACATGTTTATGAAGAACCAGCTTTTTTCAAACTTACGCAATCATTAAAACAAAAAACTACTCAATAACATGCCGTCCACAAGGACCAATAAATACTTTCCAAATAAATTTTAGATATGGGAAGAGAAAGAACTGATTCATACTGACTGAATATCTGAAAGACCAGCACTCAAACTTGGATGTTGGCTAAAAGAGGCTTAGGGCCAGTCTGCTTTGTGAAAAATATTTTTCCCTAATTGTCTGTATAGTATAATATTGAACAAAAGAAAGGAAACCAGAGGATTTTATCTGTTCATAATTGCTTGTGTAGAATGATTGGTTGTGGAATTTGTCCCACGAAAAATGCTTTTCAAACATCAGGAATGAAGACCCCTTCGGTAAACGAAAAAAACAATTTTCATCCAAAATTTTCCCTTTACATAAGCAGACAGAGCTATTGGTAAAGTATTTTATTCCAAATGACTAAAGTCCACATTTAAAAAATGAAAAACAATTTCCCCCTGTTCTTGATCAAACTCGAACACGATAAACCAATAGAGACTACCATCACCTCTAATTAACTTTTCTTTGGGTAAATAAATAATTGTAGTAAAGGAAGTCAATTACAACTGCTAAGAGCCGGGATGGGATACAACAAAATTTTATTTTATTACAAAGAGTTTACATTAACGCTGTATAGAAACTCAAGTAAACCAAATCAAACAGAAACATGTAGTTTCCATGTAAGCTAAAATTTGCCTAGCAAGAGGAGGAAGAGGAACTGGGTTCACCAAGCTGCTAGAGTTCCTACTTCTCCACAACAGTAGACTGCAGCAGTTGGAATTTATTAGAGGTGACCTCTAACAAGTTGCAACTATAGTTGAATTATTTAATTAAGAATATCTAACTATGAAGACCATTAAAGAGTTGATAAATTTTTTTCCGCTGAAAAATCTAACACTTAGCTGAAAACTTTAAAATGTTTAAAAAGGATACAATTTCATTCTATTCGGTGAAGAGCAAAATGATCTACGGACTCATCTCCATCAAACACACATAAACAAAAACATAATTCAAACCGATGATCCCGAGCACCGATACGGAATCCAGATAAACTAAGACAAAGAATAAAGACTTACCCTAGAGTGGGTTTCTCCTTCGAGCTGCAAGATGAAACAAAAACGATTAAAACATGTCCATAAAGACTCATTTAATGAAACGATCATAAAAAGTGTACGAAAAGGAACAATCTTTAGTGCCATACAACAGAAAAACACAAATTTCTAAAGGTGTCCTTAGATAGCTGATCCGCTACTTATCATGATTTAAGTTCGACAAATCAAACTAACAAATACCCAAGATCCAATTAGCCAATAAGATTCAAAAGGAGTGTGAAAAAACAGATCTTGTACATAAAAAGACTGAGTACATGAACATGAACATGATCCATAAGAACATAAAAGATTAGATCTTTATATTTATAGGTGAGTGTAAAAGAAAATTAGAGAGAGAGAGAGAGAGAGAAAGAGAGTAAATACCTCATAAACCAAGATGGGTTTTCGAGTTAAAGATCGAAGGAAGCTGAGAAAGACTAGTTAAAGCTTTTTTGGTTTATTGGGGATATGTTCTTAGGGAGGTGATGAAATGATGAAGAAGAGGAAAGTAAGGGAATTAATGAGAGAATTTAATTTTTATTTAATAGACAAGCACAACGGAAAAATTGGAATTAACCCGCACTTTCACGAGCACCCTCCGTTTTTTAGTGGGTTCCTGCCGTGCAGGCGCTCTTAGCTGTCTTCATGGTTCGATTCGCAGCCTCCAAACAAAAAGCTTTTTGGTTGTTTTTTTTCATTCTTTTTAAAACGATATCTTGATACTTTAATTTTATCTTTTTTTTATAATTATATATCCAATATTTCGATTTATCTAATTATCCATTTAATTAAATTTAGTTATCATAATTTACATCACGATTAATTTTAATTTACATAATTAATTCAATTAGCACCATCAACTAATAAAATAACTGTCTATAGTCTTAAGAGAATCGCACGATCTCTCTAGAATCATGAGCGACAATATATAACAATCTACACCTCCAATAGGTCACACAACCCATATTTTTAAAGTGACTCATTAGCTATAACCCACTATATTATAGAGGGTGGTTAATGATTGCTAGTTCGAGGTTACACGACCCTTCTAAAGCTATGGACGGCTATCCGACTTATCCCATTAACTAATTATGATGCTAAATTGACGGTGTGAATTAGAGTTAAATAAGAGGTAAACGGTGGTGGTCAAATCTTCAATTAAATATATGATTAGATAAATCGAAACTTTAAATATATTATTGTAAAAAGTGTAATATTGAAATTTAAATTATGACATTAACCCTTTTGTTTTTAAAGGAGTTGTGCTCTTAATTTTGAAGCAAATCAAAACCAGTCTCAACTTTGCTAGAACCAAGCTAAAGATTCTTCGTAAAGAAAACCACCAAAGGAGAACCATCAATTGGAGGATCAAATAGCCTAGAACTACAAGTAAGTGAAGTCAAGATATAATACTACACTTTATTTCAACCTTAGATTCAAACTTTAAGCTTAAACTTGATTCAAAGTAATAATGAATAAGCTTAATTTCTACTTGATTAAGCTAGTTTAAAATTTTTAAATGTATTTTCTTCACTTAAAATAATATTAATATTCGAAATTGATTTGAACTCCACTAACATCTAAGTTCAACTTAAGTTCGAATACACTATTGAGTTAATTGCACCAATTATCGCGAAGTTCAAGTTCAACTTGATGAACCATTTAAGTATATCAAGTTGAGTTTAATTGGATATGTTTAATCATTGAACCGAACTTGAATAACTCGCGGTGCTTTGCAGTGAATTTAAGCATCCACATACCTTTCTTGCTTGTTTCTATTCTTTTATTAAAAAAAAAAAAACTTGAAATTGTGTATTTATCGAAAAATATAATTATTGATTCAATTTATCATATTTGCACATACAATAATAAATAAGAATGGCATATATATTTTGTTGAAAGCAAGCATCAATTAAGTAGACACATATATACTCATCAAAGATCAATCTTAATTGAACTAAGGGTAGCCATAATAAGGCATGACTACCTGGCAAATGAACTTTTTTCTTCTTTTAGGTAATTAAGAAATTGTATTCATACTATAGACATTACAAAGTTCTTAGATACAAGCATAATAAATATCACCATGATCAATCAAAGTCTATCATCTTTCTATCGTGTGTATAAAGACCAAAGTCCATTCTCTAAAATATGCAAAACATATTTGCCAAATAATCGATAACTTAAATAGCTTCCCTTGTTGATATATGATCTGAACGGCATCAAACTAGGCCCTTTTGTCCTTGTAAACATATACAATGTTAGAAATTTTCCATTAGCAATTATTGTAATCAAAGTTTTGCAATAACGTCATAGTAATAGCTAAGTCTATATTGATTTAAAGTTTATCGAAATGGAGCAATTTTACAATCTTTAATGTAACACCCCAAAACTTAAGAAGCAACAACCCTGCCATGTGTCAGCCCAAGGAGCCAATCCGTTAAGGCAACTAATAACCTGTCACCTATCTAAGCTCCACAATCAATTAATACCACCAGTCTCTCATTAAATTTCTCTTCAAATAATAAATAAGAGTGGAATATTTTACAGTTTAAATTCAAACATGTACCACCTATCTTCATTCAATTCAACTATTAAAAACTTCATGAATATCTAACATCTAACCTTAAATGGTTCATAACTCTAAAATAAATGTAACATCTCCAAATAAAATAAAAGTAGAGAGTTACAAGGCTACCCCTATAAGTTCCTAAAATCAAAACATGAATAAAAGAAAATATTCATCTCTCATTGACATCCAATACTCAATTCAACTACTAGGCAAAGCCCATCCCATCGTCAAAGTGATAGTATCATGTCTCCTCATCAAAATAATAATAATTAGAATCTACATCTTCATAGTACTCAGTACTTTCCATTTTACCTGTACCTGAAATTGAAAAACTACAAATCCTCGAAGGGTAAACTATGCCAATACAAAACACGAAATCACATGCACATGTCATACACATAACAAGTATCACATGCACTCATAAATAGATCTAATACAACAATCACATTTTTATTATCTTTCATTTACCTAGCAAACAATACAATTCTATCATCCTGAAACTTGGAGTAACTCATTACTCCTAGGTACACAACACACACACATACACATATACATATGCATGCATACACACATACACAAAATATTGGTGTGGGTCCTACCCATTACCCAAGTAACTATTTCTAGATTTAACTAAGTTTTCTTAATATAGAACGTCCATTAAGTGAGTTGCATATGATCACTAAGTGTCTCACCAACTCACTATACACTATCAGTGAGAGGTCGAAGCTAGGCACGCATAACACAACAATTTATAGGCCAAGTTTCGTTTAATTCCATTTAATGAACTACACTAATCATGCACAACAAAATATGCAAGTGTCCCATACTTAGATCAAAAGAGTAACTGCTATTTTTTCTAGTGTCTAAACCAAGAGTAAGTTCAAAATCAACACCTAGTAATAATAAAAGTAATGTTTAGACTCTAATTTCTAAAATGCTCTTTTATGTCCTGTAAGCCCCAAAGTTCAGCCAAGTAACCGTAGGATTGAACTTAGAACCCAAGGTTTAGGGCGATCGGTTAAAAGATCCGATCAAACCCAAATTATAAACTATTGAGAAGAATATTAGTAAAAATGACCCCGTAAACTTAAATTTAAGAAAATAAGTAATAAAATAAGAGACTATAAAATTTTCAAATTTTAAGCATAATAATTGCTAATTACCGAAAAGGCAAAAAGTGTAATCTAATAACTAATAAATTACTAAAGATAGATTATATGTATACTAAAAATTTTAGAATGACCAAAATAATAATTAGGAATGTTCACGTGTACCCTACATGTATTTACGTGTAGATAAAAATTTACGAAATTACCTAAATTGACCAAAAACTAAGCAAATAATTAAAGAAAATTATAAAATAATTGTGGAAAAATCAGAAAAAAATCAGAAGGGTATGGAATGATGCAAGGTTGGTCGTGGCAAGTCAAAATCTGAAAAAGAAAAATCAACCAATTAAATTAAAACAACATAAAAGCCAAAAATTTAGGGATAAAGCACTTGTCTTGTCCAAATTAATGCACAATAAATCCCCTATAACCCTATAAATAGCAGGAAAAATCCAGGAACTCATTTGGACAGTTAGAAATCATAGAAAATTAAAGAGAGTTGAAAATTCGAGAGAAAATCCAGAAAATAAAAAAAAAATAAGAAAAACTGTGCAGTTAAGGATTTTAAAGAGAACCCACACCAGACGAGGAGCTGGGAGTGGACGGCCACCACCACCACACGGTGGTGGCAGCGCCTAGGCTGGCCGACAAGGCCACGACGGCCCGCGGTGGCCAGAGCCACCGAAAATGGTGAGTCCAATTTCCAGCCCGAATCTTGTGTAATTTTGTAAAAATAGTAAATATAATTAGAAAATTATGAATTTTGTTATTCTAGGATATTTTTGTATGTAGTTTGTAGGAAAAATATTATTTTGATGAAATTATGTTCCGTAATATATGGTCCCTAAGAAATCGTGCAAAACCGAGCATGTTTCGATTTAGAAATAAATAACCTTAGGAGTGTAGTTTGAAGCCCAAAATTTTTGTGTAGATTACTTAGATGATATTAAACAGTGCTATGAAGCCCGTTTTCAAAAATTAATTTTTTAAATTTTTAGATAATTTTTAGGCCCTAAAATGAGGCATAAAATGGGTAATTTGGAGTTAATTAAGTGATTAAGATATTAATTACTGACTTAGTGAATAAGTAGATGTTTTAGGGTGTTGAAATCTGATGGAGTATGATACTTGTAGCAATTAGAGTGTTAGATGTAATTATTAGGTTAATTATGTAGTAAATAGGTAATATGGAAAAATAGTATATTTTAAGATAATTTTGTAAATTAGGGTAAATTGGAGTAAAATCTGATTTAGGATGAATTTAGACATTTTGAAATGATAATTGATGTTTAGAGATGATAATTAGAGTGATAGAAATATTAGAAGTGTAATATATACATAAAAGGTAATAATACATAATAGGTAATTATTGAAAATATAATAAATAGGAAATATTATAATAAAAAATTGATATTGTGATAATAATAAAAACGTACAATAAATCTGATGGGAAACTTGAATTTATGTAATTATATGAAAAATGTAAAAATTTCTCACATTATGAGTAAATTCGATACACAAATAAAGATTTAAGTGTACCGGATGGACTAAAATACTAATTAAAGGTAATGATGGTAATTAGGAGATCGGGAAGTAATGTGATTAATTTCACATTAGGGGTTGAAACGGATTTCTAGGGTTGGAATCTAAAACATTACTTAGAAATCGAACTAAAACCTAATTTGGAAATCGATGCGAAAACCGAACTTAAACTTAACCCCAAACCTAGAATAATTGTAAAAAACTTAATACCTAGATAATTAGGCATATTAAACCTTAAACAAAACCTAACAATAAGCGTTATAGGATAAAATGAACTTATAATATTTATATGAAAAGCTGAAACCACGTTCGTGTTATAGAGATGATCGGCGATGGCCTGAGCAAATCGGACCTCGAATGAGTGAGCGAGGAGTCGAGGTAAGTTGGAATTAATACGATGTTGTATTTTGGAGGCTTAAGATTATGCTTGGTTGTGCTTGTTAGATAGTTGAATGTGTGCATGTGCTTGATTATGGGTGATGCTATGATTCTGTTTGTTGTTATGGCATATACTGTATGATTTGTATGAAAGGATTGATCACCCTAAACTGGACTTAATCAAATATCCGACCAGTAATCATAATCGGACATGCATGGCAACCCGTTAGGGGAATTTAGGACTCCCCGGCCAAATACCGACCCCTTCGGAAGGGATAGCGCAGGATTGCAAAATGGTCCCTTCTTCATCTTCAGTCGAACTAAGTGACAGGAGAGGAGGTCGCGGCGGGGGTGAAGACAGTGGTTCGAAGGTAGTCGCGGGAGGAGCAAGGTCTCCATTACACAAGCCTGGGTTTGGTCGTGAGCTGTTGCATTAACGGCAACTCCTCAACCCGGATTAGAGCGAGCGTAATTTCTCTAATCTCACGACGGGCCGGACAACGTCGTGCGATGGCATTTGCTTGCACATGCATTGCACCTAATAAGTGATTGAAAACCTTGTTGTGTGTATGGTATAGTTTTAAGTCCTCCGTCCTAACTTACTAAGCTGTGGTTGCTCACATCCCTATAGACGTCGTGCAGGTGCTGGCTAAGAAGCGGCAACAACTACTCTGAAGCTAGCAACTGCTGGATCCTGGGGAGTGAGGAAAAACATTGAAGAATCAACACATATTTTACTTTTCATTTCTGATTAATGTAATAACTGAATTATAGTGATTATATATAACTTTTCTCACTTTCTTAGGTAAATGAATTATTTAAATTACAAACTGTTTCCTTCAAAGCGGGTTAATCGTTGATGCCTTGTGTAGATCAGGTCTAAGATAGCGGTTGTAAGGCCAACTTCTATCTTATGATGGTTTACACGGCGGGGGCTGTTGCGACTCTGCCGCTTCGGGGCGTGACATGTCCTAACTTAGATTTCAAAATCCTACTTGAATCTTGGGTCAAATTGTTGTTATCTATGTTATTAAGATAACTTTAGAATCTTAAGATGATCTAGATTGATTTAAGTTATGAGTTGGAAGGTTAGAAAGCAAGAAAAGAAGGATTAGAAGGTGAAACAAGTAAGCGGGTAAGAATACAGTCGTGATCTTTGGCTGTAGTTCTTGTTCTTATACAAGGGAATGACTATGAGCGATGACCACAACTGCAAACCTTGGTTGTAGTCCTTTTGTCCTCAATTTTTCTTTTCCTCTTCACACATAACTCTTAAGGATGAACACAGTCCCGACTATGATCGTGGTCTTTAGCTATGTTTCCCTTGAACTTCAATTTTTCTCCTTCAATCACTACCCCAAATCATCCATTCTACAACACTTACAACCTTAACATATCACCCAACCTCAACATATTCAATAACAACCCCTTAGACACTAAGATCAGACAAATCACCAAATCAACATATACAAAATCAACCCTAATCCATTCTATTAACATGAACAAGCATGAAACTTTAGATAAAAGGGGTACTTATGCTTTTCCTTACTGTAACAACACTGAGGAATCAATTCCATACCTTCACTATGCTGCAATTCATGAATTCTATCAAATTTATCACCCTTTTTAATGGAAAAACACATCTACCGACATTTATTAGGGTTAACATACCTTATAGCTGCATGTCCATAGCAATTTGGCTCTTTTCTTGTGATTTTAGTACCAAGGGTGCTGAGATCCAAATTTTTTAGCTCTATTTGTGAAGACAACAAAAAGGCTCCTATTATTTAATCAAGGGTTTAAATAAAGCTATGGTTTCTAGGGTTAAAGAGAGGGTTTTTATCTTTTATTTGACTTAAATGCCCCTATAAACATAGGTCAATTACATGGAATATCAAGCCCCTCTTATATTTTAATATTTTATTTTATTTAGATCCCTTTTTGCTTCTATTTTATTTTTCTAGGCTTTATAGCTCTTCCCCCCTTAATAAACTTTTGTCTTCAAAAGTTACTTACCTAACTTCGAAATAACTTTGGATACTTCTTTTTTATATCCTCCTCTAGCTCCCAAGTCATCTCCCATTCAAACTAGTTTGACCACTGAACCTTGATATAGGGTATACTTCTCCTTTTCGATTTTTGTACATTAATGTCCACAATCTTAACCAATCGCTTATCTATTGAAAAATTTGATTGTAACTATAAGTTTTCCAATTCTACTACATGCATTTGCGGTTCCTCTTCCTGTTCCTAGCTAAGTTTCTTATACTTCCTCAACATGAATACGTAGAGCACATCATGTATACCCTCAAGTCAAGGAGGAAGCTTTAATTTATAAGTCACTTTCCTAGTTCTCTCCAGGATCCTAAAGGAACCAATATACCTAAGGCTTAGTTCTCCTCTTAACCCAAATCTGCTAATGCCCTTTATTAGAGACACTCTCAACAATACCTTGTCTCCCACTTAGAACTCTAATAGTCATTACCACTTATCAACGTAGCTCTTCTAATGGCTTTAGGCGAATTACATTCATTGCTTGATCAAACTGACTTTATCTATTGCTTCTTATACCAAATCTGGTTCTATTAACTTCCTTTCACCAACTTTGATAGGAATCAACCTACTAGACTCATAACTTAAGCACGTGCATGAGGACTTAAAGGCCTTCTCAAGCGTATCCTTTCTTACCGACCAACATGAAAAGAGTCCGAGTTCCTATCTACTATAGACCTCCCACAACTACTGGGATGAAATCCATCTTATTCACTGATAATAGTTAACTGAGCTCCATGCTAAAGGGATTCCAAACTACCTACCCTTCAACTCAGCAAGCATACTCACCAGCTTAACCATCTTTGCTCTAAGCTACAAAGATCCTTCTAAGTAAACCTAATCCAAGTTTACCTACAACCTTGCTTGGCACCTTTGTAAGACCCACAATCAGGTATTCCGAGTTCAGTTCGTAGAATTTAAGGCGCTCGAGGAAATTGCCTGATCCAATCCAAATTTTACGATGAAGCTAAGATTATTAATAAAAGTAATCCCACAAGTTTGAATTTAGGTAAATAAGTAATAAAATGATTAATTAATATAATATTGAATTTTATGAAAATTATCTGTTATTTATCGGAAACGCTTAGAATGTATTCCAATAGCTAACGAATCGATAGAAATAAATTATATGTACACTAAAAGTCATAAAATAACATCAATAATATTTACAAATATTTATTTGTACTATGTATGAATTTATATGTACGTAGAAATACGTGTAATTACTTAAAATACATAAAATATGCTAAAATAATATTAATTAATTAAATAAAATTCATAAATAATTAAGGAGGAATCAAGAAAAATAATGAAAAATGAGGAACGATCCAGATCAAGGTTGTAGTAGCTGGGGAAAGAAAGAAAAAAATTAGCCAATCAAATTAACACAAAAAAAAAAACAATTTAGAAAAAGATAAAGCAAATGTCTAATCAAATTAATACACTATAATTCTCCTAGAGCTCTATAAATGCCCATAAAATTATAGAACCTCATTTAAGATGTTTTTAGTCGTAGGAAATTGAGAGGGTTGAAATTTTGAGAGAAAATTAGGGTTTATAAAAATTTGTGTAATTAAGGGCTTAGAGGAGATCCCAAACTTGATAACCACTTGAGAGTGGACAGCCACCACTACCACATGGTGGTGGGTGGTGGTAGCACCCAAACCTGCCACTATGGCCATGGCGACTGGAGTTACTAGTTTTCATAAGTTCGATTTTCCTTTCGATTTATCATATTTTGTTAAAAATACTAAATAGTTTTAGAAAATTATAAAATTTGGTATTCTGAAATATTTTTGTATTTAGTTTTTAGGAAAAATATTATTTTGATAAAAATATACCATGTGATATATAGTGCTTAAGAAATTATACAAAACCGAGCATATTTCGGTTCAGAAATAAATAACTTTAGGAGTATAGTTTTGAGCCCAAAATTTTTATATAGGCTATTTAGGGTATTTAAAATAGTGCTATGAAGCCCTTTTTCAAAAATGAATTTTCAAAATTTTTAGATAATTTTTAGGTCTTAAAATGATGCATAAAATGGGTAATTTAGAGTTAATTAAGTTATTAAATAGTCAATTACTGATTTAGTACATAAATATATATTTTAGGATGTTGAAATCTAATGAAGTATGATACTTGTAGCATTTAAGGTATTAGATATAATTATTAGGGTATTATGTAGTATATATGTAATGGGTAAAAATGATATATTTTAAGTTAATTTTGTAAATTAGGGTAATTAGGAGTAAAATCTGATTTAAGATGAATTTAGACAATATGAGATGTTAATTGATGTTAGGAGTTGATATTTGAAGTAATAGGACTATTAGATATGTATATTATTTACATAATAGGTGATAATGTATAATATGTAAATATAAGAAATAAATTAGTAGGAAAATATTAGGTTCAAATTAATATTTTAATATTAATAAAAAAATGTAATAAATCTGATAGGAAACTTAAATTTAGGTATTTATATGAAAAATATAAAATTTTCTCATATCGGGAATACATTCGATACACTAATAAGGATTTAAGTGTACCGAGTAGAATAGAATACTAATTTAATACTAAAAGTGATAATTAAGATAATTGAGCCTAATGTGATGAATTTCACATTTGTGTTCGAATCGCATTTTTAGGTTTTACGTATAATACCCTTAATTAAAACTGCTTTAGAACCCAAATCAAAACCAGATTCGAAAACTAAACCTTAAACTAACCTAGGATGAATTAATAATAACTAATATGTATATGAGAAGAATTGATTTAAATCATAACCTAGAGTATATATATATATATCATCAAAATATAAATACTAAAGAGCGTATTGATATTATAAGACACATAGAGATAAATTGACCTACGATTAGGTGAGTGAGTGACCAAGGATACTAGGTAAGTTGGGATTAATATATTACTATATTTCGAAGTACTAATTTGTAGCACTTCAAGACTTGAAATTGTACTCGATTGTTCTTATTAGATAGTTGGTTATGCACATGTGCTTACTTTACGCTATTGATATGATTACCAATTTGTTACTTTGGCTTGTTTATGTAATTTGTTTGAAGTAATTGAATACTTTAATCTAGATTTAACCGAATATTTGACTCATAAATTTAAACTGGACTTGCATAGCAATCCATTAGGGGAACACTAGGATTCTCCAGCTAAATAACAACCCCTTCGAAAGGGATAACACTGGATAGCATAATTGGTCCCTTCTTCATCCTTAGTCGAATTAAGTGACAGGTGAAGAGGTCGAGGCCGAGGTGAAGTCAATAGTTTGAAGGTAGTCGCAGGAAGAGTGGTGTCTCCATTGCACAAGCTTGAATTTGGTCGTAAGCCATTGCATTAATAGAAACTCCTCAACCCAGATTAAAGCATGTGCAATTTCTCTAATCTCACAACTGGTCGAACAACGTCATGCGATAGCATTTGTTTGAACATGCATTACACCTAATAATTTGGTTAATAACCTTGTTTTTGTTTGCTATATGGTTTTAAGTCTCCGTCCCAACTTATTGAGCTATGGTTACTCGGATTCCTATATACCTTATTGCAGGTGTTAACTAAGAAGCGAATTACATTTACCTTGAAACTAATAACTACGAGATCTTAGGGAGTAAGGATATAAATTGAAGACCGGATACACTCTCAAGTGTAGATTATTCTTTAAAGCTTTTAGTATTAATTTACAAATTACTTAAGTAGATTAGGATTAAGTTGCTAAATCTTGTAAAGATACTTAGGTTATTTCAATAATAAGTATGTATCTTTCTTAAGTTCATAAGTAAATAACATATTTAATTTATGAACTGTTCACTTTAAAGCAGGTTAATCATAGATACCTTATGTAAATCAAGTCTAAGATAGTGACCGTAAAGCCAATTTTTATCTTAGAATAGTTTGCACAGTGAGACTGTTACGACTCTGCTACTTCAAGGCGTGACAACTCATCTAATCTGACCATCCTATTTTATCTGTTTTCTCGAGAGCTCTCCAGCAACTACTAGTCGTGTATCCCAACCCTTACATGATAAAATCTACCACTCGAAACTTTTATTTTTGCATTTTCTTTTATGCCCTTATTTATTTCTTATATCTAACTTATTTTTGATAGTACCATTTTTGTCTTTCCATGTATAAAAAGTAGCCCTAATATTTTGGGTATAAATATTCTTCTTACATGTAGCCGCAAGCATGAATCCTTATCATTAAATATACTAAATTTCTTCTGTGAGCTATCGACTCATTCGTTTTTACTATTATTCTATCCCTTGAGCAAGGTTAGGTAGTAAGGGACCTAATTGAGCTATTCCTACATCATATCAACTAGCTCGTG
Organism: Lumnitzera littorea; assembly: GCA_024138015.1. Taxonomy (NCBI): domain Eukaryota; kingdom Viridiplantae; phylum Streptophyta; class Magnoliopsida; order Myrtales; family Combretaceae; genus Lumnitzera; species Lumnitzera littorea. The sequence continues at coordinate 153,560,548 of JAMXBB010000001.1, read as the reverse complement.
AGTTTATGGAGATTACTGGGTTCGTCATATCTTCATAATAATTCATGGTTTTGCTTGTTTTTCTTTAATTTCATGCATTTGCCACCTTTCATTTCAAGCTTTCTACGAACTTGAACCCACCTTTGATATCATCACCCTTGTTTGTCCTTAGCGTGGCATATCATCCTGGTATTAGAGGGAGGTTCATATTGGGTAAGCTACTAAGTTGTACTGTGTTACGCATTGTTGTGATTAGTTATGTTATGTGTAATTGTGTTAAGTAGTAGGAAGCAAAAGTTATGCTCTCTTTGTATTCGATATACTCTGTTTTACCCTATTTTGGACATTAGAAAACAAAGTGAAGTGTTAGTTAGGAATACTGTTCTGGTTCAATAAAGTTGGCTATAGTGATGATTTCTATAGTAAAGTGTAGTAGTTCTTTAGTTTAGGTTCTATTCAAAGAAGTTGGGTGAATGTAAAGGGTAATTATTGGTAAGTAGTGTGTTTTGTTTCTAAACAACGAAAGAGGAAGTTACCATTTGTTTGATTGTCGAAGTGAGTTTAAGCTGATTGATTTGAGTGTAAACTTTGAGATTAGAGACAATGATAGTGGCATCATTCGTTATCCAAAAGTTCCAATGAACAATTCGATGAAGTAGCCCATATGATAGCTAAGTTAACCCAAGCTGTTCATATTGTCACGCTCCGAAGCGATAGAATCGTAATAATTCCATCGTGCAAACTATTCTAAGATAGAAATTGACCATATAGTCGCCACCTTAAACCTAATTTACATAAGGCATCAACAACTAATCCGTTTTGAAGTAAACAATTCATAATTTCAACATGATATCTACTTATGAACTTAAGAAAAATATATACTTGTATTAAAATAATCTAAGTATATTTAGAAGATTTAGCCACTTAATCATAATCTACCTGAGTAGTTCATAATCTAATGCTAAAAGCTTTAAATATAAACCTAAACTTAAGAGTGTATTTAGTTTTCAGTTTATATTCCCACTTTTCAAGATCTCGCAGTTATTAGCTCCGAGGTAATTGTAAGTCGCCTCTTAGCTAATACCTGCAACAAAGGCTATAAGGATGTGAGTAACCACAACTTAGTAAGTTAGAGTAGAGACTTAAACCATACAATAAACACAAACAAGGTTATCAATCAAATCATTAGGTACAATGCATGTTCAAGTAAATGCCATTGTAGGACATTGTCTAGCCCATTGTGAGATTAGAGAAATTACACTCGCTTTAATTTAGGTTGAGGAGTTTCCGTTAATGCAACAGCTCATGACCAAACTTAGGCTTATATAATGAAAACACCGCTCCTCCCATGATTACCTTTGAACCACTAACTTCACCCTTACCATGACTTTCTCTCCTGCCACTTAGTTCGACTAAGGATGAAGAAGGGACCAATTATGCCATCCAATGCTATCCCTTTCGAAGGAGTCGGTATTTAGTAGGAGAATCCTAATGGGTTGTTATGCATGTCTGATTTACGATTACAAGTCATATATTTAATTAGATCCAGTTTAGGGAGATCAGTTGTTCCATACAAATCATACAAATACAAGTCGGATAGCAAATCAGCAACTCAAAACAAGTACATGCATATAACAAACCATCTAATAAGCACAATTCAAGCATCCGAGTACTACAAATGAGTACTCCAAAATACGGTGAAGTATTAAAATCAACTTACCTCAACCGTTCACTTGAGGTGAGACTCGTTCAGTCTATCGCCAATGATCCCTATAATACAAACGTTGTCTTAGCTTTCATATAATTGTTACAAATTAATTTTTATCCTATAATACTTACTGTTATCTTTGGTTTAGGGTTTAATATGTCCAATTATCTAGGTTCTCAAATCTTTTACAATTATTCTGGATTTAGGACTAAGTTCGGGTTCAGTTTCCATATCGATTTCTAAATGAGGTTCTAATTCAGTTTCTAAGTACAGTTTTATACATGAACTTTAGAAAATCGTTTCAACTCATAATGTGAGAGTAATCATATTATATTCAAGTATCCTCAATATTGATTGTGGTCTCTGACCAATGTTCCAGTCCGTGCAGTACATCTTAATCTTAATTTAACTATCGAATTTACTCTTGATGTAAGAAAATCTTATATTTTTCATATAATTATCCTAATTTAAGTTTCCTACCAGATTTTATATATATTCCTATTATTAGTATAATATCAATTTTTATTCTAATATTTTCTATTTATTATATTTCCAATATTTACATATTATGTATTATTATCTATTATGTACATAATACACATCTAATATTTTTATCACTCTAAATATTATTCCCTAACATCAATTAAGCACTCTATATTTATAGACACAATTAAACTTAATCACTATTTTTCCCTAAATCTACATACAATAAAACATCAGAATAACAAATTTCATAATTTTCTAGGCAGAATTAATAATTTTGATAAATTTTGCAAAATTGGATGAAATTTGGGACTCACTTAGTTCTTGAGCTTTCAGCCACCAACACTTATTCAAAGTATGTTGGTCAGTCCAGGTGATCCAATTAAAGTGGGTTGGTGGTGGTGGCTCAGTTTCAGGTAATGGTAATGTGTGGGTTCAGTTCACTAGTTCTTGTTGTACAGATTTAGGAAAATTTTTTGTAAACCCTAATTCTTCTTCTTGTTTCGACCCTCTCTAATTTTTCTACCTTTCTAACTAACCAAATGAGCTTTTAAAATTTTCTTACTATTTATAGAGGTGTAAAATAAATTCTATGCATTAAATTGAACAAGACAATAACGTATCCTTTTCCATTTTGCCTTTTTTGTTGTATTAATTTAATTGGTTGCTTTTATTTAGTTAATTCTAGATTGCCACGCCTTACTTCTGGACATTTCCATATTTTTCCATAATTTTCTTGATTCTCCCTTAATTAATTATGAATTTTCTTTAATTAATTAACCTTATTTCATGTATTTTAAGTAATTATGCTTATTTTTACCTACAAGTAAATACATATATGGTATAAATAAATATTCTTAAATATTATTAAGTTATTTTATGATTTTTAATGTGCATATAATTTATCTTTAGCTATTCGTTAGTTATCGGAATGTATTTTCGATAAATAATGAATAATATACTTAAAATTTGAAAATTTTATATTCTCTTATTTTATTACTTATTTTCTTAAATTCAAACTTACATAATCGCTTTTACTAATATTCCTAGCTTCATCATAGAATTTGAGCTACATCGGGTAGTTTACTCAATCGTTCTAAATTCTATGAACTAAACTCCGAGTAGCTGATTGTAAAGCTTACACATATACTAGCCTCTTAACCCGTTAAGGTCATCTATTATACTTTACGAGTTATCCTTGAAGTCAGAAATGCCACTCAAGATTTCTAACCTACCCAAAGGTAATTCCTAGCTCGGTAAGACTAAGGTGGAAGAGTAGGAGGAAACGTGCGAAGAAGGATAGGCTTGAGAGAGTTGGATAAGGAAAATGAAGAGGAGTACTATGAAGTAGAAGAGGGAGGTCGAGCACGCCGAGCTGCCAAATATGTAAAGCTCAAAATCTCATACTTCAATGGTTTTGGAAATGGTGATGAATACTTAGATTAGGAAGAAAAGGTCGAACAAGTCTTCGACTATTATCAATACGAGAACCATGATAAGGTGAGAACAACTGCAGTAGAGTTCTCTAGATATGTTGCAATGTGGTGAAGGAACTTTCGGAACATATGTACAAGGGATGACTATAGGGAAGTTAATATTTGGTTCGAGATGAAAGGAGTTCTTAGAGCAAGATTTATGTTAGACACTTACTTGCAAGATACATTTGCTTGGCTCTAAGAGTTGAAGCAAAGAAACCAAACTGTTGATGAGTACGTATGTAAATTTCATATGCTAATGATTTGATGTGAGGTCAGTGAGCCCTTAGCTTAGATAATGTCTAGATTCCTTATTGGGTTGAGACCCAAGGCAAAGAAGAAACAAACCTATTTGACCTCAATTGAGCTTACCTATCTCAACTAGTTGACTCGTTTAAGTCAATCACTAAGCTCATTATAACACCGAGACAAATAGACAAACTAGTACCATAACTGAGCATAAGAGCCAACCTACGGATAATGAAGCACTAAAGAAGATGTTTGAGAAAGGATAAGGCTTAGGATAGAAGACTAACTAAATTAAGTGCTTCAAATGCTAAGTTTTTAGACATATGGTTGCCCAGTACCTAAACCGACATACCATGATCATTAAAGGTGAAATACTGAATATTGAGGTAGATAGTACTAATGAGGAACTAGAAGAGAAGATTAAACTAGAATGGGCCAGTCAAAGCATGTAATGAACTCATAGAGATCTTTGAACCAATCACACGTAACCGAGTTAAAGGACTGTAAGGACTCACACAAAAGATATTAGCTCAAACCCTCATTCAGGACAAGGAGTCCTATTCTGATCTCCATCTTTTGTACTACTACCGACCTGAGTGTCGAGCCCTCATTAGTACCAGCACCATTTCCAAGCTGCTAAGCGATCATGTTGACCAGTCGAGTAGCCATACATATTGCCGACCTCATACCATGATCCAGGTAGTTCCCAAGTCGACCAGCATCCAACCTTTGTTCGAGTTGAGCTATCCAGCCAACTAGCATCCAACCTTTGTCTAAGCCAACCTATTGAGCCAACCAGCATCTGACCTCTGTCCAAGCTGAGCTACCGAGACGACCAACATTTGACCTCTACCTGAGTTGAGCTACTAAGCCAAACAGCATCTGACCTCCGTCCAAGCCAAGCTACCAAGACAACACCGAGTCGAGTTGCCAAGGTAACCAACCTTGAGAAGGCTAGAATATCCTTTAAAGTATGCGCTTTGACTTAGACCTCACCAGATTAGCCCTAACTACTGACTTTTTTTTTACATTCTCTGAGTTGAATTCTATTCGTATCGAGTTACCTCAAGATGTACGATAGCAAGACCAACTGTATTCCAGATTACCTACCATTACTTAACACGTATCATTTGATACAGTATTTTAGAATTATTCCTTACTTTTTTGTATAGCATATCATTTACCATTTTTACCCTTTTAATAATGTTTTAGGAATCGTTTTATATATTATTCATTTTTGTCTTTCCCTTATTTACTATAACACTAATGAAGCCATATAAATACCCTACTACCTTTGTATACGAACAACAACACATCACATCAAGTTATCACAAGTTTCATTTTATGAGCAACCCTAATGTTCTTATTTTCCCTTTAACTTATATGTATTCCTTTTAACAAGAAGTAGTGGCGAGTGACCCTATAATCCGAACTGGTGAGTCATATCTATCAAATTGTAGGATGAGTAGAATCAGTTGGTGCATCATATCCGATTGGTACTTGTTCGAATTTGCTAATCCCCTTTTATTTTCTTTTGTTCCTGTTTGTTATGGTGCTTCTCCGTATGTAAAACCCTAGAGATGCATCAATGTACAACCTCAGAGACGCATCAATGTGTTTGTTGATGACCTGGACAAATTAACCCTAATTATCCAACGAGCTTTGGGGCTCGAACCATCTGTCGAGGAAGAACAATAGGAAAACTTGTTCAATATTACTTTCAAAGTAAATGACCAAGTATGTGCACTTATTGTAGATAGTGGAAGTTGTACCAACATTATATCTATCAAACTAGTTTAGAAACTCAAATTGTTGACCTTATCACATTCGTGGCCATACAAGTTACATTAGTTAAATGAGAAAGGGCACTCCATGTTACTAAATAAGTGCTATTACTTATCTTGATTAGAAATTACTCTGATGAGATTCTTTATGATGTGCTACCTATGTATACAAGTCATGTGTTGTTGGGTTGACCTTAGTTGTTTGATTGCAAAGACATGCATGATGGATTCAAGAATACATATGCCTTTGAGAAGAATGGATGCAAGATCACTTTGAAGCCCATGACCCCTAGTCAACTAAGCAAGATGCAAGCTAAGTTAGCTCGAAGATCCAAGAAGACTTTGGTTCTCAATCATTCGAAGTTACAAGAAGTTATTAGGTCTAATGTCCCAACTTGCTTGTTAATTTGAAGATTGTTAGAATTGAAGGAGCAAATCATGCTACCTAATGAAGTCAAAGAATTACTTAATGAGTTTGCTGACCTGTTTCTTGAGTAGTTGCCTAAAAGACTACCACCTTTAATTCGAGGAATTGAGCATTGTATTGGCCCAATACTTGGTGGCACTCTTCCTAATAAGCTTGCCTATCGGATTAATCCCAAGCAAGCGACTAAGCTTCAAAGATAGGTCAACGAGTTGTTAGAAAAGGGTTATGTAAGAGAGAGTCTTGGTCAGTATGCTGTACTAGCCTTAGTTATGCCTAAGAAAGATGATATTTGGCACATATGAGTAGATAGTAAGGCTATCAACAAAATAATGATAAAGTATAAGTACCATATTCTAAGGTTAGATGATATGCTAGATGAATCGCATGGTGCTAGAATTTTCAACAAGATCAGCTCGAAGTCTAGTTACTATCAAATTCAAATGAGATAAGGAGATGAATGCAAGACCGCCTTTAAAACCAAACATAGTCTATATGAGTGGTTGGTAATGCCCGTTAGCTTATCTAACGCCCTGAGTACTTTTATGAGATTAATGAATCATGTACTACGAAATCTGATCTGCAAATTTGTTATGATCTACTTTAATGACATCCTCATGTATAGTGCCAACTTACCTAGTCACGTTGACTATCTCTAAGTTGTATCTAATGTACTCCGAGTTGAAAGACTATTTAGTAACCTGAAGAAGTGTTATTTTTGTCAAGAGGAAGTGGTTTTCTTAACATATGTAGTCAGTAAAGGAGGTCTACGAGTTGATGACTAGAAAATTTGAGTTATTGTTTATTGGCTAACTCCAACTTCATGTGCCAAGGTGAAGAGCTTCCATAGATTAGCTGTCACGCCCCGAAGCGGCAGAGTCGTAACAGCCTCGCTGTGTAAACCACCCTAAGATAGAAGTTGGCTTCACAACTGCTATCTTAGACCTGATCTACACAAGGCGTCCACAACTAACCCACTTTGAAGTAGACAGTTTGTAATTTAAATAAATCATTTACCTATAAAAGTGAGGAATTATATATATATGTTATCATTTAGTTATTGCAATTAAAGTTTACAATATTTCTTTATAGTATATTCCCTAGTTATTACATCATTCGGAAATGAAAAATAATTCTAAAATAAAAACTTAGACCTTAAAATTTTGTGTTTATTCTTCAATATTTTTCCTCACTCCCCAAGATCCAGCAGTTGCTAGATTCAAAGTAGTTGTTTGCCGCTTCTTATCCAGCACCTGCACGACGTCTATAGGGATGTGAGCAACCACAGCTCAGTAAGTAGGGACGGAGGACTTAAAACTATACCATACACACAACAAGGTTTTCAATCACTTATTAGGTGCAATGCATGTACAAGCAAATGCCATCGCACGACGTTGTCCGGCCCGTCGTGAGATTAGAGAAATTATGCCCGCTTTAATTCGGGTTGAGGAGTTGCCGTTAATGCAACAGCTTACGACCAAACCCAGGCTTGTGTAATGGAGACCTTGCTCCTCCCGCGACTACCTTCGAACCACTGCCTTCACTCTCGCCGTAACCTCCTCTCCTGTCACTTAGTTCGACTGAGGATGAAGAAGGGACCATTTTGCAATCCTGCGCTATCCCTTCCGAAGGGGTCGGTATTTGGCCGGAGAGTCCTAAGTTCCCCTAACGGGTTGCCATGCATGTCCGATTATGATTACCGGTCGGATATTTGATTAAGTCCAGTTTTGGATGATCAATCCTTTCATACAATTCATACAATACGTGCCAAAACAACAAATAGAATCATAGCATCATCCATAATCAAGCACATGCACACATTCAACTATCTAACAAGCACAACTAAGCATAATCTTAAGCCTCCAAAATATAGCATCGTATTAATCCCAACTTACCTCGACTCCTCGCTCACTCACTCGAGGTCTGATTTGCTCAGGCCATCGCCGATCATCCCTATAACATGAACGTGGTTTCAGCTTTTCATATGACTATTATAGGTTCGTTTTATCCTATAACGCTTATTGTTAGGTTTAGTTTAAGGTTTAATATGCCTAATTATCTAGGTATTAAGTCTTTTACAATTATTCTAGGTTTGGGGTTAGGTTCAGGTTCGGTTTTCGCATCGATTTCTAAATTAGGTTCTAGTTCAATTTTTAAGTATGGTTTTATACTCGAATCCTAGAAATTCTTTTCGACTCATAATGTGGAATTAATCACATTACTTCCCGATCTCCTAAATACCATCATTACCTCTAATTAGTATTTTATTCCATTCGGTACACTTAAATCCTTATTTGTGTATCGAATTTACTCCTAATGTGAGAAATTTTTTACATTTTTCATATAAATTACATAAATTCAAGTTTCCCATCAGATTTATTGTATATTATTATTATTATTATAATATCAAATTTTTTTCTAATATTTTTTATTTAGTATATTTCCAAAAATTTCATATTATGCATTATTGCCTATTATGTACATAATGCATTTCTAACATTTCTATCATTTAATTACCATCCCTAAACATCAATTATCATTTCAAAATATCAAAATTTATCCTAAATCAGATTTTACTCCTAATTTCCCTAATTTACAAAATTAACTTAAAGTTACCTATTTTTCCCTATTAATCATTTATTACATAATTAACCTAATAATTACATCTAACACCTTAAATACTACAAGTATCATACTCCATCAGATTTCCATATCCTAAAACATCTACTTATTCACTAAGTCAGTAGTTAATAATTTAATTACATAATTAACCTTAAATTACCCATTTCATGCCTCATTTTAGGGCCTAAAAATTATCTAAAAATTTCAAAAATTAATTTTTGAAAACGAGCTTCATAGCACTGTTCTATATCATCTAAGTAATCTACACAAAAATTTTGGGCTCGAAACTACACTCCTAAGGTCATTTATTTCTAAACCGAAACATGCTCGGTTTTGCATGATTTCTTAAGGACTATATATTACGGGGCATGTTTTCATCAAAATAATATTTTTCCTACAAACTACATATAAAAATATTTCATAATAACAAAATTCATAATTTTCTAATAATATTTACTATTTTTAAAAAATTACACAAGAATCGGGCTGGAAATCGGACTCACCGATTTGGATGACTCCGGCCACCGCGGGCCGCCGTGGCCTTGTCGGCCGGCCTAGGCACTGCCACCACCGTGTGGTGGTGGTGGCCGTCCACTTCTAGCTACTCGTCTGGTGGGGGTTCCCTTTAAAAGCCCTAACTGCACAGTTTTTCTTATTTTTTTTCTAACTCGAATTTTTCTCTCAATTTTCACCTCTCCCTAATTTCTCTGATTTCTAACTGTCCAAATGAGTTCTGTAAATTTTTTTCCCTATTTATAGACATTTGCTGTAATTATTATGCATTAATTTGACAAGACTTTGCCCATTTTTCTTGATTTTTGGTTTTTATGTTGTCCAAATTTTATTGATTGATTTTTCTTTTGCTTATCCTGACATGCCACGACCTGATCTTGATTCATCTTATCCTCTTCTGATTTTTTCTGATTTTTTCATAATTAATTTATAATTTTCTTTAATTATTTACTTAGTTTTTTGCCAGTTTAGGTAATTTCGCATATTTTTATCTACACGTAAATATATGTGGGGTATATGTGAACATTCCTAATTATTATTTTGGTCATTCTAAAATTTTTAGTATACATATAATCTATCTCTAGTAATTTATTAGTTATTAAATTATACTTTTTGCCTTTTCGGTAATTAGCAATTATTATGCTTAAAATTTAAAAAATTTATAGTCTCTTATTTTATTACTTATTTTCTTAAATTTAAGTTTACGGGGTCATTTTTACTAATATTCTTCTCAATAGTTTATAATTTGGGGTTTAATCGGATTCCTTAACCGATTGTCTAAAACTTATGTTCTAAGTTCAATCCTACGGTCAATTGGCTTAGCTTTGAGGCTTACATTAGCTTCCTTTTACCAATGTTTTATTTAAGGCTTCAATACAGTTGCTGCATCACTTATTAGGCTAACAAAGAAGAATGTGGAATTTAAGTGGGGAGAAAACGAAGAAAGAGTTTTGCTAAGGTAAAAGAGAAATTGACCTCCACGCCAGTTTTGGCTTTGCCTGACTTCGAAAAAGTGTTTGAGATTAAATGTGATGTATCGGGTGTTAGTATTGGAGCCATATTAATGCGAGAAGGACGCCCTATTACATATCATAGTAAGAAGCTCAAAGGACCACAATTGAACTACCCTATATATAACAAGGAACTTTTGGCCTTAATCCGAGTTCTTTATAAATAGCAACACTACCTCCTACCAAAGGAATTCACCATCTACACCAATCACGATTCCTTGAGATATTTGTGAAGTCAATCTAAACTTTCAAAGAGATAAGCCTAATGGATAGTATTCTTGGAAGGATTTGATTTTGTGATTAAATACGAGCAAGGCAAGTCTAATGTAGTCACTAACGCATTGTCAAAAAGACATACTCTTCTTACTAAGCTACAAACTAGACTTCTAATATTTGCGAGGTCAAAGAATGATACCACCAAGACCCTTGCTTTGGTTCAATACATGAGCAATGTAGGGAAGGAAGGATAGTGGATGACTACCATGTCATAGATGGATACTTGTCCTGAGGTAGCAAGTTGCATACCCACCTACTCTATCAAGGAAGTGTTAGTGAGAGAAGCCCAAAGTGGAAAATTCTTTGGATATTTTAGAGAGAAAAGAACTTATGAGTTATTGAATGCGTGTTTCTTTTGGCCTAAGATGAGGCAAGATGTACACCGTATGATCAACAATTGTGCAATCTGTAAGAAAGTAAAAAGCCAATCCGAGTAAGGAAAAGCAATGCCTCTTCCCATCTCAACTAAACCATATGTAGATCTAGGTATGGATTTTGTCCTTGGCTTACCTTGGACCACCCAAGGCAAAGATTCTAAGTTGATTATCCTAGACAGATTTAACAAAATGGCATACTTTATGCCTTGTTCCAAACTAATGATGCTTGGGCTATTTCTTCTCTTCTTTTGTAGGAGATCGTTTGCTTGCATAGTATGCCAAGGAGCATAGTATCAAATTAAGACCTAAAGTCTCTAAACCATTTTTGGAAGACTCTTTGGCTTTGGTTAAGAACTAAGTTACTCTTTAGCATTTCCTATTACCCCTAAACTAATATCTAGACAAAGGTCATCAACTATACCTAAAGTTCACTGTTTTGAGTTACAATGGGGAAGAACTTAACTAATTGGGATGTTTGCCTACTCATGGTGGAATTTGCTTACAACTGAATAATATACAACACTACTGGACATGCTCCCTTTGAGGTCATCTATGGCTTCAATCCTGAGTTTCCCTTTGACCACACCTTAACACCCATAATCAACTAAGAAGACCCTAAAGCCAAAAATTAAGCTTATTTCATTCAGAAGATCTACTAGAAAGTTGCCCAACAGATTGGTCATGTTGCCAAAAAGTTAGAGGGAAGAGCGTAGAGAAGAAGAACCAAACAGTTTTAGTTTGACAACCTAGTTTGGTTGTACATAAGCAAAGAGAGATTTTTGAGCAAAATAAAGAACAAGTTATCCACCCAATTTGAAGGACCCTTCAAGATACTCCAAAAGATCAATGACAACGCATATCGAATAAAGTTGCTAGAAGACTTCGAGGTTACTAATGTTTTCAATATCACCTACCTCAGTCCCTATTAAGTAGAAGAAGATCAATAGGAAGACTATCTAGATTTGATCCTAAATCTTAAATAACCCCGAAGGTGATGATAAGAATCAACTTACTGGACCCCCGACCTGAAGACGAACGCAAAGACTTGAAGGCCTTACCAAGTGTATCCTCTCTTACTAACTAACACAAGAAGAGTCTAAGGTCCTATCAACTGTAGACCTCCCACAATAATCGAGCCAAACTCCACCTTGTTCACTAACAATAGTTGATTGAGCTCCTACCTGAAGGGATTTCGGATTGCTTACTATTGCCCAACAGATTAGTCATGTTGCCAAAAAGTTCTAAGGAAGAGCATAGAGAAGAAGAACTAAACAATTTTAGTTTGGCAACCTAGTTTGGTTGTACATGAGTAAAGAGAGAATTTTTAGCAGAAGAAAGAACAAGTTATCCACCCAATTCGAAGGACCTTTTAAGATACTCCAGAAGATCAATGACAACGCATATCGAATAGAGATGTTAGAAGACTTCGGAGTTACTGATGTATTCAATATCATCGACCTCAGTCCCTATTAAGTAGAAGAAGATTAGCAAAAGGACCATCTAGATTTGATCCTAAATCTTAAATAACCCGGAGGTGATGATAGGAATCGACCTATTAGATCCCTGACCCGAGGACGAATGCAAAGACTTGAAGGCTTTGCCAAGCGTATCCTTTCTTACTAACCAACACAAGAAGAGTCCAAGGTCCTAACTACTGTAGACCTCCCACAATAACCGGGCCAAACTCCACCTTGTTCACTAACAATAGTTGACCGAGCTCCTACCTAAAGGGATTCTAAATTGCCTACTGTTATTCCTTGAAGTCGTAGAGTTATAACAGTTCCTCTGTGTAAACCAACTTATGATAGTAATCGACCTCATAGTTACTATCATAGATATGATTTACATAAGGCGTCCATGACTCATTACTTTGAAGTAAGCAACTCAATTAAAATTTATGCTAAAAATTACATAAAAAGCCAAAAACTTTAAGTCATATATATATATATATATATAATTATACTCATATTGTCTTATAATCCTAGGAAATCATATATGCTACAGTAGTTTGATAAGTACATATTATAAGACTAGTATATAAATGTAAGAGTACTAACAAAACACTAAAGGACTCGATTGTACAGCCAATTGATTTTCACTCCCCTATAGCACTTCAAAAAGAAACTAACCTCATGATAATTATATCGCAATATATCAATCAGTACTTGCAAGAAAATCTATAAGGGTATGAGCAACTAACAACTCAGTAAGTTAGGATGGAGACTTAAGAATGCATAACAAACATAAATAAGGTTTTCAAACAACTAATTATATGCAATGCAATAAGCAAATGCCATCATACAACATGGTTTGATCCATTGTGAAATCAGAGTAATTTTACTCACTCTAATCTAGGTTGAGGAGTTTTCATGTTTATGCAACAGCTCACAATCAAACCAAGATTTGTGTAATGGAGACACCAATTCCTCCCATGACTATCCTTCAAACCATTGCCCTCATCCTTACCGCAATCTCTTCTCCTGTCACTTAGTTCGACTAAGAATGAAGAAAAGACCATAATGTTATCCAGCGCTATCTTTTTTGAATGTGTCGGTATTTGGTTGAAGAATCCTAACAGTCTCCTAAAGGATTGCAATACATGTCTAATTAAAGTATTTAGGTCAATTATAATTTAATTCAATTTAAGGTTATCAAACAATCTCACACCGCTCAATTCACAACAATCACCAAAACACGACACATATTTTCAACATGAAGTCAGATTCACACAAGCACATGTACATGTAACTACCTACAAGTATAATTACATATAATCCTATGCCTCTGAGTACTTTAAAATAGCACTTCAGAATACAGTAAAGTATTGAACTCAACTTAATCACCCGCTTTGTTGCAAGTCACTCGTCTTCGCGTATCTTATACTCCTATAATATAAATACTCATTTAGTATTTATATCCTTATGATATATAATTTTTATATAATGATTTAACTAAATTTTCCATATATATTATTTATTTATTTATTACCAATCTATTCTAAGTTAGTTTTGAAACCAGTTTCTGAGTTCGGTTCCGATTTAGGTTCTAATTCAGTTCCGACTATAATTATTACACGTAAATCCTAACAATATGTTCCAAACTATAATGTGAAATTAATTATATTTTTATTCAGATATCCTAAATATCACATTTGGCCCTTAATTAATATTCTAGTTTGTATAGTATGCCCTAATCTTAATTTAGCTACTAAATTTACTCCCGACGTAATAAAAATTTATATTATTCATATATTTCACTAAAATTTAAGTTCATATAAGATTTGTTGTGTCTTATTATTATTACTATATTATCAATTTCTAACCTAAAATTTTCTATTTATTATATTTTTAATTCCACATATTATTAATTTACATATATTTACTACATAATACACATAATAATTACATCTAACACCCTAAATGCCACAAGTATCATACTACATTAGATACTAATATCCTTAAACACCTAATCACATACTAAATCAATAATTATCTACTTAACTACCTAATTATCCCAAAATCACTTATTTTATATATAATTTTAATGCCTAAAAATTATCTAAAAATTTCAGAAATTCAATTCTAAAATATCTTTTCATAGCACTATTCTACATCATCTAAATAGTTTACATAAAAATTTTGAAATTAAAACTACACTCTTAAAGTCATTTATTTCTAAATAAAACAAAACTTTAGTTTGCGGGATTTCTTAAGCACAATACATTTCTAGACATAAATTCACCAAAATAAAAATTTTCCATAAATCTACATAAATAGAAACGTCAGAATACCGAATTTCATAATTTTCTAAATAAATTAAACAAGATTCGAGTTGAAATCGGACTCACCTGTTCGATGAACTTTTGACCACTAGTGGTGGTCCTTAGGATGTCGATAGGGCTAGGTGGTGGGGAAAAGGTGTGGTAGTAGCAGCGGTGGTTCAGTTCCAAGTGACCATAAGTCGTAAGTTCTCTCTCTAAGCCCTAATTGTATACTAAATTTGTTAATTTTTGAAAAAAAAAACCTTAACTCTCCCTTTTTGATTTCTCTTAAATTTTTTTGGACTCCAAATAGATCAAAATGAGTTCCAGATAGGTTTGGAGTATTTGTAGAGTTGTCTTGATTTTTTTCTTTCAATTTTCGATTGACATTTGGTTTTATCCTCTTCTAAATTCACTTTCTATTTGCCCTATTCTAATTGGTTAATTTTTTTTCTTTCTAACCCCAACATGCCATGACCTGATTCTAGATAAATCCTCACTTTTTCCTATTTTTCCTTTATTTTTTTAATTTTCTTCAATTATTTAGTATTAATTTAATATATTCCAGGCATTTTAAGTGATTTTGTGCATTTTTATCTAAACGTAAATACATATGAAGTATAAACAAATACTCCTAAATATTATTTATATTATTCTATGATTTTTAGTGTGCATATAATTTATCTCTAGCAATTTGTTAGTTATCGAAACTCGTTTTTATGTATTTTTGATAAATGATGAGTAATATGCTTATTATTTAATATTATGATATTTAATTATTTTATTACTTATTTTCCTAAATTCAAACTTACGAGGTCACTTTTGCTGATATTTCTAGTTTTGTTGTATAATTTAGTCTTGTTCGGATATTTTATTCGATTGCCCTAAATTTTACATATCAAATTTAAATTTCCAATTGTTGGGCTTACACCTACCCTTTAGCTCAGTAAGCATACTCACGGGCTTAGCCATTTCTGCTCTAAGTTGTGAAGATCCTATTCGAGCAACCCTAATCCAAGTTTACTTTTAACCAAGCTCAGCACCTACCAAATCTCACTATACTATTTTGTATATTTTCTCGAAAGCGCTCCAATAGTTACTAGCTGAGTGTCCCAGCTTCCATATGATAGAATCTTCCACCCAAAGTTTCTATTTTTGAATTTTCTTTTATGCCCTTATTTATTTCTTATATTTAACTTATTTTGGAAAGTACTCTTTTTGTCTTTTCCATATATAGAAAGCAGCCCTTGTATTTTAGGTATAAATATCGTTCTTACATGTAGTCGCGCCACAAGTATGAATCCTTATTGTTGAATATACTAAGTTTCTTTTTGTGAGCTATCGATTCGTTCCTTTTTAATCTTATCCGATCCCTTCAGTAAGGTTAGATGGCAAGTGACCTCATTAAACTACTCATGCGTCATATCAACTAGTTTGTAAGTCCGTGGAGATTCCTTGGTGTATCATATCCTTGAAATAGTTCATTGTTTTGCTTGTTTTTCTTTAATTTCATACATTTGCTACCTTTCATTTTAAGCTTTTTATGAGCATAGACTTACCCCCGATATCGTCACCCTTATTTGTCTTTAGCACGATGTATCAAACCCCATCCTAGTAAATAGGTGATTTACACTTCCTTCTATATAAAGCCTCATAGGAGCCATCTAAATAGTTGCCTAGTAACTATTATTGTAGGCGAATTCTATTGATGGTAGATGCCAATTGTCGTGCCCCGAAGCGGCAGAGTCGTAACAGCCCCGCCATGTAAACCATCCTAAGATAGAAGTTGGCCTAACAACCGCTATTTTAGACCTGATCTACACAAGGCGTTCACGACTAACCCGCTTTGAAGTAAACATTTTGTAATTTAAATAAATCATTTACCTAAGAAAGTGAGGAAATATATATATGCACTATAATTTGGTTATTGCAATTAAAGTTTACAATATTTTTCTGTAATATATTTCCTAGTTATTACATTATTCGAAAATGAAAAATAATTCTAAAATAAAAACTTAGACCTTAAAAATATATGTTTGTTCTTCAAAGGTTTTTCCTCACTCCCAAGGATCCAGCAGTTGCTAGCTTCAGAGTAGTTGTTTGCCGCTTCTTAGCCAGCACCTGCATGACGTCTATAGAGATGTGAGCAACCACAACTTAGTAAGTTATGATGGAGGACTTAAAACTATACCATAAACACAACAAGGTTTTCGATCAACTTATTAAGTGCAATGCATGTTCAAGCAAATGCCATCGCACGACATTGTCCGGCCTGTCGTGAGATTAGAGAAATTGCGCCTGCTCTAATCCGGGTTGAGGAGTTGCCGTTAATGTAACAGCTCACGACCAAACCCAGGCTTGTATAATGGAGACCTTGCTCCTTCCGCGACTACCTTCGAACCACTGACTTCACCCTCCCCGCGACCTCCTCTCCTGTCACTTAGTTCGACTGAGGATGAAGAAGGAACCATTTTGCAATCCTGCGCTATCCCTTTCGAAGGGGTCGGTATTTGGCCGAAGAGTCCTAAGTTCCCTTAACGGGTTGCCATGCATGTCCGATTATGATTATTGGTCGTATATTTGATTAAGTCTAGTTTAGGATGATCAATCATTTCATATAAACAATACAATACAAGCCAGAACAACATACAGAATTATAGCATCATTTGTAATTAAGCACATGCACACTACAGACTATCTAACAAGTACAACCAAGCATAATTTCAAGCCTCCAAAATACAGCATCATATTAATCCCAACTTACCTCGACTCCTCACTCACTCACTCAAGGTTCGATTTGCTCAGGCCATCGCCGAACATTCCGATAACACAAACGTGGTTTCAGTTTTCATATAATGATTATAGGTTCATTTTCTCCTATAAAGCTTATTGTTATGTTTTATTTAGAGTTTAATATACCTAATTATTTAGGTCTTAAGTCTTTTACAATTATTCTAAGTTTAGAGTTAAGTTTGGGTTCGGTTTCCGTATTAATTTTTAAATTAGGTTCTAATTCGATTTCTAAGTCCTAAATATGCTCGAATCCTAATATGAAATTAATCACATTAAGCTCGAGTATTCAAATATCCTATTGGGTCTTAATTTAGTATTCTAAACTATTCGGTACACGCTATTCCTAATTGTGGTATCGAATTTATCCCCGATGTGAGAAAATCTTACATTTTTATACAATTACCTAAAATTAAATCTTAATTCAGATTTAGTATGATTCTGATTTTTATTCTAATATTATTTAAATAACCCTATTTTTTAGATTTATTAATTTTTAATTCCACATATTACTAATTTCTTACAATAACTACCTAATTTCCTAAATTAACTATACTTAATACTTCAAAGGCTAGGATTAGGTTTCCACATCAGAGATTAATATCCCTAAACATCTAATTACTATCTAAATCAGCAATTAGTATCTTAATCACCTAATTAACCCAAATCACCCAATTTTTCCATCATTTTAAGGCTAAAAATTAACTTAAAAATTTCAAAAATTAATTTTAAAAAAATGGCTTTATAGTATTGTTCTATATCACATGACCATCCTACAGAAAAAAATTGAGATCCAAACTACACTCCTAAGTCTATTTATTTCTAGTTTTAATCATGCTCGGTTTTGTTCAATTTGTTAAGAATTTTATATTTTCAGACGTGATTAAACTAAATCACTATTTTTCCCTAAATCTACATACAATAACACCTCAGAATAACAAGCCCGGTCCAAGTTTGTCGGCCAGCCTAGACGATGGGTCTGGAGTGGGGTGGTGGTGGTGGCTCGGTCCCAGGTTGTGGTGAGGTATGGGTTTGGCTCACTTGCCCAATCTGCACAATTTTCTTTTCTTTTTTTGTTTTCTGAATTTTCTCTCAAATTTTTGAGTCTTTCGATTTTTCTCAAATTCCTCACTGCCCAAATGAGTTCTGAAAATTTTTCCCCTATTTATAGACGATTTTTGTAATTATTATACATTAATTAGACATGACTTTGCCCAATTTCCTTGATTTTTAGCTTTTGTGTTGCCAAATTCTAATTGGTTGATTTTTATTTGGCAGATCTTGACATGCTACGACTTCATTTGAATCATCCTATCCTCTTCTTATTTTTTTCAGATTTTTCCATAATTAATTTATAATTTTCTTTAATTATTTACTTAGTTTTTAGCCAATTTAGGTAATTTCGCTATTTTTATCTACACGTAAATACATGTGGGGTACACGTGAACATTCCTAATTATTATTTAGATCATTCTAAAATTTTTAGTATACATATAATCTATCTCTAGTAATTTATTAGTTATTAGATTACACTTTTCGCCTTTTCGGTAATTAGCAATTATTATACTTAAAATTTGAAAATTTTATAGTCTCCTATTTTATTACTTATTTTCTTAAATTCAAGTTACGGGGTCATTTTTACTAATATTTCTCTTAATAGTTTATAATTTGAGTTTGATCGGATTCTTTAACCGATCACCCAAAACCTTATATCCTAAGTTCAATCCTACGATCAATTGGCTTAGCTTTAGGGCTTACACCGATCCCATTGACCCTTAAAATTAAGTGATAAGACCTTAGTAAGTCCTCCAATATCTAAATAGTTCGTTATGATGGCCTATCAATTTGAAGGTGGAAGTACTAAAACGTAACCTTATGCCTAATGCCTTGTGTAGACTTCTCTAAAGTTTACTCACAAATCCAGTATCCCAATTAGAAGCAATGGATACTGACACACCATACAACCTTACAATCTCTCGTACGTACAACTTGGTAAGATTCTCTATTAAGCACTTGTTATTTATGGGAATGAATCATGCATACTTAGTCAACTGGTCTACAATCACCCATATTGTGTTATGCTTTACTAAGGTTTTAGGTAGAGTTGTGACAAATTCCATAGTTATATGCTCCTATTTCCATTCTGGAGTAGGCAATGGCTACAACTTTCCTACTGGCCTTTGGTGTTCGATTTTGATCATTTGACAAATTTGGCAACTAGACACGTACTTAGCTATCTCCCTTTTCATATTGTTCCACCAATAATAGGCCTTCGAGTCTGTATACATTTTTGTACTCTCAAGTGAATCACATATGTTGAATAGTGTGCTTCCTTTAGTAGCTCATTCTTCAACCTTGCACTTACCAGAACACATAACTGGCCCTTAAACTTCAATGCTCCTTCTGTATCTACTGCAAACTCAAGTGCCTTTTCTGCTTCCATTCTACTCTTAATCTCCTTTGTACTCTAATCTTCCACTTAGGAGGCTTTGATTCCCTCCAAAATAATAGGTTGTACTTTAAGACTAGCTAATCTAACATTAACGTCTCTAGTCAACACTTTTAACTCAATTCTACGCATTTCCTCTAGTAACTATTGCTATGAAGTGAGTAAGCTGGCTATGTTTCTTTGCTTCTTCCAACTTAAAAAAGTAGCTACTACATTCGCTTTCACGGGGTAATATTGGATGTCCAAGTTATAGTCCTTTATTAATTCCAACTAGTACCTCTGCCTTGTATTCAAATTCTTCGGAGTAAAGAAGTACTTAAGGCTTTTGTGATCTGTATATACCTTGCACTTCTCGCCTTCTAAATAATGCTGCCACAACTTCAATGCATATACTATAAGCGCTAGCTCCAAGTCATGAGTAAGGTAATTTTTCTCATACTACTTTAGTTGACGAGATGCATACACAATTGTAGATGCTCAATTTTTGCCCTCTTTATTATTATTTTTCTTTTCTCAAGAGGCCTTAAATTAGGAAAAACACAAAAAAATAGGAAATTAAAGAAAACCCAAAAAATTAAGAAATTTAGAAAAATAAGAATTTTAGGAAAATACAAAAAAAAATTCAAAAAATAAGAAGAGGCATAAAAAATAAGAAAATTGGATAAGAAACAATTGAGAAATTTAGAAAATAAGAAAATTTGTTTAAAAATTTAGAAAATTGAAAAATTACAAAAAAAATTAGAAAAGTTGAAAAAATAAAATATTTTTGAAAATAACATTTTATTAGGGTAGGTTTTTTATTTTTAAATTAGATTTAGAAATTGGGCTATTGAACTTGTGTTTAGATTAAATCTAGTCTAAGTTGACCAAGTCCATATGTGCAATTTAGTTGTACATATGGATAAGACACAAACCAACGGCCTAATGGTTAAATACATAGACTTGGTTTGGGCATTGAGTGTGAGGTTTTGGGTTCAAATCTTGGTAAAGGTAGAGAAGCCTTTTTATTTTTCGTTAATTAGTACATTGCTATGTATCAGGATCTCACTACGCCACGTGCTAAGATTAGACGACCTTATTGACGTGATGCCACGTAGCATGCTGCATCGCTGCCATGTGTTACGTGATGACAGGTGGCAGTTTAAGGTTGGCTAACGTGGCGTCATGTCAACCCTTTCCTTCTATTTCCCTTATTTTCTACCGATTTTCCTCCTCTTTCCTTCTCAAGAACAGGCCTAACTCCCTTATTTTAGCCTTTGATTTCGTGTTTTTTCCCTGCTAAAACACACCAATTAATGGTGCGAATTCATCCTCCGCATGGCCTACTTTAAATCAAACACAATAACACATCCAAATTCAGTTAATGGCATATTCAAATCGAGCTTCAAAGATTGGAAAAAAATTGGAAATTCGAATGACTCGCATTCACTCCGATTCGAACTTTCCTTTGTTTCTGGGTTGAATTCAACTATAAAATGGTGTTAAGGGATGTTTACAAACACACAGAACCATTCACGATCAACAGAATCACTTAGCAAACTCTCTGTCTCTCATTTTCTCTCTTTAACTGTGACTCTCTCTCTTTCTTCAAACCCCTCTCTCTAGCCACTCCTAAGCCATCCCACCACCATGGCTGAGTTCCTCATGGCTTAGGCCCTCCAACCTAACCTTTTTCAACCTCCGCCGTGCCCCCTAGCAACGCCACCAGCAATCACTACCCAAACCCTAAACGCCATAGCTACCGCTTCTAAAAACCGCCACCTCCGACCTTCTTTGAGTCAAACCAACCCCACCACGACTCTCCTCAGCCTTAAGAACCCCTAGCCCAACCAATCACATGCACCCAGCAGCCACCCTTAGGGTTCCTTAAGAACTACTGCCACCGCTCCTCTTCAATGACCACCCAAACAGCTCTAAAACGCTACGGCGTTGAATCTACCCCCCATAATCCCAATTTAAAACACATAAATCCCCTTTCCCCTACTCAACTCAGTGGCCAAATCACCTAAAACTCACCATGCACTACTACCATTGGAGAACTCGAAAAGAACTTGACCCGATCCAAAGATCCAACCTTCGACCCAATTTGAACCCAACCCAAAATCTGACCCAGGACCCAATCCAACTCCCGTATCCCCTTTCTGGTCCAAACCCTTGTTTTTTCTTCATTTCGGTTTCTTGTGATTTTTTAAAATTTTTTGTTTTTGTTTAGTTTGTTTAGTTGTTGTTGATTTTGTTATTTTTACTTCTTCTTTTTTTTTCATACTTCCAAATGTAAATGTAAAAGAGAAGAGAAGAAAAAAGAAAGAAGAAAAGAGTAATTTTGTTTTATTTTATTTTTACTAGTTTAATAAAAATAGATAAAATATAATAAGTAATAAATAAATTAAGTGACAAAATAAAATAAGTAGGATAATGAATAACATTGTTTTGTCACTTAGAAAAATTAATTTTCCAAAAATGAAATGAAAATAAATCAACAATTTTTCAAATTAGGATCATTTAAAATTTCTGAAAATAAAATCTAATTTAAGACCCTTTTTAAAAATTTTCTTAAGCGAACCAAATTGAATAAAAATGTAAACTCGGCCATTTTCAAAATTAAAATCAACTTCACTTACTAATGTTTTATGAAAAAAAACTATGTATGTCTGATTCTGAATAGTGGATACGTAGGCATTTACGAGGCGATGATAAAAAAAAAAAAACTAATTTCCCTTTTTCTTTAGTTTAGATTATTTCATTTATCTAGTTAGAGTAACCAATAATCAAGTTTTGTCTTTCAAAATTAAAAGGTGATTTTTAAGTTTAATTTTAATTTTGGAAAGTCAATGGTACTTGTAAAAGTTTAAAATTCTTAACCCTCGATTCCAGATTCTTTGGTTTCAAAAACCATTTTGTAAAATTGTTTTTAATTGTTAGACTAGTGGTTAAGTTATAACTAATTTACCCAATTGATTATAACTTAATTGTTTTTCCTGACTCCCGTCAGGTGGCGACTTCAAAGTTGTTTTCAAAACAAAAAGGAACGGTTTTCTATAAACCCTGGTCAAAGATTGGTATTAAATGTATAGGGTTTAGTACTGATTGATTTAAAGAAGGCTTATTTTATAAAAAGAACTAGGAGGGTAAAAGACTAGGCTCGATAGCTTAGCGACTCCACTGGGGATCATCAAGAGGGTTAACCATTCGACTTTCCAAAATTAAAATTAATCCCTAAAAACCACCTTTGTGTAATTTATTTACTGATTCGTCCTTTGTTTATACCATAGTTGTACTAACATTTTCTTTGCAAGTTTAGTTTTATTTATTTAATTTAAGAATAATTTATTTTATGCACTATAAATGCATGATAGATGTGGTCGAACTCAAACCATCTTAGGACCTTAGAACGGAGGGCCATTGTGTAAGCTCCGAGTGCTGTAGTGTAACCACCACTTGGGGTTGATTAGGCTATCCCTACTTAAGCTTGATGTGACCAATGAAAGTGTTTTTTAACAAGTGAGGTTGTACAAGCTTAAGAACCTTTAGAACCTACCCTTTATGCATTCATGACATCCAGAATAGACGAACAATCCTACAAGATGGAAACGAAAAAAAAAATGGCTGGGAGTTTCCTTGTTTTCCCTTATAATTTTCACGTATTGTAAATGTAAAATTGCTATAAATAGGTTTTGTTGTTATCAGATGATCTTGTAACATAGTTTCTCTTTTATAACCTAGAAATGGCCTGTTCATCATCTAATTCTGTTTACTTCAAGGAAAAATTTGTAAGCAAGCCCATCTGCCCCAAACCCATCCTAGACCAATGGTTACGGCACTTCAATCCAAAGGAACAAGAGACCATCTTCAGTAAGATTAGATTATGCGAACCTTAACCAAGAACAAACAAGACTGGTTGCTGAATGGGTTCGAACTTACAGAAAGCTCGAAAAGAGTCGATGGGGAAAGGTATGAAAGGGTGAAAATAAAGGACGAAAACAATAAGTAAAACCCATAAACAACTCTAAAGAATATGACACACTAATGAAACTTTTGAGGACTTGCAACACAATTCGATGTGTCGCACAAATTGGTCTAATGAGGTTACTCGCCACCTAACCTTGCTTAAGGGAAAGGATAAGAGTAATGCCAAGAGTAAACAATAGTGTTTACGCAGGGAAAAAGGTACTCAAAAGTGTATTGAAGATTACCTGATGTCTTATAACTATAACTACGAGGGTATTTATACCCGTAAACTAGGATAACTTGCCCAAAAGGGAAAAGACAAAAATGACATTTCCTAAGGAGGGTAATGTACATGTTTTAAAGGGGAAAAAATGAATATACAAGGAAAATAATCATTGGTGCTACAGATTCTACATGCGATATTGTACAAGTAGAGATGCGATATTAGCGAGGTCGTTAGGAGATGCGGACAAAAATTATGGACGCATGGGTTTGTCCGAGCAGGGATGGCCTAGTCAATCCAGCTTTCTCTCTCAACTTCTCGGCAAGTAAGAGGTCGAGTCATTGGTTGATTCGGCAACAGAGAGTAATCATTAACTTAGAATACCACAGAACGATGAGCGATCATACGGCATGGCATTAGAGGTGACTTAGCAAGGAGGTACTTGGTTTCGACAGGGGTTGGTTGGAACTTAAGGATTGATCGTGCCAGCCCCTCTAGTCTTCGAGCCCGACTGTGGGTCAAGGGCCCTGTAGCTTGATTTCCATCATTTCCTCCGGATTGTTTTGGATTTGGGATCAAATCCAGATGGTGTTTGCTCAATTCTCCATCAGGGTGATATGGACCAAGGTCAGCGATGTTGAAGGTGTCAAAAAGCCCACAGTCCTCAAGCAGTTCCAACTTGTAGGCATTGTCACTGATTTTATGGAGGATTTTGAAAGGTCCTTCCGCTCTTGCAAATAATTTATTTATCCTTTTGTTCGGGAACTGTTCCTTATTGAGGTGTAGCTATACCAAGTCTTCCAGCTAAAATTATTTTGCCGACCGACCCTTAGTCTTTTTACACATTCTTCTGACAGCTTGGTCGATGTCTCAAGTGACCTTATCATAGATGTGTTGAAGGGATTGTGCCCTGGCTAAGGCATTAGGGTCCTCTTGCGCGGGTACAGGTACAAGGGTATGGTCGAGGGGCAACTCGGGATTGAATCCATAAACTACTTCGAAAGGGGTTTCCTTAGTGGTGTCATGTACGATTCGATTGTAGACAAACTTGACCACTAGCAGGCAGACGTCCCAATCAACCAAGTTCTTGCCGACTGCAGCTCAGAGCAGTGAACCCAAAGTACGATTAACCATCTCTGTTTGGTCATTAGTTTAGGGGTGATAAGAGGTACTGAAGAGTAATTTGGTTCCTAGTCGATGCTATAGGGTTCTTTAGAAATGATTTAAGAACTTCAGGTCTCTATTGGAGACTACACTCCTCAACATGCTGTGTATCCACATAATCTCCTGTAAGAAAAGAGAAGGAATAGTCGAAGCGTTATTAGTTTTGGTGCAAAGTACGAAGTATGTCATCTTACTGAACCGATCCACAACAACCATCATAGAATCTTTTCCTCGAGTAACTCTCGGCAATCTAAGAACAAAGTCCATACTTAGTTCAATCAACGGCCTCGTTGGAACAAGTAAGGGCATTGCCTTCCCTTGTTTAGCTTGGCACTTGGCCTTTTTGCACGTAGCACAGCTTTCGACTACTTGGTGCATATCTCTTCACATTCTCAGCCATTAACTAGTTCACAAGTCCTTCTCTCTCTAAAATGTCCGGAAAGTCCTCCGTCGTAGGCTTTCCTAATTAATAATTCTCGTAGGAAACAAGTCGACATGCATAGTTTTCCTCCTCGAAGCAAATAGCCATCCTGCACATAATACTTATCCACTATTCTCCCATCTACGCATCTTGAAATTATTGGTCCAAAGTATGGATCCTTGGAGTACTGTTCTTTGATACTTGCAAAACCCAACAGTTTGGTCTATAGTTCTGATAAGAGTGCATGCCTCCTCAATAAAGCATCTGTAACTACATTGCTCTTTCTTTGCTTGTACTTGATCACAAAATTGAATCCTTCAAGGAATTCAACCCATCTTGCCTGTCGCTTGGATAGTTTGGTCTGACTCCAGAGGTACCATAGTGACTCGTGATCAATATATATGACAAATTCTCTCTGCAGTAGATAGTGCTGCCACACTTACAGTGTTTGGATTAGTGCGAAGAGTTCTTTGTCATATACGGAGTAATTTAACTGGAGTCCTTGGAGCTTCTCACTGTGGAAGGCAATTGGTTGTCCTTCTTGCATCGGGACAGTACCTATTCCAATGCCTAACGCGTTGCACTCTAGCTAAAATTTTTTGTTGAAGTCAGGGAGTACTAACACTGGGGTGAACGTCAACTTCTCCTTTACCTTGGTGAAACTCCTCTCCTCTCTTTCTCCCCATCGGAAATCGATGTTTTTTTCCTTGTTAATTCAGTAAGTGGTGTAGTGGAGGTACTGAAGTTCCTGATGAACCTTCGATAAAATGAAGCCAGTCCATGGAAACTTCTCACTTCGACACAAGTAGTAGGAGTCGATCATTCAACAATTGCTTATATCTTCTTATCATCGACTTGTAAGCCTTCTCCACTAACTACATAGCCTAAGAATACCACTTTATGCTTGCAAAAACAACATTTCTTTAGGTTACTGAATAATCTCTCAGTATAAAGAATATTTAAGACTGTTTTGATGTGTTCATAATGATTCGGCATGTCGGCACTGTAGATCAGGATGACGTCGAAGTACACTTCGACACACTTCTCGATGAGATATCTCAGTACATGGTTCATAAGTCTCATGAAGATGCTTGAGGCATTCAACAAGTCGAAGGGCATGACCATCTACTTATAAAGCTCATGTTGAGTTTTGAACGCAGTCTTCCACTCGTCTCTTAGCCTCATGCAAATTTAATGGTAGTTGGACTGAGATCGATCTTGCTAAAAATTTTAGCTCCACCCAGTTCATCCAGCATGTCTTCTAGTCTTAGGATCGGATACTTGTATTTAATCGTGATTTTGTTCATAGCTCGGCTGTCAACACACATTTGTTAGGTTCCATCCTTCTTTAGCACTAGAAGTGCAAGTACAGCATAAGGACTGAAACTATCTCTCACGTATCCTCTTTCCAATAACTCATTGACTTGACGTTGAAGCTCAAAAGCCTACTTGGGATTCATGCGATAAGCTGGCTTATTCAGCAGTACAGTATCGGGTACTAAGTCAATGCAATGCTCTATACCTCAGGTCAGGGGCAACCTTACTGGCAACTATTTTGGGAACATGTTAGCATATTCATCCAATAGTTCCTTCACCTCTTAGAGTAAATCATTTCACTCCTTCATTTCCAATAGTCGCCTAACCAACAGGAGGGTTGGCTCATTAGCGTTAATGGCCTCTCGGACCTTGGCTCTACTGATCACTAGAGCCTTCTTCGATCCGCGAGCAAGTTTCGTTTGTAACTTGTGAACCTCTCTCAGCGGCATCGAATTCAGCGTGATCTTTCGATCATCCTTCTCAAACATATAGGTATTTCTATAATCGTTGTGGACGACTCTCCTATCAAACAGCCATGGTCTTCCTAGCAACACGTGGGAAGCGTACATGGGCAGTATGTTGCAGAGAATCTGTCAGAGTAATTGCCGATAATGATTGGCAGTAGTACTTGTCGATAATGATCGGCAGTAGTACTTACCGATGACGTGTAATGCTCCCTTATCACTTAACCATTGCGACTTATACGGCTTCGGATGCTCAACAGTTAGCAACTTTAATTTTGAGATGATGTCAGCTGACGCTACATTGGTGCAGCTCCCACTATCTACGATGAGGGCGTACGTCTATTCATTCACCTTATAGGTGATATGAAATAAGTTCTCTCTCTACTCCTCCTCTCGTGAGGGTTCCACGCTCATAGTGCGTCGAACAACCATGAGTAGCTGGTCCAAGTCCTCCTCATACATGTCTTCCTCGATCAACTCTTTCTCGGCAAGAACCTCCTCCTCTTCGGGTTCCTCATTCATACTCTCTACGTCTAACTTTGGGGTGTCTCTTTTAATGACCATTGTCCTTTGGTTTGGGTACTGAGCAGTCATGTGTCCGAACCCCTGGCACTTAAAGCATTTGATCTTACTAGTCTTCCTGTCAAACCTTTGCCCTTTCTCATACGTTCGGGTCGGCCCTAGATCTTCGAACCGACTTTTCTGCTCAACTTTGACATCTATCCTACTTCTCGACTTGATACTTGGCAGTATCCGATTACTTGCTTATCTTGGTCGGCTAGTTGACACTTTGGTCGTTACTCGGCTTCTTCTTTGCCTCTCAACCTGTTAGGCAATCGTAACAGCTTCATCCATTGTGTCAAATCATTGGAGTTCCATAATGTCTCGGATGTCTCCTCTCGACTTAGTAACAAACCTTGAAACTATTTGGGTAAGTGGTTCCTTTGCTTCACATCTTATCATAAGCATTTGAAATTCTTAAAGTCGTGTAAAAGTATCTTGGAGATATGTTTCCAGCATGAATCTGTTTCTGAGTATCCTCTTTGTCTTAGGCCAAGTATTAATCTCTCGGTACCCTTCTCTTCTTCTCATAGCCTAAAAATTCTTCCACCACATGGCGACATATCCGAAAAATTCAACAGCAACAATCTTCACTTTCTCGTAATCCTTATACTAATAATAATTAAGCACGCGCTCTACCTTCTCTTCCCAATCCAGGTACTTGTCAACATTCCCAAACCCATTAAAACTCGAAATCTGAAGCTTCACATGGTTAAATGCTCTAGGGACTCATACATGCTCCTCTTCAAAATACTCTTCTTCCTTGTCACTAAGCTCGAAATGGTCAAGTTGAGTTTTAACCTCTAACAGGTTAAGTAGCTTGTGGAGCGTTTTGCGCTGCCTCAATGGGTCGGTAAGACAGTGTATGAACAACTCAAGTCAGATTTATCAGGAGGTTAGCTACCTCATCGAGTCTCTCGTCAGTGCTTCTGGGAGTTTCCTAAGACTGATGGCCATGGTAAACAACTTCACTATCATCACCAGTACGAACATTTATATTTAGGTCTATCATTTTTTTTCTTCATAGATTCAGAATTTAAACAAACACTTCAGAAAATGAACAACTAATAATACCGTGGTCAAATGAACTCAATAACCGACTCTGTTTCAAACAAGTAAAAACAGAGTATAACAAAACTCAGGAAGAACTAACTATAACTTACACAAAACCTTCGCTCCGATATCAAGATGATACGAACCGTAACCAAGAACAAACAAGGCCGGTCATTGAATGGGTTTGAGCTTACAAAAAGCTAGAAAAGAGTTAATGGGGAAAGGTACAAAAGGACGAAAACAGTAAGTAAAACCTATGAACAAATCCAGAAGATATGACGCACCAATGGAACTTCTGAGGACTCACGGCACAATTCGATGTAACGCATAAATTGGTCCAATGAGGTTACCTGCCACCTAACCTTACTTAAGGGAAAGGATAAGAGTGATGCCAAGAGTAAACAACAATGTTTACGTAAGAAAGAAGGTACTCAAAAGTGTATTAAAGATTATTTGATGTCTTACAACTATAACTATAAGGGTATTTATACTCGTAAACTAGGATAACTTGCCCAAAAGGGAAAAGACAAAAATGACATTTCCTAAGGAGGGCAATGTACATGTTTTAAAGGGGAAAAAATGAATATACAAGGAAAATAAATATTGGTGCTACAGATTCTACATGCGATACTGTACACGTGGCGATGCGGCATTAGCGAGGTCGTTAAGAGATGCGGATAAAAATTATGGACGCATGGGTTTGTCTGAGTAGAGATGGCCTAGTTAGTTCGGCTTTCTCTCTCAACTTCTCGGCAAGTAAGAGGCCGAGTAATTGGTTGACTCGACAACAGAGAGTAATCCTTAACTTGGCATACCACAGAACAATGGGCGATCATACGGTACGGTATTAGAGGTGACTCAGTAAGGAGGTACTTGGCCTCAGCAGGGGTTGGTAGGAACATAAGAATTCGTTGTGCCAGCCCCTCTAGTCTTCGAGCCCGGCTGCGGGTTAAGGGCCCCATAGCTTGATTCCCATCAAAAGGTCTGGACCATGAGCTGGTCATACTGTACATATTTGCCCATCTTACGTACATACAGCTAAGTGTGTAGCTTGAGACATCCAATCCCGTTGTATTTTTCTAAGTTAGGTACTTTGAACTTTTTCGAGAAGTTTCCATAATCATGGGCAGAGAAGTCTGTTATGCCGGTGTGCTCGAATCCATCATACCCCTCAAGCATTTTCATTTTTTCGGTAATTTTTTGAGTTAGCCACTTCTCAAGCTCTTTCAATCTGTCTTGGTTAGCTTCAGGCTTTAGGTTGATCGGGAATGAGTAAGTATTCAGCTTAAAAGCTGGGTTAGCTTTTGGAAATACCCCTTCTATTTCGAAGGATTCGAAGCCCTAATTGACTTTGGGGTAAGCTTCTTCTGTTTTAAGGGGTGGAGCTTCAGTATTCTTTCCATATCAGGCTTTGGAACTCTCTTCATTTGATGGAGCTGTGGACTTAAGCAGAGAGACGATGTCAGCAAGAAAGCTCAATTGATCTGCAATCTTTCCCATTGTTCATTCTAAAGATTGGAACCTTAACTCAATGGGGTTAACAACCTCGAGGTTGCCATTGCCATTGTTGGTATTGTTATTGTTTCCTTAGTTAGCCATTTTGGTTTTTGAGCAAGTTCTGATAGGACTTCTCTAGAAGGTTTGACGTTTAGCTATCTTGGTGACCTAGATAAGATCACTTTTCAATAAGTTAGTACACCAATATTTTAAAAGGGATAAATGAGAAACTAAGAAATGCATGGCACATGGATGTAAAGAAGCAAAATTGACTAACAACTAGCAAGATGGTAATTTTATTTATTTATTTATTTTTGTGGCTTTTTGGAGTTTTCCTTTTACATTATTTGAAAAAAATAAAATATATTCAAAAAGATTATTCCTATCTCTGAATGTTCTTCTGGTGTTTGGCAGGCATACTAGATCCCACTGGTGCTCCCTTCCTTTTTCTTGAATTGGGCTCCTCCATTTCTTCAAATTCTTTGAGCTTCTTTTGGGTCATCCTCAATTGATGTTCCAAGGCCATGGAAAGTTGTTTTGATTCCCGAAAAAGATCCTCCTACATGTCTCATTCTTCATAAATTATTTCTACTTGGGCTTATACTTGGTCCATATAGGTCTTGACTTCAGGATCTAGTTCATCTACTATGGGTTGGATGACCATTAATGCTCGATACTGGATCTCCCTAGCCTTATGGAGCTGATCATACAAATATTCTTTGGTAACTCAGTGCTTGTCTGCTTCTCCTAACTATTCTCTTATATCGATGTTTGGGCTAATAGTATTTGTTTCCCATAACAGTTTGATTGCTTTAAGTTTGGACATTTTCTATGGTAGTGAAATATGAAGATCTTCATAATCCAAGGTTATGATTATGTTCCAACGATGTTTGGGCTAGTACAACGAATCCTTATGTTCCAACCAACTCTTATTGAGGCCGAGGCTAAGTACCTCCTTACCGAGTCACCTCTAAAGCCGTGTCGTATGACCACCCATTGTTCTGTAGTATAGTAAGTTAACGATTACTCTCTGTTGCCGAGTCAACTAATTACTCGGCCTCTTACTTGTCGAAAAGCTGAGAGAGAAAGCCAAACTGACTAGGCCATCCTTGCTTGGATAAACCCATGCATCTATACTTTTTGTTCGCATTTCCTAACAATCTTGTCAATTTCACGTCGCCATGTGTACAATATCACATGTAGAATCTGTAGCACCAATGATTATTTTCCTTGTATGTTCATTTTTTCCCCTTTATAACATGTACATTGCCCTCCTTAGGAAATGTCCTTTTTGCCTTTTCCCTTTGGGGTAAGTTACCTTAGTTTACGGGTATAAATACCCTTGTACTTATAGTTGTAAGACATCAGATAATCTTCAATACTCTTTTAAGTACCTTCTTCCCTGCGTAAACACTGTTGTTTACTCATTACTCCTATCCTTTCCCTTAAGGAAGGTTAGGTGGTGGGTAACCTCATTGGATCAATTCATGAGTCACATCGAATTGTGCCATAAGTCCTCGAAAGTTCCATTGGTGCATCGTATCCTTTGAAGCTGTTTATAGGTTTTGCTTACTGTTTTTGTCCTTTGTTTTCACCCTTTTGTACCTTTCCCCATTGACTCTTTTCGAGCTTTCTGCAAGCTTGGAACCATTTAGCGATCTGCCTTATCTATTCTTGGTCACGGTTCGCATCACCTTTCAAGACAGCCTGATTGGCCTCACCTTGACCTAATATACCTAGTTGGACCTAAATCGGGTGAATACATGGGAGAAGCTGGCCAGAGTGTTCTACAAGCAATATAGATTTAACATCAAAGTGGCACCAAACATGATGGATTTGGTTACCTTAATGAAGAGGCACAATGAACCCTTCAAAGAATATGCCTAAAGGTAGAGGTCCATAGCTGTAAGGGTATCTACCCCCGTGACTAAGAAAGAGTTGATCGCAACTTTTATTAACACTCTTGAGAGGCCATATTTTGTTCACTTAATCGGACAAGCCTCTTTTAGCTTTGCAGAAATAGTGGCAACAAGGTGTTGAATTGAAAGTGTCGTTTCTTTTAGTAAGCTGCAAGAGACAACAGATAGAAGACTACCCTCTATTAAACTCACCACCAGCAAGCTTAGAGAAGCTACAGTCAGCATGGTAAATTCAAATGCTAGGCCTAACTCTCGAGTCTCTTTTAAGGCAAATCCCCCACCAACTCAAAAACAGTACAGAAGCCAACCACAGGTTAGCGGAACCTTGAGGCAATTCACCAAAATACTTGTTCCACTTGGTCAAGTACTTGAAAAGCTAACGAGAGATAATCTGCTCCATTTTGAAGCTCCAAGTGAAAGGTATAGGCCAAGATTTTTTTATCTTAATGCAAGATGTCAATATCATTTAAGGCAGGTGGGCCATTCAACTGACTCATGCTGGAGGTTGAAAAACAAAATCTAAGACTTAATTGATGAAGGTACGGTACAACTAAGTTTTGTGGAGGCTCCTACTCCAAACGTCAACAAACCCAGTGCCAAACCATAAGCCAATCATCAATATGATATTTGACCACTTAGATCCCACCATCAACATGATCAGTCCCAACTGAAAACCCAAGGTCTATAGATTCTACAAAAAAGAGGAGAAGCAAATTCCACAAACTAAAAGGTACACCTTCCACGTGCCTGTAGCCTCCAAAAATTATAAAACTACCCCTCTTAACCACCAGGCAATAAACCAGGGGTAGTCAAGCTCACTTGCAAGGGGGATTACCTGCTCCGATAGAATCTATAATCTAAAGGAAGACCTGAAAAAGAAGGTTGTGCTGAAAATGCTAAGCATTAAACAAACTAAGCATGAAGAAGGATTGACTACCTTTACCAAGATGATCAAGTTTAGCAAGTATAAAACAATGGATCAGCTCGTTAAGACTTTAGCACAAATATCCCTCATGAGTTTACTGATGGCATCGGACCCACATCGTGAACCTTTGTTCAAAATGCTAAAGGAAGTTGAAGTCCCTCGTGAAATCCTGGTTGAAAGGATTGGTTCTATCACCAATTCCATCCTCACTATGGATCAAATTTCCTTCTCTACCGAGGAATTAAGCGAAGAAGGTAACCAGCACACAAAGCCTCTGTTCATAATAGTAAGGATAAATGACATCATTGCAATAAGAATCCTCATTGACAACGGGTCATCTCTAAATGTTTGTCCTCTGGCCACCTTGGATCTATTAAGCACCAATATAATCACTATCAAACTGAGTTCAACAATAGTAAGAGCTTTTGACGGATTTAGGAGAGAAATAATAAAGGAGATCAACTTACCAATTAATATTGGCCCACAGATGTTCAACATCCCATTCCAAGTTTTGGACATTTTAAAGACCTTCAATCTGTTATTAGGAAAGCCTTAGATACATTCAGCAAGGGCCATACCATCAACTCTACATTAGAAAGTTAAGTTCATCTCCAACAACTAGGTCATCACAATTCTAGATGACCAAGATTATGAAATCTATAAAGAGACAGCCATATCCTATATTGATACAAAAGAATAAGAGGACTTTAGACTCCAAATGTTTGATAAGGTGTGCATGATCACTAATTAGCAGAAGGATAAGAGGCCAAAATTCAAAGAAGACCAGTTCGGGACCTATGGGCCAAGATACATTCTACTCCAATGGAAGAGTTACAGAAAATGCAAACCAGGGGCAGAAAAGGTGATAGGTTTTATCATACTCCAATGACCTTCTCTCTATTGTTAGAAACTTTCATCCAGGTCGAAACCCATGACTCAAAGCCTACCAAAGAAGGCACTTCTAGCAAAAATGAAGGGGCTGGCCTATCCAACAAATCCCAACACTTAAATAATTGGTTCTCCATCCCTATGAATAGCAATAAGTCTTCCCTAAGGTAAACGATGAATCATGATCCAGTATTTTATGGAATTTTGTAATCAATTATCTTTGTTCTTCAAATGATTGTACTCGAAAGAGAGTTCCCCTAAATAAAATTAGTTTCTTTTCCCTTTACTCCTACCTTACTTACACTTTTCCTTTTACATACTTTTCTTTTTCTCCAGATCTAATGATCCGAATAAAGGCGATGGATACCTCATGCAAATAGGTGATGAAAATATTTATATCACTTTTGGCCTTACTGGGTTAGTCGTTGGGAATGATGTCAATGACCATAATAACGTGCAAGAAAACTAGCAAAAACATGAAATAAGTAGAAGTTCCATTGACGAGCCAATCGAGATAATTAATGTAAGGACCAATGACAACCCTAAGGTATTGAAGATTGGGGGAAATTTAAAAGGAGATCAAAAGGTAAAGATGATCACATTACTATCCAAATACCAAGACGTATTCGCATGGTCTTATGAAGACATGCCCAGATTAGATCTGTCGATCGTAGTTCATCGTTTACCTACACCAGAGGATATCAAACCTAAGAAACCAAAGTTAAGAAGATTCTAACCGGATGTTCTATTGAAAATCAAGGAAGAAGTTAGAAAATTACTAGAGGTCAGTTTTATCGAGGTATTTGATTATCCCGAGTAGGTGGCTAACATTGTGCCTGTAACAAAGAAGAATGGAAAAGTTAGAGTATGTGTAGACTTTCGAGACCTTATTCAAGTAACCCCTAAGGATAATTTTCCCTTACCCCATATCGATGTCTTAGTCGATAACACAACCGAAAACCATCTTTTCTCTTTCATGGATAGATTTTTTGGGTATAACCAAATTCGAATGGCCGAAGAAGATAAAGCTAAGATGACATTCATCACAACTTAGGGCATGTTTTGCTATAAAGTAATGCCTTTCAGACTCAAAAATGCCGAAGCAACTTACCAAAAGGCCATGGTAGCAATCTTTCATGACATGATGCACAAAAAAGTTGAAGTATATGTGATGATATGATTGCTAAGTCCAAGGAAGGAGAAAATCATGTGAAAAGTTTGAGGAGATTGTTTGATAGGTTAAGAAAATTCCAACTGAAGCTCAACTTAGAGAAATGTACTTTCGGAGTGATTTTGGGAAATTATTGGGTTTTATAATCAATCAAAGGGGCATCGAAATGGACCTTAATAAAGTCAAAGCGATAGCTGACCTACCCCCGCTACGCATACTCAAAGAAATTAGAGGTTTGTTGGGCTGTTTAAACTATATAGCCTAGTTTATATCCCTACTCACAGATAAGTGTCGTCCCTTATTTAAGTTGTTAAAAAAGAACGTCAAGATGAACTGGGATGAAGAGTGCGAGCAGGCCTTTACATCAATCAAAGAATACCTCATGAGCCGTTTAATACCAGTAGCTCCAAAACCTGGGTAGTTGCTACTCTTATATTTGACAATATTACCAGAATCCATGGGTTGCATGCTTAGCCAGAAAAATGAGGAAGGAAAGGAATGAGCTATATACTACTTGAGTAAGAAATTCACCAAAGGGGAACAGAAATATTCGAAAATTGAAAGAACCTACTGTGCTTTAGTCTAGATAATGTATCGGCTCAGACAATACACACTCTACTATCATGTTGAATTGTTGACTCAGCATGATCCCCTGAAGTACTTAGCAGACAAATCGGCCCTAATTGGCAAAATCTCGAAATGGAAAATGCTGCTATCAAAGTTCAACATTACATACATGAACCGGAATTTAGTTAAAGGGCAAGCTTTGGCAGATCAATTAGCAGAAAATCCCTCCGATAGCACTCCCCAAGAGGTATAAGTCAGTTTCCCCAACGAAAAAATCCTAGCAGTTAAGGGAAACTTTAATAAAGGAGAAGATGACGAGTCACCAAAATGAAAAATGTTCTTCTATAGTACAGCTAACGTATTTAGGTATGGAATTGGGGCAATACTAATATCCCTTGAAGGTACTCAATGTACTGTGGCCATAAGGCTCGTTTTCCCATACACTAATAATATCGCCAAGAATGAAGCGAGTGTCATGGGACTCAAGATGGCCCTAAATAAAGACATTTAAGAATTAGAAGTGTATGAGGGCTAAAGATCCTAAACCGGTGCCTTATCACTGGCGCTTGACTGAATTGGTGGAGAATTTCAAAGAAATCACCTTCAATTACGCACCGAGGACCCAAAATCAATTTGCTGATGCCTTAGCCACGCTAACATCTATGATCCAGATGTCTAGTGGAGTCGAGATTCAGCCTCTTATTATTGAAATTGAAGACAAGCCTATCTTTTGCCTAACTATTGAAGGTATAAACGACCAAAAACCGTGTTACCATGATGTTAAGACGTTCCTACAACAAGGCACATACCCTAAAGAGGCTAAGAAAAAGGACAAAAAGATTATTAGGAGATTGGTTACTCAATTCTTAGTAAGCAAGTCTACCTTATACCGATGTTCATTTGATTGTACATTCTTAAGGTGTATGGATGACAAAGAGGCTGAAAAGTTAATGAAAGAAGTGCATGAAAGAGTATGTGGCCCTCACATAAATGGATACATGCTGGCAAAGAAAATTATGAGGTTAAGGTATTATTGGTCAACAATGCAAAGTGATTACATCAAACACGTTAGGTACTGTTACTTATGTCAAGTTTATGCAAATAAGAGAAACGCTTCGTCTCAGGAATTACATGCCCTCTCAGTACCATGGCCTTTCTCAATGTGGGGCATATATATCATCAACCTAATCACTCCAAAAGCATCCAATGGGCATTGCTTCATACTAGTCGCCATCGACACCTTCAGCAAATGGGTTGAAGCTTTGTCTTACTTGAGCATTACTAAAGAGGTCGTAGTTAAGTTCATCAAAACAGACATTTTAGGCTGATACGAGACTCTAGAAACAATCATCACTGATAATGGCACCAATCTCAACAACAAGCTTATGTCAGAATTGTGCCGACAGTTTCGAATCACTCACAGGAACTCTACTCTTTATCGACCCCAAATGAATGGAGCCGTTGAAGTAGCCAACAAAAACCTCAAACGAATCATTAAAAAAATGGTTGTCACATATAGGGACTGGCATGAGATGTTACCCTTCGCACTCATGGCTTATCGGACTTCCATCAGAACATCAATTGGGGCAACACTGTACTCTTTAGTATACGATACTAAAGCAGTGTTACCAGTAGAGGTTGAGATTCCGTCCCTTAGGGTACTATCAGAAACTCAGTTAGATGAAGCCAATTAGGTAAAGAAACGCATCGAGCAGCTAAATCTGATTGACGAAAGGAGATTGATAGCCCTATGTCATAATCAGTGTTATCAACAAATGATGGCTTAGATTTTGTCCTAAAAAAAGGAGATTTGGTGTTGAGAAAAGCTCTCCTCAATGCATAAGACTTCAGAGGGAAATTTGCTCCCAATTACAAAGGTCCTTATGTCGTGAAGCAAGTATTATTGGGAGGGGCTTTAATTTTGTCCCAAATGGATGGTCCAGATTTGAGAGACTATAAATGCCAATGTTGTAAAATTATACTATCCATAAGAAGTCAATGGAAATTTTACTCAAAACACGAAAATGCCATTCATTTTGAACGTCATTGTGGTCTAATTTTCATTATTTACAAGCAAATTTGGTATCCTTGGCCGTTATCATTGTTGGAATAATCACCCTCTCCATAAAAAGGTCTAATTCCATTTACTCCATTTAATCGAACCCATACATTGCAAACACGAGAGGAGTTAAGGAATGAGATCTAGAACATTGATAATTAACAAAATTCTTTAAAATACTTTATTACAAATTGATTCTCCTCAATGAGGAGTATTATTGTTTGTTTTCCAGGGGAATGCAAAATCTGAGTAAGCAATTACTGCAGATGAGAATAAGGCTTTTGGTTCATAAAAGTTCAAAAGAGACAAAAACAGTGAGTGCCTTTCTATATCGGGTTAATTTCCATGATTTCTCTAAAAAAGTTGGTGAAGTTTTAAACGTTTTGCATCAAGAACATCTCGATTGATAACAAGGGACTAAAACATGAGTCAGTGATTTCTGATGGGGCTTTTCAAAAAGGTTTGATAGCTTGGCTGCTATCAACAAAGATCAGGTAAGTATTTCTACATAATGTTAGCATACCAATTTTTGAATTTTTCACTTGTATTTAGACTAGTTTTTTACTAGCAGCAGTCTTTTTTAATCAATCCATGAGGCATTCACTTTTTGCATTTAGTGTTTAGCCAACTTTCGAAAACACGATCCTAACTCAGTTCATCCTTCCAATCCATAGGGCACTTCCCCTCACCAAGTTTCACTCAAGTGAGCCCATAAGGTATTTTTCCCTCTATTCACCAAGTTCCATAGGGCACTTCCCCTCAATTCCAACATAAGATTGCTTGTCCCTTAGAGACACTCTAACCTAGGTTAGTGAGCTTAAAGAGATATGATCAGGTTTCATTTCTTCATCGAAATTGATTTTAGGATAGCTATGGTTGCTTTAGAGTCATCTTGAGGGCAAAAAAAGTGTCTCTTCATCTTTGTAGCCATGTTTTGTTCAAACTTCACCACAAACTTTGCCATAAGGAGGGGATAGCTATAGATACTTAATTTTTGCCCCTTTTATTTTTATTTTTATTATTTTTCTTTTCTTAATAAGCCCTAAATTAGGAAAAATACAAACAAATAGGAAATTAAAGAAAACCTAAAAAATTAAGAAATTTAGAAAAAAAATAAGAGTTTTAGGAAATTACAAAAAAAATTAAAAAAATAAGAAAATTGGATAAGAAACAATTGAGAAATTTAGAAAATAAGAAAATTTGTTTAAAAATTTAGAAAATTGAAAAATTACAAAAAAATTAGAAAAGTTGAAAAAATAAAATATTTTTGAAAATAACATTTTATTAAGGTATGTTTTTTATTTTTAAATTAGATTTAGAAATTGGGTCATTGAACTGGGATTAGATTAAATATAGCCTAGGGTAACCGAGTTTATATGTGCAATTTAGTTGTACGTATGGATAAGGCATAGGCCAACGGCCTAATAATTAAATACATAGGCTTGGTTTAGATATTGAGTGTGAGGTCTTGGGTTCGAATCTTAATAAAGGCAGAAAGGCCTTTTTATTTTTTGTTAACTAGCACATTACAACGTGTCAGAATCTTACTGTACCACATATCTTGACGCATGGCATCGTAAGATTGGATAACCTTGCTGATGTGGCACCACATGGCGTGCCACATCGTTGCCACATGTCACGTGATGACATGTCGCAAGTCAAGGTTGGTCAAGATTGGCCAACGTGGCACTACATTAGCGCTTTCCCTCAATTTTCCCTCGTTTTCTCCTGATTTTCCTTCTTTTTCCTTCTCAAGAACAGGCTCGACCCCCTCATTTTGGCCTCTGATTTCATGTTTTTTCCTTGCTGAAACACACTAATTAATGGTGCGAATTCATCCTTTGCATGGCTTACTTTGAAAAAAACACAATAACACGTCCAAATTCAGTCAATGGCACATTCAAATCAAACTTCAAAGATTGGAAAAATGCTGGAAATTTGGACGACCCACATTTACTCTTATTCGAATTTTCCTTTGTTTCTGGGTTGAATTTGACTATAAAATGGTGTTAAGGGATGTTCACAAACATACAGAACTACTCATGATCAACAAAAATGCTCGGCAAAGTCTCTTTCTCTCGTTTTCTCTCTCTAATCGCGGTTCTCTCTCTCTCTTCGAACCCTTCTCTCTAGCCACACCACCACCATGGTCAAGTTCCTTATAGCTTAGGCTCTCTAACCCAACCTTTTTCAACCCCTGCCGTGCCTCTTGAAGAACACTAGGCTAAACTCAAGAAGGGGGTTGAATTGAGTTTTAAGAACAAATTGTAATTCTATTTCAATATAAACAACTAAATACAATAATAAGACTAATCAAAGCAATAATAAAACAATAATAAGTGCGAAAAATTAAAAGAGATAAGGATAAAAAAGATCAAGCTCGAATATAATGTGGAGTTTAGACTGCCCCCTAGTCTCCATGGATATACAATGCCTCTAACCGGGGACTTCACATCACTTTATTGATTTCTCAATCCAAGCTCCGAGAGCTATACAAACATAAACTTGATTACATAAGTTTCACATTTACAACTCTTAATACAAATCACAATCTCAACTCACAACACAAAACTTAATCTCAAAAATTGTTGGTGTAGTACTTTTAACTCTCAATACTTTACAACTAATAGCTCACAAGTACTACACTTCAAATCTTTCTAAATATTAGCAATTTATGGTACAAGAGACAATGGGAATGATAAACAACAAGAATACAAGAAAATGTTGAAATATTGCAGCAAAAGATCAATTCTCTTCTATCATTGGTCAGGTTGTTGAGCATTTATATCATCCCGTTTAATTCTTCTCGTTACAATATATTAAATGCTCCAATTGCTAGTTGCATCAAACTCACTGGTTTGCTGGTACTTTTAACTATCGACAAGTCGGTAAAAATTACTAAGCTGGTAAAAATTACTCTACCGGTAAGCCGGTTCGTCCAAGTCAGTGTGCTTTTCTTTGTGTTTTTCAAGACTTTATACCATCAACATGATTCTTTCTTAAGCGATCAACCCAATAGATTAAATATCATATGAAAATTCTTTTAACACACAACAAACAAATATTCTTTAC
Organism: Lumnitzera littorea; assembly: GCA_024138015.1. NCBI lineage: Eukaryota > Viridiplantae > Streptophyta > Magnoliopsida > Myrtales > Combretaceae > Lumnitzera > Lumnitzera littorea. The sequence continues at coordinate 153,519,400 of JAMXBB010000001.1, read as the reverse complement.
AATCTAACTTCAAAATCATTTGATCACCACTCAAAAGATTAAATTTCTTATAGAGATAATTGACATATTTAATCATTAAGAAAATTAATTGATCTTATTCCATTACCTCAATATAATCAAATAATACTTAATTTAATTATTCTCTTGTTTTGTTCTCTTCAAAAACAATATGTTTAGTTATATACTTTTTTATTTTGTTCTCATCAAAATCAACAAGTTTAATTATACACTTTTTATTTTTTTCTCGTTAAAATCAAATAATGAATCCTAGGTTCAACAATCTCCTCTTTTTGATAAGGACAAAACTCTTATACGTTAAATACTCTCCCTCTATCTAATGCTTGCCTCAATTTAGTACTCGATTTCAAGATATTTGACAATTGAATAAGATTAAATGAGTGCTTGCAAAATAAGAGTATATTGATGTACTAAGGAACTAAGTCTCACTTCTTAATAACTTCACATAAACAATATATCAAACTTTTAAAGAATCAAGATATGCCAAATTTATAGGATCAATATCATCTTTTGAGTAACTATTATCAATTCGATGTGATACATGTTTTGACATTCTAATAACTTAAATATTTCTCTCCTTTTGGCCTCATAAAAAAGAGGAGGATCTAGGCGATGAAGAGGAAAGGGGATTTAAGTCAAAATTTTGGCATTATCCTGGCTTAAGTTTTAGAATATACCCCTTACAAAAGTGAAATTAAAGAGGCTAAAAAACATGCCAAAATAAAATTTTCATAATGAATTCATCAAAATTAGCCCATGCCACATCAAATGTTCAAAAATGCAAGCTAACTATGGGGAGTGTAATAACTCCATAAGATACATGAACCACAAGTAGTAAATAATATAGACAAGCAACATAAGTGATAAAAGCCAAGATAATGGTTAAGGCAAGACAATAGAAAATAACAATAGTAGTAACTAATGGCTAAATTCATAACATGAGAAAAACACAATGAAGAGCATATACAAAATAGATTGGAAGTTAGCAATTCATGCAACTTGTAGATCATTATCTTTAAGCTGGAGAAGGAATGAGGCAAGATGAGTGGTGATAGTTCATCAAGGTGGCGTCTTAATGGTAGATGGGGGTTTGGTAGAGAGAGAAAGTCATATAAAGGAGAAAAGGAGAGTGTGATTTGAATAAGCGAAGGGATTAATGAGAGACTGTATGGATTTGGAGATGATTAATGAAAAAAAATTATGATTTTGAGAGTTTGGAGATGGAAGATTGAAGAGAGAGAAGGATTCTAGGGTTTGGGGGAAGAGAAAGAAGGGTTTTAGGAGGAAGATGGAAAGAGAGAGAAAGGAACGGTGTTATTTGTGACTGGAAACAGAGGTACCGGCAAGCTGGTAGTATGGGGAGTCGATATACTTCTTATGGGAATATAATTGTTGCAAATTTGTTATAGAAAATAATTTACCGGCATGCCAATGGTTAAGGGTACTGACATACTGGCATGCTAGTTCTTAGAATAGAACAAAAAGAAAATGAAAATTCTAGAGCAATATACCGACGTGCCGGTACTTAGGTGAACCGGCTTGCCGGTTATCTGCAATTTTGCAGAAAAACAGTATAAACTACTTGTTCGAGCAAGGTTACTAATCCAATTTGATTTGTAGAGATTCAGTGAACATCTTAACACTTCAAATAAGTTTATTTGAGTCTGTTAAGGCTTGAAAAACTTAATTTTTAATTAGATAGCCAAGATTTATTCAAATCAAATCCATAAAGCTAAGTAATTCATGATAAAGTGAAAGTGTCCATGTATGCGCTAATTATGTGCATAGGCATTGAGTTGTTGCACACCAATAATTCAAGCAAAATTCAAATACATGTTTGAGCATGGTAGGCAAAAAATATAGTTTTAAGGCTTTAGAAATTGTGAAATGACTACTTGAGTTCCTTAAAATCAAATGTTAAGCATAAATGTAGCTATTGAGCAAGTATGGATTCTTTCTTAAATTCAAGACAAGTTTATGGTTTAAGCATATTTGAAAGATACCAAAAAGCATAAAAAATGCATGATCAAACCAAGCAACATTCATATTAGTATAAATAGTCATGAAATGCTCCACAATGCACTTAGAACCTAAAAAGGGTCTAGAGAGGTCAAATATATACGAAATTCAAATCAAGTTAGTTTGACCACTCGAACATGATTTAGGGATGGAAATAAACATGTGAGACCCGGTTTTGGGTACGAAAACCAATGCATAATTAATTTATGCATATATCAACTTAGTTGCTTATAAATGACTTCAAGTATGCCAAAAGTGTGCTAAACGCTATGTTTTATGCATGAAATTTATATGAGCATGTTTCTTAAGTCCACTTAAGTGTGAAAAGTTTGTATCTTAGCAACATTAAGAAGATTTAACAAAATTAAGCCATTAGTTGCTAGAAAGTTCATTATTAAGTCATGTAAATGCATGAATGACTAAATTCAAGCAATGAGGCTTAGTTATTACAAAACAATACTTCAAGCAAGTTTCACCATCATATTCAAGCTTGTTAGAAGAAAAATATTGCAAGTAGGATTTAGAAATCCTAAAATCACCACTTAAAATCATCAAAATCAACCAATGAATACAAATTGAGCTTAATGTCACACATACATACTAATCAAATTTATGATAATTTGGCAATCTAAACAAGTTTCAATGGTATCTATAGATATAAGGGTAGCATGATTACAACATATAGCATGCAAATGGACAAAATGATCACATGACTTCCTAAACAACAATAAGAGCCTAATTTGAGTCTAAAGGAGTCAAATTTGCACAAAAACAAAAGTAAGCCAGATTAATTATTCAACCACAATCTATGGACAAAATTAAACATGCGGAAATCGGATTTGAACACAGAAATCGAAATATGGCAAAATGGTACGCATATGATTCTAAATGTACATGAGAAACTTCAAATGTACACAAAAAGTATGATATTTATAATTATCCATTTCAAGCAAGATTTATATACGTATTATGACATGATGAGAGTTTAAACATGGCTTACAAAGTTAGTAATTGGAAAAACACTAGTTAAGTCCCTAAATACTTATGTAGGCTTAAATGTGGTTGAGGCTATATCAATTATATGTAGTTTCATAATCAAATCAAGCCAACCATTCAAGCATGAAATATTAACATATTTAAATACGCATGAACACATATTTGACATGGAGATCAACATATGGTAGATACGTGCACAAGGAAGCCTAAGCAAATGTAGAAAACTTTAAGTATACACAAAATATGCTAGTTATTGTATGGAGACTACTTGAATGAGTTTCATGAATCAAATACCATGTTAGACGCATTTTGAGTTTTCTTTGATCGTTCTCTATTTAAGTTTCTTGAGTTGCTTCTATTTGAGGTTTCTACAAAAACATATGATTGCTTCTTTGGTACCCACATGAGTTTGGGTCGTTTGTGGTTAGTTGTAATGATATATCCTTGTTCTTTTGGAACCCAAACCATTTTACCTTTATGATTCAAATTAGTATTGCGACGTATTGCACATGTATGTGTAATATGGTCATATCTACCACAATAGTTACAAGTCTTAGTTGTTGTTTTTTCAAAGTGACCTTTGTAAGACTTGTAAATATATTCCCTACTATAGCCAATTCTGGTTTGTTTAATCCTTACCTTTGAGAACCAAGGAGTTTATCTAAATTCTTTTCTCCATTTACGAACTTGGCTATAGTTTGTTTTAAATCATCTAGGTTAGGCTTCAAGATATTATTTTCAATTTAAAGTTCTCTTAGCCTATTAACCATATTATCCTTATTTTTCATGCTATTAACTTTTGTTTCAAGAGAATTATACTTTTCTTTCAATTGATTATTTTCCTTAGCTAATATCTCATTCTTAAGATTCAATGCTTCATTGTTTCTATTTAATTTATTAACTTCTAATCTTAAGTACTTATTATTCTCCTCTAAACTTTCTTTGACGTCATTCATTTTATTATATTCATTTCTAAATAAATCAAATTCACTTCCTATTTCAATCATCATTTGTTTCATCATCTTGTTCTTCTTTTGAGCCTTAATAAATTCTTTAAATAACTCATCATACATATTTTTGAGCTCATCAAATGAGGAATCACTAGAAGTAGAACATGTTACGCTCCGAAGTCGTAGAGTCGTAGAGTTGCAACAGTCCCGCCGTGTAAACCATTCTATGATAGTAACAGGCCTCACAGTGCCTACCATAGACATGATCTACACTAGGCGTCAACGACTTCTCGCTTTGAAGTAAACAGTTCGATTAATAATTATACTACAATTATGATAAGTATTACAATTTCTAATAAACATAGATAAGTATAAGTAAGTCCACAGAGCTTCCTAGGAAGTTTTACATAATCACCACAGTCTACTAATTTACAGAATAACTATTAGTCTTTAACCTTTAACTACAAGGTCAGTCTCATTACACATTATACTAAGTAACTTGATCCTCACACCCTTAGCTTCAAAAGGACTAACCTCTGGATAATTGTAGGGCAGCATAGTACTTGAAGTGATCACAAATCAGAACCTGCAAAAGGATCTATAAGGGTATGAGCAACTACAGCTCAGTAAGTTGAATTGGAGACTCATGAATGCATACAAGCACAAACAGGGTTATCAAACAATTATTTTCATGCAATGCATCAATCAAGTGTCATCGCACAACGTAGTTCGGTCCATTGTGAAATTAGAGAAATTAGAGAAATTTCACTCGCTCTAATCCGGGTTGAGGAGTTCCATGTTATGCAGCAGCTCACAACCAAACCCAGGCTTGTGCAATGGAGACCTCGCTCCTCCTGCGACTACCTTTGAACCATTGACTTCACCCCCGCTGCGACCTCCTCTCCTGTCACTTAGTTCGACTGAGGATGAAGAAGGGACCATTTTGCAATCATGCGTTATCCCTTTCGAAGGGGTTAGTATTTGGTTGGAGAGTCCTATGATCCCCTAACGGGTTGCAATGTATGACATTTTTGGTTATTAGGGTCGACTAAGATTATATTCCGTTTAGGGTGTTCAAACAATTTCATACCAATTCAATCAGTCACAAATCACTTACAAAGCAAATTTTAGCACGAATTCAGATACATCAAACACATGTGTAGACTACTTACAATCACAAGCATGTACAAGCCTAAGTCTCCGAGCACTACAAAACTAGTACTCTATTACAATAAGCAATAACCCAACTTACTTGAAATTGCTTGATCGCTTGATCGCTTGATCCTTTAGTCGCGAGCTGATTTGTCTCTGGGTGTCCTATAATATAAATAGGTCTTTTTAGTACTTATATTTTATGGATTCTTATTCTAATTCATAATGTAACTCATTTTCCCTATGTATACCTATAACGCACTAATGATTCGTTGTATTTTATTTCGGGATTCAAATCCTAAACTATATTCTAGTTTTAAATTCCTAAGTCTTAAATAGGCTCGAATCCCAATGTGACATTAATCACATTACGCTTGGGTACTCAAATATCCTATTGGGTCGTAATTTGGTATTCTAAACTATTCGGTATATGTTAACCCTAATTGAGGTATCGGATTTATTCCCGATGTGTAAAAATTTTACATTTTGAGATATTTACTTAAAATTAAATATTATTTCAGATTTATTATTTTTCTGATTTCTATTATAATATTATCTAAATAACCTTATTTTTTTTAGATTTATTAATTTACACTTTCACATATTACTAATTTCTTATATTACTTACCTAATTTCCCTAATTAACCATACTTAATACCCAAAGGCTAGGATTAGGGTTCCACTTCAGAGATTAACATCCCTAAACATATAATTAATATCCTAATCAGTAATTAACATCCTAATCACCTAATTAACCCTAAATCACCCAATTTTTCTATCATTTTAGGGTTAAAAATTAACTTAAAAATTTTAAAAATTAATTTAAAAAAAATGGCTTCATAGCACTGTTCTACATCATATGAGCATCTTACAGAAAAATTTTGAGCTCCAAACTACACTCCTAAGCCTATTTATTTTCCAGTTTAATCATGCTCGGTTTTGAACAATTTGTTAAGGACCCTATATTTTCAGACATAATTAAACAAAATTAATATTTTTCCCTAAATCTACATACAATAAAACCTCAGAATAACAAGTTTCATAATTTTCTAGGCAAAATAACTAATTTTACAAAATTATACAAAAATCGGGGTGAATAAGAGACTAACCGGTTCGAAGCTTTCTGGCCGTCCAAACCCAGTCCAAGGTTGTTGGCCGGTCCAGGCAGTGGTTCTAGTGTAGGGTGGTGGTGGTGGTTCAATCCCAGGTGGTGGTGGTTCAGTCCCAGGTGGTGGTTGGTGGTGGGTTTAGTTCACTTGCCTAATCTGCACAGTTTTCTTCTTCTTCTTTTTTTTCTGGATTTTCTCTCGATTTTTTCAGTGTTTCAATTTTTCTTAGATCCTAAACTGACCAAATGACTTCTGAAATTTTTTTCCTTATTTATAGACAATTGTAGTAATTAATATGCATTAATTTGATAAGACTTTGTCCCAATTCCTTAATTTTTGGCTTTTTGTTTGTCTAATTCTCATTGGCTAATTTTTCTTTTTTTGATTTGAACCTGCCACGACCTAATCTTGGTTTAGCTTATCAACTTCTGATTTTTTCTGATTTTTCTATAATTATTTTATAATTTTCTTTAATTATTTGCTTAGTTTTTTGCCAATTTAGGTAATTACGCGTATTTTTATCTACACGTAAATACATGTGGGGTACATGTGAACATTCATAATTATTATTTTGGTCATTCTAAAATTTTTAGTATACATATAATCTATCTCTAGTAATTTATTAGTTATTATATTACACTTTTCGCCTTTTTGGTAATTAGCAATTATTATGCTTAAAATTTGAAATTTTCCTATTTTACTACTTATTTTCTTAAATTTAAGTTTACGGGGTCATTTTTACTAGTATTTCTCTCAATAGTTTATAATTTGGGTTTGATTGGATCCTTTAGCCGATTGCCCTAAACCTTGGGTTTTAAGCTCAAACTTACAATTACTTGGCTTGGCTTTAGGGCTTACAGAACATACCTCATTGTCTATTGCCATAAAGCACATTTCTCCTTCCGAGTTGCTTGAATCACTATCACTCCAAGTTGTCATCATAGCCTTTTTCCTTACTCCTTTCTCGGCCTTCTTAAGATCCGTGCAACATTGTTGAATGTAACTCAGTTTTTGGCAATTATAGCACTTAATTACTTCCTTCTTTTCCTTCCTTAACCGAAATATGTTTTCATCCTTATCTTCTGCCAGTTTCCTATTGAACTTCATGAATTTCTTAAAATTTCTCAAAATTTCTCATGATCATTGCCACATCATCATCGTTCTCTCTTTTATCACTACTTGAGCTCTCCTTGGTTGCCTTTAAAGAAATTGTTTTCTTTTTAGATTCTTCTCCTTGTCTCTTAACCATCTCATGAGTTTTAAGAGTTCCAAGGAGTTACTCTTTGATATTGTGTTAAGATCATGAGCTTCCTTAATCGCAGTTCCCTCAGCTTCCCAATCTCTTGGTAAAGACCTAAGGATTTTGGAATTTATTTCAAGGTTAGTAAATATCTTTCCAAGAACACTCAAGAGATTAATGATATTGATAAACTTATTATGCATCTCATCAATTGTTTCATTTGGATCCATCTTAAAATTTTCAAATTTTCTACATAATAAGCTTATTTTTGTATCCCTTACTTTACTAGTTCCTTTATATGTACTTTTTAATTCTTCCCAAATTTATTTAGCACTATTGCATGTATAAATTCTATTAAATTCATTTTCATTAATGGCATAATGTAAGATATCCATAGTTATTTCATTTAAGTCTAACAACTTCAAATCATTATCGGTATAATTATCTTCTTCCTTGCCTCATATCTTGAATGGTCCTTTATCCACTACTTACCATAATAATCTATTTTATGCTTTTAAGAATATATTCATTCTACATTTCTAATAAGGATAATTATTTCCGGTTAAGAGTAGCAGTCTATTTATAGCTTGCCCTTCCATAAAGCCTAGTATATTAAATGCCATGACCTTTACTCTAATATGCGGTTAAGCTAGTAATTAAAGACTCACTCTGATACTAATTGAAGAACGCTAGGCTAAGCTCAAGAGGAGGGGTGGGGGGGAAACAAATTACAATTTTATTTCAATATAAACAACTAAATGCAATAATAAGAGTAATTAAAGCAATAATAAAACAACAATAAGTCCTGAAAATTAAAAGAGATAAGGATAAAGAAGATTAAACCCAGATATAATGTGGAGTTCAGACCGCTCCTTAGTCTTCACGAACATACAATGCCTCCAACCGACGACTTTACACCACTTTATTGATTTCTCAATCTAAGCTCCAAGAGCTATACAAACACAAACTTAATTACACAAGTTTCACACTCACAACTCTCAATATAAATCACAATCTCAACTCACAATACAAAACTCAATCTCAAGAATTATTAGTGTAGTGCTTTTAACTCTCAATACTTTGTAACTAATAGCTCACAAGCACTACACTTCAAATCTCTCTAAATATTAACAATTTATGATACAAGAGACAATGAGAATTATAGACAACAAGAATAGAAGAGAATATTGAAATATTGCAATAAAAGATCAGTTCTCTTCTATCCTTGGTCAAGTTGTTGAGCATTTATATCATCCCGTTCAATTCTTCCCGTTACAGTGTATTAAATGCTCTAACGGCTAGTTATATTAGACTTACTGGCATGTTGGTACTTTTAACTACCGACAAGCCGATAAAAATTACTCTATCAGCAAGTCGGTTTCAGCAAGTCGGTTTTTCCAAGTCAGTGTGCTTTTCTTTGTGTTTTCAAAGACTTTATACCGTCAACATGATTCTTTCTTGAGTGATCAATTCGATATACCAAATATCATATGAAAATGCTTTTAACACACAACAAACAAATATTCTTTGCAATCTAACTTCAAAATCATTTGATCACTACTCAAAAGATTAAATTTCTTGTAGAGATAATTGATATATTTAATCATTAAGCAAATTAATTGATCTTATTCCATTACCTCAATATAATCAAATAATATTTAATTTAATCATTCTCTTGTTTTGTTCTCTTAAAAAACATATTTAATTATATACTTTTTATTTTGTTCTCATTAAAATCAACAAGTTTAATTATACACTTTTTGTTTTATTCTTATCAAAATCAAACAATGAACCCTAGATTCAACACCTCCTAATAGCGCTACTAGCAATCACCACCCAAACCCTAACCACCGTAGCTACCCCTTCTTGAACTGCCACCTCCAACCTTCTTCGAGTTAAACTGACCCCACCACGATGCTCCTCAGCCTCAAGAACCCCTAGCACAACCAATCACACGTACCAGCAACTACCTTTGGAGTTCCCTAAGAACCGTTGTCACCGTTCCTCTCCGACAAGTACCCAAACAGCTCTAAAATGCTACGACGTTGAATCTACCCCACATAATCCCAATTCGAAATATATAAATCCCCTTTCCCCCGCTCAATTCAGTGGCCAAATCACCCAAAACACGCCATGCACAAGGCGTCCACGACTAACCCACTTTGAAGTAGACAATTTGTAATTTAAACAATTCATTTACCTAAGAAAGTGAGAAAAGTTATATATAATCACTATAATTCAGTTATTACATTAATCAGAAATGAAAAGTAAAATATGTGTTGATTCTTCAATGTTTTTCCTCACTCTCCAGGATCCAGCAGTTGCTAGCTTCAAAGTAGTTGTTGCCGCTTCTTAGCCAGCACCTGCACGATGTCTATAGGGATGTGAGCAACCACAGCTCAGTAAGTTAGGACGGAGGACTTAAAATTATACCATACACACAACAAGGTTTTCAATCACTTATTAAGTGCAATGCATGTGCAAGCAAGTGCCATCGCACGACGTTGTCCGGCCTGTCGTGAGATTAGAGAAATTGCGTCCGCTCTAATCCGGGTTGAGGAGTTGCCGTTAATGCAACAGCTCACGACCAAACCCAGGGTTGTGTAATGGAGACCTTGCTCCTCCCGCGACTACCTTCGAACCACTGCCTTCACCCTCGCCGCGACCTCCTCTCCTGTCACTTAGTTCGACTGAGGATGAAGAAGGGACCATTTTGCAATCCTGCGCTATCCCTTCCGAAGGGGTCGGTATTTGGCCGGAGAGTCCTAAATTCCCTTAACGGGTTGCATGCATGTCCGATTATGATTACCGGTCGGATGTTTGATTAAGTCCAGTTTAGGGTGATCATTCATTACATACAAATCATACAATATATACCAGAATACAAACAGAATCATAGCATCACCCATAATCAAGCACATGCACACATTCAACTATCTAACAAGTACAACCAAGCATAATCTTAAGCCTCCAAAATATAGTATCGTATTAATCCCAACTTACCTCGACTCCTCGCTCACTCACTCGAGGTCCGATTTGCTCAGGCCATCGCCGTTTATCCCTATAACACAAACGTAGTTTCAGCTTTTCATATAACTATTATAAGTTTGTTTTATCCTATAACGCTTATTGTTATGTGTTGTTTAGGGTTTAATACACCTAATTATCTAGGTCTTGAGTCTTTTATAATTATTCTAGGTTTAGGTTTAGGTTTCGGTTTCCGCATCAATTTCTAAATTAGGTTTTAGTTCGATTTTTAAATCTTAAACATGCTCGAATCCTAATGTGAAATTAATTACATTAAGCTCGAGTATCCAAATATCCTATTGGGTCTTAATTTAGTATTCTAAGCTATTCGGTACACGCTAGTCCTAATTAGGGTATCGGATTTATCCCCGATGTGAGAAAATCTTACTTTTTTTTATATAATTACCTAAAATTAAATCTTAATTCAGATTTAATATTATTCTGATTTTTACTCTAATATTATCTAAATAACTATAATTTTTCCATATTTATTAATTTACAATTTCACATATTACTAATTTCCTATATTACTTACCTAATTTCCTTAATTAACTATACTTAATACCCAAAGGCTAAGGTTAGGGTTCCACTTCAGAAATTAACATCCCTAAACATCTAATTAAGATCAAAATCAATAATTAACATCCTAATCACCTAATTAATCCCAAATTACCCATTTTATGCCTCATTTTAGGGCCTAAAAATTATCTAAAAATTTCGAAAATTAATTTTTGAAAATGGACTTCATAGCACTGTTCTATATCATCTAAGTAATCTACAGAAAAATTTTGGGCTTGAAACTACACTCTTAAGGCCATTTATTTCTAAACCGAAACATGCTCGGTTTTGCACGATTTCTTAGGGACCATATATTACGGAACATAATTTCATCAAAATAATATTTTTCTACAAACTACATATAAAAATATCCTAGAATAACAAAATTCATAATTTTCTAATTATATTTACTATTTTTACAAATTTTCACAAAATCGGGCTGGAAATCGGACTCACCGATTTGGGTGGCTCCGGCCACCATGGGTCGCCGTGGCCTTGTCGGCCAGCCTGGGCGCTGCCACCACCGTGTGGTGGTGGTGGCCGTCCACTTCCAACTGCTCGTCTGGTGGGGGTTCCCTTTAGAAGCCCTAATTGCACAGATTTTTCTAATTTTTTTTTCAAACCGAATTTTTCTCTCAATTTTCGACTCTCCCTAATTTTCTCTGATTCCCAACTGTCCAAATGAGTTCCTGGATTTTTCCTGCTATTTATAGGGCTTTAGTGTAATTATTGTGCATTAATTTGATGGGATTTTGCCCTAATTCCTTGATTTTTGGCTTTTTGTTTGTCCATTTCTTATTGGATAATTTTTCTTTTTTTGATTTGAACCTGCCACGACCTGATCTTGCTTTAGTTATCCACTTCTGATTTTTTTTTTATTTTTTATAATTATTTTGTATTTTTCTTTAATTATTTACTTAGTTTTCGGCCTATTTCACTAATTATGCGTATTTTTATCTACACGTAAATACATGTAGGGTACACGTGAACATTCCTAAATATTATTTTGGTCATTCTAAAATTTTTAGTATACATATAATCTATCTCTAGTAATTTATTAGTTATTGGATTACACTTTTCGCCTTTTCGGTAATTAGCAATTATTATGCTTAAAATTTGAAAATTTTATAGTCTCTTATTTTCTTAAATTTAAGTTTACGGGGTCATTTTTACTAATATTCTTCTCAATAGTTTATAATTTGGGTTTGATCGGATCTTTTAACCGATCGCCCTAAACCTTGGGCTCTAAATTCAATCCTACAGTCAATTGGTTTAGCTTTGGGGCTTACAGCTATGGTCCCCTCATCCTCAATTTTCTTGTCCTCTTTGCGCACAACTCAACATAACTCCTAAGGATGAACACGGTCAAGACCATAGCCATAGTCCTTGGCCATAATTTTACGAACTTTGATTTTTCTCTTTCAATCACCACTCCAAATCATCCATTCTGCAACACTTATAACCTCGACACATCACCCAACCTCAGCATATTCAATAATAGCCCTGCAAACATTAAGATTAGACAAATCACCAAATCAACATACACAAAATCAACCTTAATCCATTCTATTAACACAAACCAACATGAAACTTTAGATAAAAGGGGTATTTATGCTTTTCTTCATTGTAACGACACCAAGAAATCAATTCCACACTTTCATCATGCTGCAATTCGAATTCTATTGAATTTATTGCCCTTTTTAATGGAAAAATGCACCCTATGACATTTATTAGGGTTAACATACCTTGTAGTTGCATTTCCATAGCAATTCAACCCTTTTCATGGGATTTTTAGTACCAAGGGTATTGAGATATGAATTTTTGAGCTCCAATTGTCAAGACAACAAAAAGGCTCCTATTATTTAAGTAAGGGTTTAAATAGAGTCATGGTTTTTAGGGTTAAAGAGATAGTTTCTATCTTTTATTTGACTTAAATGCCCCTGTAGACATAAGTCAATCATATGCAATATCAAGCCCTTCTTCTATTTTAATATCTTATTTTATTTAAATCCTTTTTTGCTTTTATTTTATTTTTCTAGACTTTACATTTAATCTATGAAAAATGACCCATAACTTGGTAGAAAGAATATGAATATTTCTTAGTTTTTTTAACAAAACCAAATCTCGGACATCCATTTTGTCCGTAAAGAGTGAAGACTCCTCTAATAACAGTTTGTGGAAGTATAAAATGAATTGATGCAATTCATTTCTTAAGTGCAAAGTTTGAATTCCCGAGGTTTCTTTAGATACGGTCAAATTTCACCAATTAACCCAAAAATATCTTCTTTTGATTTGGATGCCCTTTTAAAATAAAATATTGAACCATCCATTCATTCGATAAGTTTGCAAGAAGCCTTACCACAAATGGTAATTTGGTATTGCATTTAAGATAAAATTGACAAGGACGATTGTCCATTTCATGCTAAGGAGCTTCCTCTTCCAACCGTTAAACATTTTCCTTAACTTATCCTAAGAGAAACTAAAAATTTGTTGTTTCTATTTCCAATAAGATATCCTAGCTACTTGCCCAGAATAGTCTACTTTTCAACTCCAAGCTTTCTTACCATATGACTCCCTGTTTGCTCCTCATTTGTGATAAAAAATAAATAAATAAATAAGAAAAGATTTACGGAGGAGATAAAGCTATAAAAAGTAACTGAACTTTTATATTTTTTCATTTTAATATCTAAATTTTAAAGTTATTCATTTTAATACCCTGACTTTTCAAATGAGATATATTAGTATTTTTATTATAATATCTATTATAAATAATACTTATTTATTTCACTTTAGAAAGTTAAAATACTAAAATGAAATAAAAAATAAAGTTTGAGCACTAAACTAAAAATAAAAAAAAAAATTGACATATTTATATTATTATTTTACCATTTTATAATAATGACCATTATAACATAAATATCGGTTTATCTTATTTAAAAAGTTAGGATATTAAATGAATAAGTTTAAAATTTAGATACTAAAATGAAAAAAATGTGAAAGTTTAGATACTCGTACTGGTTTTATTCTGATTTGCTAAGAATTCTTCTTAAGACCTAAACATGATTCAGCTGTTTCTAAATTTGCTTTAATAACACTAGCCATGTGATTAGATTCCTCTTTAAACAAAATTATATTATCAGCAAAAAAAAATGTATGGAAGTTTTTTAACTAATGAATTTACCCATTGGGATAGAATTGTTGAAATTATACAAACCATTCATGGTTTTTGCAAAATGCTTTTTTGCAATGTTATCAAATCTAGACTGGAAGGTTGATCTGGGAATGAAAAGAGATCAAGGGTCGAGATGATCAAATTGAGATTGAACTAGAGTGAACCAGAGTCGATAAAAATATTATAATATAATTTATATTTATTTAATATATAAAATTTACTTACATCCTCGAGAATTAAAAGTTGAAAGTTTTTTACGTTTTACTTTTTTTTTTCTACGTTTATTGTTTTAGCAAATCGATGTATTTTTTAGAAAATATAAAAAAAATATATATTTTAACTTAAAAAAACTTGATGAGTTTTTATAAGAATCGGGATAGACCAATTGGATTAAGGGGGTCAAACCAAGGTTACCACCAATAAGGGTCGAAGATGTGACTTAGATTGGTTTTATGAAGAAGTCAAGTCCAATCAAATTGGATTGAACAAGTCAACCTGAATATGACAATACTATCTTTTTGTATTTTTTTTTTTGTTATAATGTTATTATTATTATATTAGTCTTATTATTATGTTAACAATACAACAGATATCAACACTTTCTTTTACTGTTTGTTATAGCCTAACTCTAAAGAGTCAAATCCTTATACTAACCCCAACAAATTAACAAGAAAAAATGTCAAAATCACAACTTAAATCTTAAGTGTTCAATTTTATGCTTTAAGGCTCTTATGTCATATTTAATCAAAATTTTTATAGTTAAATTTTATGCTTGATGTTTGAAACTGTTAAATTTCCCATGTAATGAAAATTTTACTTATCAAAATTTACTACTTTTATTATTTTTGGAAAAATATCGTGGTAGATGCTAATTAATAAGAGAAAACAAGTTGTAATGAAAGTTGATATAGTAAATTTGAAAAGCTAAAACATTTAACATAACTACTTTAAACCATAATAAATATGAAATTGAAAAGAAAGAAAAAAACGAATAATTTGAGAAGCCATCTTGATACTGTCTCAATTAACAACTTTTCCTTAATTAAGTGAATCCCCTTTTGTATCATTGCTTTTATCAATCCGAGATCATGGTGAGCGACTTGTTTACTTAATTTGTGTGTTGTTTTTATGTAGTTGATCCATCTTACACACATTTAATTAGTTTTACTCAATTATAACCACATTTTCTCAATGAAATGCATTCTAAGTGTACTATTTGGCTTTTATGTCGAGAATAACACGTAATTTTGTGCAACCATCATTAGGATATACAAACTTATTTTAAAAAGTTTTAACAGATATGAAGGCCTAGCTTTTAGGTTTATTTATGGTCAGAAATGGAAATGTCATTTTACATTGTAATATTTAAAGATGATCACCACCTATAAAGAATCATTTGTAGTGGTCCATGGTTCTTGAAACACATTTTCTCACAATCAGAAGATGGGAATGAAATTTTTGAGCCTCAAATTTGTCCTTTTTAACTCCATCACAATTTGGGTCCGTATACATAGGTTGCTCCTTAGCTACGATGCTCCACTGGCTTGAAAGAATTGGCCAATCGATTAAGACTTGTCCTTCAATTTGACCCATACGCTATCAATGCGCCGCGTTGTCGTTTCCTGCGATGTTCTTTAATTCATAAAGTATTTTATTTTGTGTGTATATATATATATATATATATATATATATATGTTTGTATGTATATGTATAGGACAGCCCTGAGAAATGTGATGCAAAATAAGCTGCTACACTTAGACCTAATATGAAATTCACGCAGACAAAATAAAGTTGCGTGTCATAAATTAATTAGATTATAAGAAGAGGAGAAAGAAAAAGTTAAAAGCTAATCCCTATCTCCCAAAAGCTGAGTCCTAGAATACTGAGAAGCATAGTTGATCAGTAGTAGTTGCAGACGTCAGAAGTGGATCAGAAACCTTCGGCGTAGAAGCTTAGTTCCAATTTGTTTTAGTTTTATCAGTCGTAACTTTTTGTATATAAGGAATTATGAAATTTATAACATGTAAATAAAAATTTATTTGAGTCCATTTTTACATGGATCAAATGTTATGACGTTTGGAGATTTTAAAAAGTTAAATTTTCTAGTTTTAGCAAGATATTTTATGGATTAGCGACAATAATACAATTGTTATTCTTCCTATATTTATCCCACTACACGCCGGGTAAAAATGAAGCTTTCTCGGGATAGTCTCTCCTCTGCTTCCATAGTCCTGCATGCACATGCACCTACAGATCCATTAAATGAGTATAATGAAGAGAAGCACGAGTCACCATCAAATCCCTTTCCCTATGTGATTGTCCAACAGCTATAAGAGCCTTGGTACTATGGGGATCAGACCATTTTCTAAAATAGATTAAAGGAAAAAAATAAGCCAAAAATTTAAAAGGCAAAGCCGAAAAAGGACTTTCCTTGACATATGCGAGTTTCATCGTAGATACCCTTGGTCTAAAAATAGTGCACTTTTGCCAATATTTAGGTTTTTCCCTTAACAAAGGTCGTCATCGTAGATCAAGTTGATTTTATAATCTAGAAGGCTAATAAGAAGCTAAGTAAATGGAAAGATAGGCTTCTATCCTATGGAAAATCAATAAGCGAACAACGATGGCAAATAGACAAAGGTTATATGGACTTTGGTAATGGAGAAGAGATTTGATTCAGTTCAGACCATTGACTCCCATCAAGTTCACCATGGAGTCATCATCGACGGTCTTATCAGCCAAAATAAAGAACAAATTTCTATCAGTTAAGCTTGGATATCGGCGATGGAGCATGATGAAGATAAACTTGGTTTTGTAATTTCATTTCACAATTTATGTATGAAGAATATGGGCCTTTTTTTTTTTTTATTAAGAAAAGAAAAGAAAGACTCCCCAGTAGTAGGAAAAAAAAACAACGAGCTTTTTCTCCTTAAATGCAGCATTCCAAAAACTCAATAGAGCTCTCTTGGATCCGGCTACAACCGATCCCACTAAAGATTAATCTTTCTTGTTTAAAGAATTTGTCTAAATGGTTTACTTATAGGAGAAAATTTTGCCCCAAGAGCATCAAATTACTCAACTTACCCCAAATTACTCCTAGATGTTTGAATAAAATAGGAAGACGTGAATAGTACGATGATTACTATATAAGTAACCACTTACTACCCTATATTTATAAGATTAAGGAAATGGTTCAAAAGTTTATTTCCCCATGTGATAAGCATGTTAACCACCAATAGTAAGAAAGTTATAAGCCTCTATCTATAAATTCTGCTCGAAGAACATATAGTAATCTCTCTTGGCCTACTTAATTTTCATCCTATTATTTACTCTTCCTTCTTTATTTTAAACACTTGCTTATATATTAGATTGGTCATGCTGGAGTTGTCTCGACACTTTGCTTAGCCCAACTCTTTTCTACTTGCAGGCCTTACTCTCAATCTTAAGCCTAAGTCCTATCAATTTCGATTGTGAATAGGTATTAATGAGAATATTTGATCATGTAACGAAGCTTCGGGAGAAGATTCAATACCTTAATCTTGGTATCAAGATTAAACCAAAATTGCATTTCATTATTAGTATTTGTTGCTATAAATTATGGTTGTAATAAATAGGGCTAACAATTTGAGACTAAATCTTCTCCTTAATCTTCGTTTCATGATAACATGAATTATTAATTCTAGTAATAAGACCATGATGAAAGCTTCCGTAAATATCCACCAAGCTAATGTTAAAGCTAAGGTAGAGTGAAATATATATAAATAAAATTAGAAAATAGTCAAAACAAGTTGGTGCACGAAATGATATTGAATAACAATTAGTTATGAGACTATCGTATGCGCACTACATATTATTTTCCAAGTTTTTAGATCTAAATGAACCAACACAGTGAGATCACTTTAAAAAAAATATATTGGAAGTACACGCTCTTTAGTGAAATGAACAAGGTACACTTCCTTTCACTTCTAAAGTAATAAATTTGGTGTGCTTCCTTCCACCTCTAAAATTGTAATAATAGTTTTTAAATATATATATATATATATATATATATATACCATATATCAGTAGTGATTTATATTTATGGTGAAATTCAATAATTTAATACTCAGTTGTTTAATTCTTTTAGGTTTATACCAAAATTCAATTTAAGTACTTTACAATTTAATTGAGTCATATAAGTTTTTTATATTTGTAATGTCATACTATAAATCACATGTATACCAATGAAACGGCGAAATCTCTCTTATAATTGTGTCAACTTTATCATAAATACATCCTCCATTTGCACTTATAATGATAATAGATAAACTTTTTCTACATGCATCATTATGGGTTGCTACTTCTACTCTTCATTTGAAGCGTATGTTCACGATATCCAAACCATATACCGTAGTGTTTATTTTTTATTTTCTATGGGAGCCATATATATATGTATGTATGTATATATGTATACATGCTCGTTGTTGCAAGCATCCCAGCATCGCGTGAATGCTCACAGCATCTTTGACTTGGGGAGGTGATATGGGCTCATTCCCACCTATGAATTTCCATGTCAGATAACATGCCACCATAGAACAAGTCGTGGACTTAACAGCGGAGGATAATGTTGACTAGAATCCCTAAAACCCTTTACAAGGTTTGTGAGATGACAATGACTTTGCTTGGGAGAGAAAACGTAATGCCCTGGCCGAGAAGGCATATATTGGAATTCGACATTTTGACGTCAATAACATATGTGTTCATTACTATACCGTACAACAAAGTTGGAGTTTAAACCCATATCTGCTTTTGTACCAAATCCCACAGTTTGACGGTGGAATTTGATAACAGAGCCCTTGATTTGAGAGAAAGAGAAAGAGAACGAGAAAGGGAGGATAGGGAAAAAAGAGTAGAGAATGAAACATGGAGGAAGAGAGAGATGATTTACACTGACAAAATTGTGATTATACCTCCAAATTGTTAATCGGCATGGAGAAGATGTTAATATACAAAGATTTCTTTAATAACTTAATTTTACAAGAATTTACCTAGTTATAAAAGTATAAAAATATTGATAGATTATCCACAAATTACCTAAAAAATTTAAGAATATAAAAATGAAATACAAAAATTTATAACTTTTACAAGATATATTGTAGCCTATAAATTTTAATTAGCAACAAGTTTTATCTTCCAAAACCTAATAACCCGTATACCTAGAGATAGAGTATAACCACATCCTCATAGCCTACATATTTTGTACCCGCTAGTCCTTAATTTTAAGTTACACAAAATTCTTAAGGAAATAGAACTTAATAATATAAAAATACAATACAAAAATTTATAACTTTTACAAGATATATTGTAACCTATAAATTTTAATTGGTGACACCTAATAACTGGTACGCCTAGAGATAGAGTATAACTAGAGCCTCAATGCCTACATATTTTGTACCCACTAGTCCTTAATTTTAAGTTATACAAAATTCTTAAGGAAATAGAAATTAATTTACAAGTATAAGATTATGATGTGCCTCTGTGTGAACATATATATAAGTATCTTTTATCATCTATATTTAACGTATGCCTCGTAAAAAATAGATGTCTAAGTTAAGTAGAAAGATTGTATCAAAATTAACGTCAATCGTAATTTACTAGTGCTCAAGTGTAGGTACACTTTTCCAAAATTTCAAATAATTTTTAAATATATATCTTCCTTCCTTAAAACCTCAAAACAGTTACTATAGTAATGATTTATAGTTTCAGTAACCATATAAAGATGGAATGTGGATAGAGATCCAATCAAGTAGGTCTATGATGAGTTTTATAAACTCCGGTCTTCTATTATATACTTTAAACTGATTCGATTTTCTTATTAGGATCTCAAAATCCAAGTAACCTACTAGATAAACTAATGCAATTAATGTTTCTATGGAAAAAAAAAAAATGCCCTTAAAAACTAAATGATTATATATCAAAACAAAACAAATAAACTTAAATCTTGCGAGTCATCAAGTGATCAATTGTATATTTTTACTGCAACTTCAAGTAAAATCCAAAAGATATGACATGAAGTTTATGGGTTGCAATTTTTATAAGGGCTTATTCATATGATTAAACTGACCATAATCACAAAATAGGATTCTTTTACATTTTGGTTTTGAACTGAATCATTGTTTACTTAAAAAGAAAAAAAACGACATATTTTGAATACTAACAAACAAGCTAGCACGGCAACTCTTGCGGTGGAAAACCCCTAAAACATGGACTCACACTCTCTCTAATCCTCAGCGTCTCTATTTCTCTATCATTCCATTCTTTTATACAAAACTTTTGCATAAGACTAGATTATTGTTCTTAATTCAACCATTTCTAAGCTATCCTTCTTTTTATCAATTTATTTACGCTTGTTTATGAAGTAGAAAGCTTTCCGTTTATTCTTAAATAACTTCTTTTAGAAAGACTTTTGCTTTCACGGTGAATATTTTAGTAAAGGATATTATTTCTTAAAATTGAGATTTATTATTTTTTATGTAAGCTCGTAACTCGACGAGAAATTTCCTTATACGACGAATTTCTAGTGAATGAGAATAATCTCTTAGCTTAAATGTCTCAATTCGTTACACTTTCATATTCTCATGTTTTTCCGTTTTCGAATTCTAAATTAATCGGTTGCATAAAATATTTATATTATAAAAATATAATAAAAATTTTCAAAGGTTCTATAAATTTATATGCAGTAAGTTATTGTGTGGTTCCTGTACTAAAGTTGGGGAACTTGTACCCACACAATTGGGTACAGGTGTCGTTCCTAATTATTTGTATCCACTTAGCCCTCATTCAACCTACTCCAACAGTCACTTCTGTGCATGATATGTAACATATGCCAAAAACAAGATAAGCTACAGTTACAAATATTAAAATATCTGTTACCCACCGGATGATTTGTCAAAACTCGGTCTATAATTGAATTTTCCACATAGGAAAATAAAGAGCATGTAACGTGTTGGATCTAAGTTATGAAGTTCCCCAGTGAAATAGTGAGGACAAGAGTAAAAGATGCCAATCTAAATTCAAACTAAAATCTACGTCACGTGAAACCCACCAAAGGAAAGTTGGTTCACGTGCACTGCAGGTCCGACTAATTTAGTCAATAATTAAGCATATAATATATATTCATAGCCGAAAGAAATGATTTTCTTAATATAAAAAAAACCTTCCGTACCACAAAAGAAAACATTGAAAAGATAATATAACGTGTGTCCTAAGAAACATATCAATCTTAATGATTTTTTTTTCTCCCTGAATGTAAACAAATCCTTCAAAAAAAAAAAAAATTTAGGACTGTGAGGGGATATTTTTCCCCTTTGATTGTCCTTACGTATAGATCTGCTTTTTTTTTTTCCCTTGAAAAATATAATAACGATAAGTAAACAATTCTTTATGTATTCCTTAAACTGATAGGTACTGTCGGAACGGGATGCAAGAAAATCTTCCGATGTCATTCAAATTAAAGTTTTAATTTGGTAGAGAAAATGTATTGGTTTTTCTAAAGCTATAATCAGTATCCAAACTTTGTGTTGAATTGTTTGAAATTGAAAAGTTGCACAACTTTTCAAGGATTCTAAGTGTAAAGTCACGATTTCATTATCCAATAATGTCAAGATCATTATTTAAAATTTATATATATATACATATTTTTAATTTTATATTTAATATTCGAAATAAAGTTTATTTAGTAATTTTAATGTTTTTATTTCCATATAATTATTTTTTTTCCTACTATCAACACCTATACTTTATATATTAACCAAGAAACTTATAGAAAGGCAATTTCATTTTCTATTCATTAATCTAAAAAGGAAATTCAATTCGGATTTGATGCTTTATTTCTTTGCATATATGTGACATATATGTATATATATACATATACATGTATAATATTCTAGACTACTAGTGATGACATTGTTATTGATATATAGGTAGATATTGAAACTTCTATTATTACTATTAGAGGACATGCATCCGCATTTGTGTAATTAAAATATAGAAAAAACAAAAATTTTAACATGGTAAGTGAATTAAATTATTTGATTAAAATTATATGAGAATGTGTATTAAAAAAGTGGAGAGCTATTCTTTACTTACAGACATGTGACTGTATGGCTAACCAGAATAAACCCCTATTTATCCCACAAACACGACTTCCTACACTTTTTCTTTTCCTTAATTTCTTAAACTAAGCATGTAAGACATTAAAATACCGTTAAAAAAGCCTCCTCGGCTTTAATAATATAAATAATATATTAGATATATAAAGCACCAAAATCAACAATCCCCTTTGATATCATAGATTATAGTTATAATACATGCATATATATTATTGTGTAATTGATAATTGAATTGTTATACCTTTTCATTTCATATATGTGTGTATATGTTTTTTTCCAAATGTACAACCTAAATATTTGCCTTTTTTCACTTTATATTTATGTTTCCTATTAATTAACCATCTTTTACTTCACATATCATCAAGGTAAAATAAAAAACGTATCACTTGCATTTTGCACCTTTTGCAAAGAAGTGACCTATGGTTTTTTATTTTTTTAATAAATGCATCACATGTATTTTTAAGTTTTTTAATATGTATATATGGGACACATTGCATAATATAAATGATGGATGTTAGTATTTGATAATCATAACTTAACAATGTAATTAAAAATTCAAAGAAAATATACATAAGTTAAATTTTTAAAAAAGGAAAAAACAACAAAAAAATAAAAAAAGAAGTAAGCAAGTAGCAATTCTTGCCTCTATTTTTGTTGGCTACCCTAAAGTTAGGGAATGACCATCATCATAGGTGGGTCATGCAGCCCATACAATGGTTGTAGACACCTATGACTACCAGAATGAGATTGCGCAATCTCCCTCCCTCCAGGGATGGTGGATGGTTGCCCACGACCACTATTTGGGTCAAATGATATGCCTTTATTAGTAGGTCACAACATACAGTTTTTGAAGGTTGTTTGTAGGCTACCCAAAGCTAAAGGATAGGTGGCCATTATCGAAGAATGGGGTCATTTATTGTTGTTACATCCCAAAGTTGCAAAGATGTAACAGTTCCATTATGCAAACTATTCTAGAATAAAAGTTGATCTTATAACTGCTATCTTAAACTTGATTTACGCAAAGCATCAACAACTAACTTACTTTAAAATAAATGGTTTATAAATTAAATATGATTTTTAGCTAAGAAAATAGGAAAAATATATACTAAAATTCAAATATTACAATAATTTCATAGCATAATCTTACCTAAGTATTACCTTATATGACAATTAAAGATTCTAAATTAAGAACTAAAACCTTAGAAATATATCTGTTCTTTAATTTTTATTTCTTTATTCCTTAAGATCTAGCAATTGTTAGCTTCAAAATAATTATATGGCGGCTTTCTAGCTAACACCTGCAACAATATCAATATCTACAGCGATCTGAGTAACTAATTACTCAAAAAGTTGGGAGGAGACTTAAAATTATACATCATACACAAATAGGGTTATTAACCAGTTGTTTTAATGCAATGCAACAAACGAATGTCATCACATAATGCTATTTGGTCTGTCGTGAGATTAAAGAAATTACATCCGTTCTAATTTGAGTTAAGGAGTTTAGCGTATATATCAATAGCTCACGACTAAACTCAGATTTATTCAATAGAGACACCACTGCTCTCGTGATTATTTTTGAATTATTGACTTTACTTTTACCACGACCTTTTCTTTTATTACTTAGTTCGATTAAGGATGAAGAGTGAACCAATTATACTATCCAACGTTATTCCTTTCAAAAAATTCGATTAGGGATGAAGAATGAACCAATTATACTATCCAATACTATTCCTTTCAAAAGGGTTGGTATTTGATTGGATAACTCTAAACGTTTCTCCTAATAGATTGAAATACTTGTTCAATTCATCATATAAGACGTATATTATTAAGTCTAGTTAAAGTAATTAATACATATCACATAATACATAACAATTGCAAACCAATACAAAAGCCATTAGTATACTATACTTTTAAGAACACGTACACACAGGCATGTGCACAATCATACTACCTACAAGTATAACCTTAAATTTTCGAGTGTTTTAAAACAGTATTCCAAAATATAATAATATATTAATCTTAAACTTACTTGGACTTTTTACTTGCTTACTTATAGTATAACTCATAGCAGACTATTGTTAATAATTTCTATAATATAAATGTTATTTTAATTCTCATATAAATACCATAAATAGATATTTGATTTTGTAATTTAGATAATTATTATCCTTAGTTTAGGGTCCTACTACATTTAGGTTAAATCCTTAGTTTTAGTTTAAACTTATAGTTTTACTTAATTATTTAAGTTCTATGTTTCTCATAACCAAGCTAATTCTAAACTAGCTTCTAATTTAATTTTTTAATCAATTTCTAAATTTACATTCTATTTTAGCTTTTAGTTACTGTTTTATTTGTAAACTCTAGGTATTTTCTTCTAACTAATTTGTGAAATTTATCTAACTATACTTAGGTATTCTAAATTTTCGTTTTAGCTTCTAATTAGTATTTTAGTTAATACAGTATACCCTATTCTTATTTTAACTACCAAATTTGCTTTCATTGTGAGAATAGCCTACATTTTTTCACATAATTTCTTATATTTACGTTCCAAATTAGATTTATATAATATTCATAATATTATCAATTTTAACCTAATTTATTTTACTCATCTAATTTCTCTCTTTACGTATTATCCACCATTTTTTAATTTACACATTTAACATATATTTAACCTCTCTAACATCACAAATAACATCCTTAATTAGTAACTAACTTCTTAAGATATCTAATTACTCTCTGAGTCAGAATTTATACCAAAATAATCTCTAAATCACAAAATTAGTATAACTATATTCTTTTTACCTATTATTCAATTATACATATTTACTACATAATACTTACATTTAACACTTCAAATATCACAAATATCATATTACATAAGCAAACAACATCCCATGATACCTAATTACATGCTAAATTAGTATTTATATAAAATTAACTTCAAATATTTTTTTTTTCTATAATTTTAAGGCCTAAAAATTAGGTAAAATTTTAGAAAATTAATTTTTTAAAAATATTTTCATAGCACTATTATAGACAATCTAAATAGTCTACACAAAAATTTTGAAGTTAGAATTACATCATTAAGGTCATCTAAATCAGTATCTAAAACTGGTTTGGATTTAGGGATTTCTTAAGCATTGTATATCTAGAGACCTAATTTTATCAATTTACCATTTTTCATTAAATCTACATACAAAAATAACTTAGAATATCAAATTTCATAATTTTTAAGTTATATTTGATATTT
The DNA here is from genome assembly GCA_024138015.1 of Lumnitzera littorea. Taxonomy (NCBI): domain Eukaryota; kingdom Viridiplantae; phylum Streptophyta; class Magnoliopsida; order Myrtales; family Combretaceae; genus Lumnitzera; species Lumnitzera littorea. The sequence goes on along the minus strand of JAMXBB010000001.1, from coordinate 153,493,756 downwards.
TTAACAAATTAAACAAAATCGAAATGGAGAATATAACTCATTATTTAATTAACTTCTAGCCACCAATGGTGGCTTCACCTCCACCTATGTTGGTAGCCCTAGGTGGTAGTAGTGTTGTCAGGTGGTGGTGGTGGTGGCGGCTATCCTTTTCCAAGTGGTTGTCGGATATGGGTTTACCTTATAAGCTCTAATTACACACTATTTTCCTGTTTATTGTAAATTAATTTTCTCTTCCCTTTCTAGTCTTTTTGTAATTTTCCTGAACTTCCAACATGCCAAAAATTTTCAAATAGTTGTCTTTTAATTTATAGCGGTGTTTAGATAAGATTAGTAAATTATTTGTTGCTAAATGTTTCTTATCTCTTCTCTTTTTGCTTGTTATTTGTTCCAATTTGATTGGTTAATTTTATTTCTTTACTCCACGCCTCAATTCCAAACAAGTCCACATTTTTTTTTATAATTTTCTTGATTTTTCTTTAATTATTTAGTATTATTTTAGTATATTTCAAGTATTTTAAGTAAATTCGAATATTTTTTCCTACGTGTAAATACATATATGGTACAAATAAATATTCTTAAATATAATTTAAGTTATTTTACAATTTTTAGTATGCATATAATTTATCTTTATCAATTTGTTAATTATCAAAACTCGTTTTATGCCTTTCCGATAAATAACAAGTAATATATATAATTCAATATTATAATTTTAATTATTTTATTATTTATTTTCCTAAATCTAAATTCACACGATCATTTTTATTAATATTTCTTATTTTGTTGTAAAATTTGAGCTCGATTGGATAACTTACTAAATCTTTCTAAATTTTGTTTATTAAATCTCGAGCACCTGACTATGAGGCTTACAACTACTTGCTTAACTTTTTTTTTTCTATTTTATCATTTTTTGGTTAAGTTTATGTATTTTTTTGAATTTTTAATTATATTGCTAATTTAGAATTATTAAATACTTACATCTATTGCTTATAATATACTTCATGTCCTTGATGTATGTATTAAAAAAAACTTAAAAATACAAATCATATATTTATAAAAAAAAAAATATCTTAGATCAAAGTGTAGGTGATATATTTATAATTTAACCTAACATTTAAAATTGAAATAATATTACAATTTATACCTCAACTTTACTACTTTTTGTAAGTATCCACTTAAAGTTTCAGCTTGTTTAATTATACAGCTAATTAAAAATTTAATTATTATGGTTTATACTTTAATTAATTTTAATTCATACCATTAATCCAATCAACATGATTTATCAAAAGAATAATCGCCTACAACCTTATGGTGTTTATACAATCCTTGTAGAGTTGTAAACAGCCATAATAGCCACTAATAAGTTGTACGATTTATATTTTTCAAGTAGGTTGCGACTTATAGTTTCATAAGGGGTAGCCTACGACTACTTATAGGAGGTCAATCAAGCACCTTAAGGCGATGAATTAGAGTTAATTGAAGTGTAAATCGTGATAATTAAATTTTTAATTTTATATATAGTTAAGCAAATTAAAACTTCAAATATATAATTATAAAAAATAATAAAATTAAGATATAAATTATAACATTATCTTTTTAAAGGTACCAAACATATACTCATGAATATTTAAAAACGACCAAAATAATGAACATATTATAATTTTTATCCAAATTTTAAGGATTTTTCTACTGTTCTATGTTTTATTCTTTTTCTTATAGAATCAATATCACCGTTCATCCAACCCTTAATTTAATCATCTTTAAATTTGAATCATTAAATAAATTATAAATTCAGTTATTTAAATTTAAAAATATGAAAATAAATAATAAGATGATAGATTGATCTTATCAAAATAAAAAATAAAATTACAAAATCTCTCTTCACGGAAAAAGAATTCTCTCCTACGTTTTTTCTTTGCCAGAAAATTCTTTCCTATTTAAAAGAAAAGGAAAATAACAAAACCTTTAAAGTACAACACTCAGAATTTTTATTAATCCTGAAAACAGCATCAATTATGCTGTCCGGAATAAAAAAGGAAAAAAAAAAAACTTGAATAAGAACATAAAGTATATTTGTTTGCATTCAAAGATGGCGGATGGGATGCTCCCCAATGTCTTTCTCACTCTCTCTCACCACAACCTCTCGCCTTTTTAAGACCACAATCTTCCCTTCTCTTTCCCATCAAAACCCTTTCTCTCTCAAATCCACTCCCTCCCAAACCCATAACTTCTCTCTCCTCAAAACAATTCTCATCCCGAGATTCATTCCGAAAGCATCCATGGCTGCTGTATCCGATGCTGGTATGGACGCCGTCCAGAGACGCCTCATGTTCGAGGACGAGTCCGTAACTCGATACCCTTTTTCCTCGATTTCCGAAATTTTCAGAATATTGGTTATATATTAAAGAATGGAATTTTTATTTACATATTGAGGAATTCGCACTGTGTAGTCAGTGACGTGACCGTTTACTTGGTTATCTAATCGATAAAAGTTAGCTCATTAATTTCTGAATGGAGCTGAAATTAGCTGTCAAATAGCTAACTGTCCGTCCCAGGGATCGTAGAAGTTATCGTTATTTATGTAGTTGAATATGTGTTTGTTAGCTGGTTTAATGAAGGCCCATTGTGAGGACATTTATTAAGAAGCAAAGATATAAACATTTTAGCCTTTCAAGTTGATTACACGTTTTGCTCGATAAATTTCTGGGCACCCGTTATCATTCTTCTTATATAAAGTTTGGATTTTGATCCTTTATTTGATTCTGGGTATTGCAGATGCATTTTGGTGGATGAGAACGATCAAGTTGTAGGGCATGAATCCAAATACAACTGTAAGGTTTTTGTTTTTTTCCCACTCTACGTTGATTTGCATAATTGATTAGTTATTCTGATTGCTTGAATTGGGTTCTCATCAATTGATTATACGAAACGAATTGCTTATGGTTTGAGGAATTTAATTTTTGGCAGGTCACTTGATGGAAAAGATTGAATCTTTGAATTTGTTGCATAGAGCTTTTAGCGTCTTCTTATTCAACTCTAAGTATGAGTTGCTTCTCCAGGTTCGTTTTGACTCGCATTGTTTCTGCATTCTAATTTCAGCTTGCATTAGGATGGATTGTTTCTGTTGCATCACTCTCTGTCTTCGTGAGGTTAATTCCTCCAAATGAATCTGAATGATACTATCGTTTTAATGTAACTCAAAAACTCACAATTTCTTGAACGTGATTTCTCTGTCTGAGTAGCTATTTGGATTCCAAGTGATTAGGAGTTGTGGAGTTACTTGCTACAACTCATCATGTCCTCACAATGGACAGTAGTAATTATGACTATGAAATCTCACTTCATGAAATTAACCAAATTGGCTTAGGGGATTGGCATAGTCATTAAAGGCCTAGAACTCTTGTGACAAAATTTCATGAGGCCTGTGTTCAAATCACACTTACAATACTTCTTCGGTTCTATCTACATAACTCGAGCTATGTTTAAATGGTATGGAGGCTGTTGGTTCAAGTATGGTGGTACTTCTCTGTTAACAGAATTTTTAACTAGTGTCAATCACTGCATACATCTTTGTAATGCTTATTAAACGAGCTCATGTAAAAACCATGCAACATAATGTGCTTATACTTGAAACGTGTCTTTTATATTCACAATGGAGCGTCGTGTCTTTGGATTCTCTGTCTCACATTTCCTACAGCGGCCTGGGCCAACCTTTCAAAATATGATCATCTAGATGTGAATAATCAATGTCTCATTGAGAAAATAAGAAAATGTATGAGAACTGTCCAATTTCTCTGGACAGAGGATTTATTTTTTTTGCATCCTACTATCATCTCAAAAACCCATTTGATAAAAAACAAGCAGTATGCTTTCCCTTCATGATCTAGGCCCGTTGACTGAGTAGTCGCAAGGTTAAGACTCATGAATGGATACAGGTAATCAAGCTGGATACTACCTTAATATGCAAGATGGATATTGTATTTGATGAATTCCTTTGTATCAATTGCTATGAGATTTTCTAATAGGAACATGGTCAACAATTAATGGTTCAAGATGATCTCTTCTAATGTACCATTTTCTTTGTGGCTTGGTAATATATAACCTGCTACTGTTGAAATTTCTTATTTTACAAGTTATGCTTAGTTTCTTCTTGTTGCTGTTTTTGAGCTCTTATAACATCTTGTAAGTTTTTCTAGAAGTATATTATGTTTAATAATAATGATTGTTCTGTCCAGCAACGGTCTGCTACCAAGGTTACATTCCCTCTTGTGTGGACAAATACCTGCTGCAGCCACCCTCTTTACCGAGAGTCTGAGCTTATAGATGAGGGTGCCCTCGGTAACATAATTATTTTCCTGAAGCATGATATTCCTTTTTATTTTAATTGATGGGATTTGAGTCTATCATGCACTGTTTGCTTCAGTGCTTTCTCCGTGATTCACTGCTTTAATTGGCTTCTTACCAGGTGCGAGAAACGCTGCCCAAAGAAAGCTTTTGGATGAGTTGGGTATTGTTGCTGAAGAAGTACCGGTCGATCAGTTCATCCCTCTGGGTCGCATGCTCTACAAGGCTCCTTCTGATGGCAAATGGGGAGAGCATGAACGTAATAATTTTCTAAAGAAACTTTTTTCCATTGAATACCATTTTCAAATCAGCAATTTGTATACCGTTTTTAGCAGAAAAGTATATGATTATGATATATTTGATATCTTTTGGAGAAAATACCTGCTTTAAGACATTTTTGTTGAGCTAATAAGCATGGTAGCAAAAAGAAACTGTGAGCTTGATTCTCACGTGATCCTTATTGAAAAAGCCCTTGAATTATAGATAAGGCTGGGGTTATAGATAAGTCGATTCTATCAACAAATTATTCGAGTTTAGCTTGATATTTACTTGAAATTAGTTTAACTAATGTCGAATTAAGCTCAAGCTCAAGTTACATTAGTTTATCCAGTCAAGCTTTAACTTTATGATATTTGGCTTGACAAGCTCATTAGCTTAATTGAGTTTTGAGTCTAGCTTATCAGTAAGTTAATTGTCAGATTGGGTTTTACACATTGGTATTATTCTAGATAGAAAAGAACAGTTTTTCAAAATAAAATGAGCCTAAACAATTAATTTGAGATTGAGCCTATCTAATGCCACTTGGAGCTGATCTTGATTTTGAAGTTCTAAGCTCGATTGTGCTCGAGCTTTGATTTTTTGAGGTGTGAGCTCAAGCTAAGTGCTATGCTACGATGATTTGACTTGTTTGCACCTCTAGATAATGTGTCTATTCTTTATTAAGAATGTAGAGAACATTGCGACCAAAATCTACTCCTATCAAGCTGCTTGTTCTTTTGCACCAATAAGAGTTGAGGCTCTCCATTTTTCTGTGATTAATGATGTGCCCCTCATTCTCTCTTTACAGTTGACTACCTGCTCTTCATTGTACGAGATGTTAATGTTCATCCAAATCCGGATGAAGTTGCTGATATCAAGTACGTGAACCGGGAGCAACTGAAGGAGCTTTTGAGGAAAGCAGATGCAGGCGAGGAAGGTCTGAAGCTGTCGCCTTGGTTCAGACTAGTAGTCGACAACTTCTTGTTCAAGTGGTGGGATCATGTTGAGAAAGGGACTCTCAAGGAGGCTGTTGATATGAAAACGATTCACAAACTGACTTGAAAGATGTGATTGGAAGGAGCATGGAGGACATATGTGCGACTTACTTGATATTGTTTATTGTAATGGTTCTACTTCGGCAAGTCTCTGCATCAGATGAGTGTGGACCAAATAAGGGAATTTGTGGCTTGTATCCTGTCTGAGATATGATTATAATTTCTTTGTGTTTTTTCCTTTCTTTCTTGTGGAAGTTTAAACTTTTATCAGGAAAAATAGAAATTATCCTGAGTGGAAAATTTGAAAAATATCTTCATTCATCCTCTTCTTTGCTCCAAACAATTCTGATAAACCTGGGACAAGTTTTATCAATATCAACATCTTGATTCTAGAAGGCTAGTTGTTGTGTTAGATGTTTATTGATAAATAGGAAGCATGCAGTGTTTTACTTTTCTTGATTTTGGGCAGTTCGGTATTTTAATTAATATGAAAGAATCTATTCTAAATAAAATTTATAACGTAACATAGCATAAGTATAAACTGTAAAAGGACCTATAAGACATTTATCTCAAAACTTATTTTATTTTAAAGATAATTATAAATATACACTAAACCTACTAATTAGATGAGGATAGAACTTATTGACTTCATGTTCATATAATTTTTCTAAAATGTACACATACTTTATATCATCGCACTAAAATCGCAAAATCATCATTGAAGAGTTATAAATAGTCAATTTTGAAGACCGTAAAAAGTAAAGATATACGTTCAAAGTTTCGAAAAATTTGTTTACATGGAAAAATAGTCAACCTAGGTTGGCTGACGACGAGGACAAGCGCTCCGCACGTTTATGGCTTTATATAATAATAATTATTATTTTTTTAATGTTTCTTTTCAAGATCGCATTTGGGATATGATAATTGATGTTCACATGTACAGATTTGCTTTGGCCTCAAGAAATACAGGTACGTTCATGGTATCACGCATTTATAGAATGTCCTTTGTCTAATAAAATTTTTCTGTCGAATAAAAGGAACGTGAGAATATTTGAGTTAACATAAACATTAATTTAACCTCTTCTAATTAACTTTTAATGTTAACTAAACTAACTGTGAGTATCTTTAAGTAGATAGAACCATCATGATTATTATAGTTTAGTCATTTAAATATTTACTTTTCAATAATTGAAATACTTATGACTGCTATACCTGTATTGTGAGTACTGAGAAACGGTAAATAATTAACAAATAAATTATTTATAAGACTGTTCAAAAAAATTGTGATTTTTCTTATACATTTATCAAGAAAAAGAAGACACATGTTTTTATAAACAAGTCCTAAATAACTTATCCCACTTCTCCAAAACCGCTCCATCTCCTTTAACCTTGCCAAATAATTTCTCTAATTGCAACCTCCATATTGTCTTTTTTTTTTTTTTTGGTAACATTACTTTGCATTTTTAACTTTGTAAGGCCTTCTCAATCGCTTTTGGTAGCTTACATATTAACCTAATGAATTAAGGGGAAAAAAAATAGTGGAGGGACTTATGTATAAGCGAGATAGATAGTAATTACTTTACTGTGATCATATGGAGACATGTGTCCAAGTAAAGAATTAATTCTAAATATATATTCTTATATAATTTAACCAAATAACTTAAATGAATCATTATGTTATGTTAAAAACTTTATAATTTAATTTTGGCACATATAATATGAGCCCGCATCCACTAGTAGAAACTAAAACTAAAACTAATTTTGACAAAGTATTTATAATCATAACCTTATAAACTAATATCATAACTTCATACAATCTACGTGGAAGACTTAACTATAGAATCTCACAGGTTGTTATGAATCACAAAACAAATTTAGATTCATTAAATCAATATAAATGTAGATAGTAATAATTAATTAATTATAAAGGACTACTCATAGATAAAATGTTATATAAACAGAATGGAAAAATTCTCAATCTTAAATTTTTATTGTGAGTAAAAGGAGTATTAATGGTTATTTGGCATGCTTGATATGCTGGCAGTGCTTTGTTTTTTTCCTATACAGAGAACATTATAATTTATAAACATCGATTGAAAATCAAGAATGAATGAAAATTTAATAAATTTAACAACAATACCATTAAAAAGAAATTAAATTGACAATAAAAATTGAATATAAACCACTTTAAGGAAATGGAGAGAGAAAGTGGGCATGGAATTGAACATACTTCAAAAAGTCTATTTTAACCTTTAAAAACAATAGTTATACCTTATGACTATTCCATAAAAATAAGATTGTTTTTCTTATAAAAGGATAATATTGTAAAATCACAAATAAAAAAATTATGAAAACACTATGAAGACTCCAAATGTAATGTGCCATTTGCTAGTTTAAATATATATAGATATATTTATGTATCCATTTGTGTATATAATGTGTAGAATTTAATTGATAATGATGTATTTGTAAATTCTTCTTAAATTTTAATTTTTATTCCTCCAAACATCGTGCAAATTATAAATGTATAAATGTATTAAAATATACTTGTTAACTAAAGTAAATCATATCTTATGAATACATTTAAATTACATATGATAGCCTGCGTACTTGGGTAGTAATTTTGGTTTTTTGGATTATTTCATAAATCAATTCTTCTTACAAAAAAAAAAAAAAAATCCTATCTTAAATTATTAAAATTTTTAAATACATTTAAATTTTATGTCTATTTTATAAATATATTTTTGAGAATTATCTATTGTTTTGATGCTAAAAGAATAAGTCATAAAAGTATGTTATGGATTTTCATGGACACTATTCACAATTTCTCAATAAGAACAATAAGTGTCATATTAAATGCGGTATAAAGAATTTCTTTTATTTAAGTAATTACAGAAATTGTGTTTTAAACAATATGGATTATGAGATATTAAAAACATTGTATTATCTATTAATTATAATTGCATTAACATTAGAAATTTATGATAATATCTTCATACATTTATACTGGAAATGTGATCAAAGCATCATAATGAAAACATGAATAAATTATAGTATGTAAGTGAGTGCAAGAGCAAAAAATGGAAATTAAGATATATAGAGAAAATATAAAATAATTGCAATAAGTAATATTACATACTTTAAGGAGTTAAGGAGAAAAAAAGTGCATTATAAACAACTCATTTTTGCCAATTTTTTATTTTTATTTTGGTCGAGCCAAGTTAAAAAAACATAATAATAAACAAAAGGACAAAAAAATAAAAACGAAAATTAAAAGAAAAAAAGGAAAAAACAAAAAATAAAAAAGAGAGTGAAGTTGAGTTCAGTCATATCAAATCAAATCAAGTCGATTCTAGTGGTATCCAATTGTATATCGAGTTAAGTAGAGTCGAATGGTATCAAGTCGAGTCGAATTATATTGAGTCGTATTATATCGAGTTAAGTCGTGTTTAGATAACGGAGTGTGATTAATTTAATAAATTTTAAGTAATTGAAGAATTAGGTTTGAATAAAATAATTTTTATCCAGTTCAATATAAAATAGATATTTTATTTATATTATATTGGATCAGATTAAATTTATAATTTATTAAGTGGACTCTTAGATTAAATTAAATTAGATCGGATCAAGCCCCGTAAATAAAAAGCCAAATAGGATTTCTAAAAGTTAAGTTAAATCTTTATCGTATCTTTCGTTGGTTAAAAATCAAATTTGTAATTAAAAAATATAAAAGATTCTATTTTTGTTTTATAAATAAGAATATATCGGTAAAGTTGAGGGACTTTTTTTTCCAGTTTTTTATTTTTTACAACATCCACGATCCATACCGATAGCCTGCCACAATCCATTCATGTCCACGCATAAGTCCATGCCGTCCCTTGCCTTCGCAATGCGACAATTCCAAGTTCGAAGCCAAACTTTCCGAAATCAACGCCCCTGACAAGAAAATTCTAATTCCAATTCAAAATACCTTCGCCTAATAAATCCAATCCCTTTGCCTAACAATTCCATTCCGAAACCGAAGTCCCTAACGCCAACGTCAATTGAAGTCTACAAGCTCCTGACGACCAATGCAATCCATAGCCGCAATCCAATTCCCACACCACATATTCAGCCAACAGCAATCCATAGCCGCAATCCAATCTCAATCCAAGCAACACAGTCTCAAACTTCGAAGCCCACACCCTTATGCACACTAATTGCCACGCCTCAACGAAAATCACTGCAAGTTGATGCACAATTGAATTACGGTCGTGAGTTGAAGCCACAACGCGATCCACAATCAACAACACTTGCCATCATATGTCGACAACACTTATACTTGCCGCACAAACCAAAATTTGTACTGCATGCCCCACTGATTCGAAAGCACGGAATTCATACATGAAAATCTCACACACATTCGTTGAATTGCATGGGCACATACGAAATCCCCACACGAGATCTAGCATACATAAGTCACTTTTACACTGTACAGGATACACACGTACGACACAATTCATTTAGGTAAAAATTATTTTATTTAGTTAATTTAATTATCTTTACTAATTGATTTTCTTTTAGTGTATGTTTATTATTTTTATTGTTATATCATTGGATTTTTTTCTAGACAATTTAAGCTTATAGGTGCATTTAATCAATTGAAAAATTGTGTTTTTTAATAAAATCAATTGTGTTTTTTTTTTTTTGAAAATATATGCATCTTGCGGTTAAGATTTGTAAAAAATATGTATCGAGATAGGTATCTTACGATTAAGAATTAGAAAAGATACATACGAGATATGTATCTTTTGGGATTTAGAAAAAGATACGTATGAAAATACGCATCTAATTGTATCTTCAACATATCTTATAATTAAGATTTAGAAAAAATATTTTTGACACATAGTGTTTTTAAAAATAAAAATCTTAATTGGGATTTTTAAAAAGATTTAATTAGTTAGTGTTTTTTTTTTTAATTTGAGAAAGTTAGATTTCTTAATTTTTTTAAAATAATAAATTGATAAATAAACGTAAAGTTAGCTTGGTTTTCAAATTAAAACTAATCTACCTACTAAAAATTTTACATAGATCATGGATATATAAGTACCTTTAGGGAAACCGTTTAAAAAAAATTCCCTTTTTTCTTAGAAATTCGTAATAAAAAAATAGTAAAAAAATCATTTTAGTTATCTTTTGTATATTTAGGTATATTTTTTTTAGAAAATTATAAAAATAAAAACCATGACTTAGTTTTAATAGGTTAGTCTTCAAACTCGATCTTTTCTAATTATTTATTCTAAAAATCGTTTTTTAAAAAATACAAAGATTAGTGGCCCCAAAAACCCTAATTTCATTTTTATCAGTTGAACTGGTTGGTGACTTTAAATTTTTAAATTTTTTAAGAAATGTATTTCCTTAGTTTAATATCGAGTAATCTATATTAAGCAAACTAAATTTAATATATGTTAAATTAAGGAAACTAAAATAGAGTTCGACATGCATGTTGCTACTTTTAGTGTAAAAGGTGAATTAAGGTAATGGACATATATAACTGTAGTGGAATAATACTATTGTACAGTTATAAATAGTAGATGATATAAATATTAATGTTATTAAGGGTAATTTGGGTAAAAGAAAAAAGACACCAAAACTTACCTGTCTTGCTTTAATAATATAGAAGATAATGTGTGCTTAATTAATATTTATATTATTAAAAGGTTGGGTTTTTGGTATCATAGGTATTTAAAAATATTATAGTGATTTATATAATTAAGATCAGAAAATTACAATTAGAGTGGTATGTGAGCTACTGAAACTAGAGTACAAAAAAGTTAAATGGAATGGTTTGATAAAGACTTATATCTAACGTTTATTGATAATAATAATTATTATATGGAAAGAAAATATTTTATCAAATAATTGCATAAATAATTTATTTAAGTATCTATAAAACCGAAAATGGGTATGGCTTTCGCTAGTTATTAGTAAATTGAATTGACTACTTGCAAGTATTACGCTATTATCTAGGGTTTAGAATTCTATTCATTGGATCTTGTTTTGCCAAAAACCCAAATTGTATAGAAGAGAAAATGATACAAATTCAGAATTGATGTAAAAATTGCAAAATATGAATCATTATTCATTAATCATTGTTAGTCATATCACAAGGCTATTGAGGGGAAAAAAAAAAAAATAGAAGAGAGATTAAGAAAGTAGGAGAGAGAGAAGGGGGAGGTAGAGATATACACCAGTAGAGATTTTAAGTCCCTCTTTGTGGGAAAAATCCGCTTTGTGATGACAATCCTACATTTTTTATGATGGAAAAACAGGAGTTAGACATGGTGGTGGGACTTAGCTTTGCTAGCCAGCCGGATTCACCTCCATGTTTAGAGATATGTGTAGAATAGAAGGGAGGACCACTCAATGATCACCTCTTCCTCTTTTTATAATTTTTTTTTTAAACTAAAAAGTTAATAGGTATAATTAAATTAAATATTTTAACAGATAAAAAACTTTCTAAAGAATGATAAAAGAAAGGAGTTTAGGATTGATAATCATTTTTAAGATAATAATTTTAAAACTCCTAAATGTTAAATAGCCTATACAAAGATGTGTACGTTCGTGCTTTACGTTATCATATACAATGCAAATATAACACTACATTGAAATTATAGATCATTTGTTATGTACATACAATGCATATGTATATATATAACATAAATATACATATTGAATCCATATATATATGTATATCTATTTAATAAAGCTTTAATCTTTTATATAAACTAGTTAAGAGGCCATATTATGCATGGATAAAAATTTAAATTATATTATAAATATCTTATTTTTGAAAAAAAAAAATGTAAAGACAATTTAATGTCATATATATTCTCTAGAAAATGAATTATAGAATAGTAATTTGCTATAATAGAATGTAAAAGGCAACTACTTTTGAAATTAAATTAAAGACGACAAAAAATTATGAAAATGTATCAATGATACTATAAAACATTATATTATAATATGTCTCAAAAATAAATTGAAAATATAATGAAAAGGCAAATACTAATTAGATTAATTATATAGAAGTTCGTGCTTCTTCTACTCAATACAAATAATTTACACAATAAATATTAATTTAGTTATTGCAATGCATTAGGACACTCTTAAGAGTTATTGTAGACACACTATTTTTGTCTTCCTGTAATTTTTAGGATTTTTTTTTTAAATAAAGAGATAGGGTCTTAATTGAAAAATAAAAAATACAAAAAATACAAAAAATTAGAATATATATATACATATATATAAAGGGAGTGATTTTTTTTTTTAGTAAATAGGGAAAATTATTGGAATAATAGTTACATTAGGATAAAGTGGATTATTAGGATATAATAGTCAATTTAAAATAAGATAGAATAATTTTAAAAATAATAATGGTCAATTTAGGAGTTGTTTACGCTTGGACAAAGTTGAATATTCAAATATAGGCTACATATGTATTTAAGTTGCAAAAAATGTAAAGCATGGGCTAACAACTTATTTAGTGAAACATTATGACTTGTACTATAAATGACCTAGGCTCGACTCCTACTCTAGAGACTAAGCACCTTCTACTTTTTTTTTTTTTTAACCAAACATGTGTCGATCTATGATTGGCTAGATGCGTCCATCTTCAATCACTTTCTTGTTCCTTCCTTCCCTTTCTTGCAAAGATCATGTATGGGGTGCCTACTTTTAAAGCCTTTTTTCTCGCAATTTCACCAAATTAATAGTAAAATTATAAAGTATACTTGTGATATTTTGAGTAGAGCCCAACAATTTGTCTCGGTAGAATCATTTGAAGGATTGAAATGGGGCTTAAAATTTGAAAAGGTTTTGTTGCGTGAATATTACTCTAAGTCTATTTGATCGATTCTACTAATTTTTGGTAATAATCCCACTTGCTTCTAAGCATTTTTAGTAAGATTGAAGATCGTTAACTATAATTTGACCATTCATTTCATTCAAATTATTCAAATTAACATGGATTATAATGAATTTGCATTCACGTCCATCAAATACCCATTAATTTGACCATTGCAAATCGATTCATTTTTGGAATTTCTAATCAAAATCAAGTTTGAAAAGGTATAAATAATGATCTAATCTTCGACTCCTATGATCATTCATCACTTAAATCTACTAAAATCACAACTCCTAACTCTCTTTCTCTCTTTACAAGTTTGCTCTTTCTCTCTTTAAAAGGGGTTCATGCTCGAAGCTTTTTAAGCAAACCCATTGTTACCAACCCCTTCCCCATGTATTAAGCTCTCCAACACCATTTCAGTCTTTATCTTAGACTTGATTTACACAAGGCGTCCATAACAAACCTACTTTGAAACAAATAGTTTATAAATTAAACAAATTATTTACCTAAGAAAACATGAAAAATGTATACTATGATTCAAATAGTATAATTAATGTTTACAAGATTTCATTGCATTATATTATGTAAGTAATACTTTATTTGAAAATGGAAGATTATAAAGTAAGAACTAAGACTTTAGAAATATATCTGTTATTTAGATTTATTTCCTCACTTTCCAAGATCTAGTAATTACTAGATTCAAGGTAATTATAAGACCGCTTCCTAACTAGCACCTACAATAGCATTTATAGGGATGTAAGCAACTAGCAACTTAGTTGGGATGGAGTTTAAAGTTATACATCAAACACAAGTAAGATTATTAATCAAATTAGTTAGATGTAATATATATACGGGTATAGACACCTAATTTTTGCCCCTCTATAGTCCTAATTTTTATTTTTACAAAAAGGGTCCTAATTCGAAAAAAAATAAAAAAATAAAAAAAAAATTAATTAATTAATTAAAGATAAAAATAACAAAAAATTTAACAAATAATGAAAATACCAAAAAAAAATAAGAAAAGAAAATAAAAAAAAAGAGACTTTTTAAAATTTTTTAGAAAGTAACTTATACTAGGAACAAATAGTTTTAGTTTTAATTTTAAATTAGTAAAAAATTTTATTTTAGAGAATCGGATAGTTTAAGTATAATTTAATTGTACTGAATATCAAGACGTAGGCCAACGGCCTAACGGATAAGTATCGAAGTATTTGGGTTGGATTTAATTTAAGATTTTGGGTTCGAGTCTCAACAGGCACTTATGTCTTTATTTTTCTATTTCTGTAGAAGCGAGATGAAAATGGGTCATATCTAATTAAATCATATAAATTTAGTTAAATCAGATTTGAATTCATTTGAATCTAGTTTAATTACTGAATCATATATAATTAGATATGATATGATTTAGATTATATAAACGCACTCGTAGTCAGAAAAAAAGGGAGCCTAATCTCCAAACACGCAGCCTAATCTCTACGCTTTGCAACCGCATCCCAACAATGTTACACATTGACAACAAAAACAACAATAGTAGACCCTTTATCTGATTACTCCTCTCTTGCGAGACATTCAAAACAGCCAAACACCCCATCCTTATGACTATACTACGCAAACAGTAGTCGTCGCTCCCTACAGCAATTGCAGTAAGTTCTATATTAGCAGCCACAGCAACATCCTCCACGCTTGTGCTAACAGCAACATCCTCTACGCTTGCGCTAACAGCAACATGCAACAATTGCACACGACCGAACACGCTTAAAGACAGTACGCAAGCGCGCTATTGACTACCGACGGCTTGTACTCTAATACACAAGTCCACTGCCCGTAATGCTCATAGCCTACACGCCAACAGTGACACACTTCATCACACTACTGAACAGCCATTCCACGCTCTGCTGTCCATCTTCCTCACATGCTTCGGACGCGCGACTCGCCTCAGCACGGCTAGCCACTCCAGTACTTCACACCATTGCTGCCAAACACTACAATAGCATCGACACAACGACATAGCATAGTCCACGAATCGCACAGATCCACGATCATCCAGCACACTCAGGCACGACACATCACAGCGGTCTAACGCCTCATGCTTAACACCCGATAGCGCCTCCCCATGTACGATCGCACACCATGCTTGCAACCATCAACTCCATACCGTACACAGTAGCATCGCCCAACTCGCTCACGCACGGCTATGCTCCACTCGCATCAAACCTAGCATCAACACTGTGTGAAGCTCCATTTCAACGCCCATCGCCTACCTTGATGCAACCAATAGCCACTCATTGATGCACTATCCACTACAAAACCCCGATGAATAGTTGCAACAGTGATGGCACACACTGAACCGGCCGCTCCAAATTTAGTTTTTAACCTACAGTTTGCCCCAGTCCAATATACACAAATTCGATGACCATTTGCCTCTCTCGTGTATCGACCAGCTAATCCCAACACTTCTGGCAACCAACCAAACACCCAACACTTCACCGAATAGCCCAGGTCAGGTTTGGTTTTGATTATTTTATTTTATTTATTTATTTGTCTCTTTATTTATCATTATAATTCTACTAGTTATTTAGTTAAGTTTATGACATTAGGTAAATACATATATGTGTACGTATTTATATACTTAGGTATATTTTTAGCATTATGACTTTAGGATTTTCTCACTTAAAAAAAAATTTATTTTATAAATAAATAAAAATAAAAAAATAGAAATCCCGTTTTAAAAAATAGGACTTTTAGAGAATTTTTATAAAATAAGAATAAAAGACTTAGTGAATTAGGACCCTTTTGGAGTTTTCTTTGAAAAACTAAATTGATAATAACGTAAACTCGGTCGGTTTTCAAAAATTAAAATCAATCAATACACTAAAGATTTTTTGAAAGAACTACGATCGTCTGATCTCAGCTAACGGGTACGTAAGCACCTTCGGGGCGACGATAAAATATGTAGAAACTTAGGTTCTTTTTTCTTTTGATTTTATTTATTTATTTTTTTAAAATATTATAATTAGAAAAATAATCCTAATTTTGGTAAATAGATAGTGGTACCCGTTAAGAGTTTAATAGGTTAGCCCCCGAACTTGGAACCCTCTGGTTTTTCATTTAAAATTGAAATCAAAGACCGGTAGCCAAATTGTAATCAATCCACTCAATTGGTTACAGTTTTTTTTTTCCCGACTTCGATTGGGTGGCGATTTTAAAAATTATTTTCAATAAAAAAACCGAAATTTCTTAATTTCTTTAGTCAAGAATTAATATTAAATAGGTTAAGGTTTAGTATTAATCGGAAATGGAGAAATTAATTTTTAAATAAAAGAAATCGAAAAATCAGGCTCGACAACAGGCAAATACTATTGTACGATGTTATCTG
Source organism: Lumnitzera littorea (assembly GCA_024138015.1). NCBI lineage: Eukaryota > Viridiplantae > Streptophyta > Magnoliopsida > Myrtales > Combretaceae > Lumnitzera > Lumnitzera littorea. Next base: position 153,476,898 of record JAMXBB010000001.1, on the reverse strand, counting down.
GTTCGTTGTGAGCTTAGAGAAATTTTACTTGTCTAATCTAGATTGAGGAGTTTAGCGTACATTTCAATGGCTCAAGACCAAATCCAAGCTTGTGTAATGGAGATACCGCTCCTCCTATGACTACCTTCGAATCATTGACTTCACTTTTGCTGTAATCTCTTCTCTTATCACTTAGTTCAATTAAGGATGAAGAAGAGTATCTAGTGTTATCCCTTTTGAAGGAATCGGTATTTGGTTGGAGAACCCTAAATGCTTTTCTTAATGAGTTGCAATGCAAGTTTGTTTTAGACTTATAAGTCATATAATTAGTTAGGTCTAGTTTAAGATGTTCAATCATTTCACACAAATCACACAAATTTCAATATAGAACATCAAATTAGAATCATACCATCAAACCTAGAAATACGTAAACATAAGCATGCGCATAGTCAACTGTTTAACAAACACCACCATATATAATCTCAAGCCTCCAAATATTATAAAATAGTATTTTGAAATATAATAATGTATTGATCCCAACTTACATAGACTTTCTGCTTGTTTACTCAAAGTGCGACTCGCATAAGTTGTCGTTGATAATCCCTGTAATACAAATATTGTTTTAGTTCCCACATAACTACCAAATATAGATTTGATTCTGTAATTTATATTACTATCTTTCGTTTAGGGTCTTTTTCCATTTAGTTATTTAGGTCTAAGTCTCTTACAATGATCTTTATTTTAAGCTAGGTTTTATTTTAATTTCTAATTCAATGTCAATCCAACTTCTAATTATAATTTTATTCACAAGCCTTAAATTGGCCATTAATCCACATTACTGGTATAAGGATTTCTAAATTATACACTATTCTATTCTTATTCACTTTATACACCTAACCTCGAATCAATTTTCTGATTTGGCCGTTGGTTTCATTCTGCACTTAAGTCTTAGGAATGTCTTCTAATCTATTTCACAGGGTTAACTGTCTTTAATTCGAAAGACTATGGTGTCTAATTAATTTCTATTTAACTTCTTAGTTTGTTAGTTCTTCCCTTGGTTTTGACTTAGTTTCTAAATTAGTTTCTGATTCAGCTTCTGATTATAGTCTTTATATGTAACCTTAAGAATTCCTTTCAAATTAATATGAAAAATTCATCCAACTATATTCAAGTATCTTAAATTTCTTATTTAGCTCTAAACTCGTATTTCAGTTGGTACGGAATATTATATTCTTAGTTTAACTATCGGATTAGCTCCCGATGTAAGAGAAATTTATATTTTTCATATAATTATCTAAATTCACATTTCAAATCAAATTTATATAATATTCCTAATATTATAATATTATCAATTTTAACCTAATTCATTCTACTCATCTACTTTCCTTTATTTACATACTACTCATTATTACCTAATATGCACATCTAACATTCCTAACACTTCAAATATCATTACTCCTCACCAACTAACATCTCAAATGCCTAAATACATCTAAAATCCAAAAATTTACCAATTTAACCCTAAATCACAAGATGAATTTAAATATGCCATTTTTACTTATTACTTATTTATTTACACATATTTACTATATAATACACATCAAACTCCCTAACTATCATCCTACATTAGCAACTATCATTTAAATATAGCTAATTACATACTAAATTAGAATTTTTACCAAATTAACATTAAATTACAAAATTAAGTCCAAATATTGTCTTTTATGCACAATTTTAGGGTCTAAAAACTCAGTAAAAATTTAGAAAATTAAATTTAAGAAAAAATCTTCATAGCACTGTTATATATATTATAAATAGTCTACAAAAAAAATTTAAGCTCAAAACTATATTATTAGGGTCATTTATTTTTAAATCAAAATAAGCTTCGGTTTTCGGGATTTCTTAAGCACAATACATTTCTAGATATAAGTTCGTCAAACTAATATTTTTTCCTCAATCTATATACATAAAAACCTCTGAATACCAAATTTCATAATTTTCTAAATAAATTTAATAATTTAAATAAATTAAACAAGAATCAGGCTAAAATTGAACTAACCTATTCGATCGGCTTCTGGCCACCATGGGTGGCTCCAAGTGTATTGGCTAGATGGGATAGTGGGACAGTAGTGGTAAGGTATGGTGATGGTGGTGTTTCATTTCCAAGTGATTGTGGGTTGTGATTTACTTTACAAGCCTTAATTGCATACAATTTTTCTATTTTTTTTGTAAAATTATCTAACTCACTCTTTTTGGTCTCTCTCTATTTTTCTTAAATGTTTAATTGATCTAAATGAATTGTGGGGAGTGATTTCTGAATTTATAGAGGGGTTTAAGGCTTGCTTTTGATTTTTAGAGAGCTAAATGTCCCTTATCCTCTTCCATTTGGCTTTTTATTCGGGTAATTTCTATTGGTTAATTTTGTTTCTTCGATCTATAACATGCCACACCTCTTTGCCAAACCATTCCATATTTTTCCAACATTTTTCTTGATTTTTCATAGTTTTTTATGAATTTTCTTTAATAGTTTAGTGTTGTTTTAACTTAGTTTAGGTATTTTAAGTAGTTTCATGTATTTTGTTATTTTATGATTTTTAGTATATATAATTTATCTCTTTTGATTTGTTGGTTATTAGAACTTATTTTATGTGTTTTTAATAAATAACGAGTAATACGCTTATAATTCAATATTATAATATTTAATTATTTTATTACTTATTTTCCTAAATCTAAACTCACGTATTACTTTTACTAATATTCCTAACTTTGTCGTAAAATTTGAGTTCGATCAAATAACTTACTTGATTATCCTATATTTTACTTAGTAAACTCGAATACCTAGTTGTGGGGCTTATACTCTACAATAATAGAATAAATTTCCACTGTCGAAACCCTAACCATTGCCCACTCTCTTTGCAAAACATTGTAAACCATTGCTCCCTAAACTAAAATAACCATACGGCCAAACTCCCTACACTAAAAAACACAAGAGTTAACCCCATTTTGCATTGTAGCAAACGTCACTATGGCTGTGTGCAACCACCCAAACCGACTACCTTCCACCACTACTAGATACACCAACAAACACTGTTACTATCAAAGTTTTATTAATGAGAACCCCTTGAAAATTGTTTTTCCCAGTTAAAATTCTTACTATAGTCGCTTATTCATGTCCCTCAGTTATTTCTGTGCTTAACCCGGATGTGACCTAAAGAAGAGCTCTTGATCCAACTAGTAAAACTAGAACTAAACCAGCTTTGATTTGTGTTTCACCCGTATCCGACTTGTGCTCAATTCTTGGTTTGGCCCCTCAATTTTTAATCCAACTAGTAAAACTGAACCAACAATAGAATAAATTGCTACTACCGAAACCTTAACCATTGCCCACTCTATTTGCAAAACACTGTAAACCATCGCTCCTTAAACCAAAATAACCATACGGCCGAACTCTCCACACTCAAAAAGACAAGACCTGACCCCTTCTCGCATTGTAGCAAACATTGCTATAGTTGTGCGTAACCACCAAAACCGGCCACCTTCCATCACTACTAAATACACCACCAAACACTATAACACTATTACTGATCAAAGTTTTACCAATGAGAACCCCATGAAAATTGTTTTTCCCCTTCAAAATTCTCACCATAGTCGCTTATTTATGTCCTTCAGTTGCTGCTACGCTTAACATCAAAGTTTTACTAATGAGAACCCCATGAAAATTGTTTTTCCCCTTCAAAATTCTCACCGTAGTCGCTTATTCATGTCCTTCAGTTGCCATTATGCTTAACCTGGATGTGACCTAAGTAAGAGCTCTTGATTCAACCAGTAAAACTAGAACCGAACCAACTTTGATCTGCGTTTCACCCTTATTTGACTTGCGCTCAATTCTTGGTTTGGCCCCTCTTTCTTTTGTATTTCTTGTTTCTTTTTTTTCTTCTTTTCCTTTTTCTTTTTCTTCATTTATAAAAGGATGTCCAAAAAAAAAATAATAATAATAATAAGAAGAAGAAGAAGAAGAAAAGAAAATACAAAAAAAAAAAATGAAAATGAAACATAGAAAAGAAAGATAAATAATGATAAAAAGGTTCCTTCAATTTATTTAAAATTTTTCTTTTTTTCCTTTTTTACAAAACCTTATACTTTTCAAGTTTTTTTTTTCAAATAAATAATAAATGAAGAAATGTGAAATACTTTGGCACTTAGTTTGTTTTCATTTTAAAAGAGGAAAAAGAATAAACCCTCTTCAAAAGTTAAGATTCCTTTAGAATTTTTCAAATAAGTAAACACTTAAAAAGAATATGACCCTTTTAGAATTTTTCCTAAATAAAAATAAATTGATAAAAAATGTAAATTTGACTATTTTTAAATTAAAAGAAACCAACATATTAAACAGTTTATAGAATGAACTACAGAAGTCTTATCTTAGATAGCAGGTATGTAGGTACCCATAAATAATTACAAGGCGACTTAAAATATGTATAAATTTATTTTTTCCCTTTTGTAAATAATTTTTCAATTTCTCTATTTTTGTAAATAGAAACAATATTTTTCATTTATTTGCATGTAAGTTAGAATTATTTTGAAATAAATAGGTAATTGTGAAAATAAAGTTAAACTTAGAAGGTTATAATGGTACCCATGTAGGGTTTAATAAGATAGCCTCGATCTCATGATATTTGGTTTCCTAAAAATTTTTTAAGGAAGTTTTCAAAAACATAGATGGATAGCTAAATTATAATTAACGTGTCTAATTGGTTATAATTTACTCTTTTTCTCGAAACTACTAAGTAGCGACTTTGATTTCTTTAAAAATAAAGGAACCAGGTTTTCTTTGACTTCAATTGATGATTTAAACTAAACGAGTATAGAGTTTAATTTAAATCAAGTTAAGGAAAATGAAGAATTGAAAAATTCAGGCTCGATAGCTTGATAACTCCATTAGGATTGTGAAGAGGGCTAGCTACCTAAACCTTTTGGAATTAAAGTTATTTTTTCAAAAATACCCATGTTAATTTATGATTCTTCTATTGTAAATAATCTTTTTTTAATTGCTATACTAATTTTTGCATGTAACGAATACATTAAGATATTAAGAAGGCTATTAATTGCATCATGGATGTAGAGTAGATACGGTCAGACTCGGGTCATCTAAGGACCCTAGGACGAGAGGCCATTGTGTAAGCTTTGAATGTTATATGGTAACTACCTTTCATTACCAATTAGGCTACTCCAATCAAGTTTCAATATGACCAAGGAATTGTTTCTTAAAAAATGTGTGAGGTCGCAGAACTTGAAGACCTTTAGAATCTAAGTTCATTGTAATGGGGCATGCTAATCAAAGATTATTATTATGTCGGAATTCCTACATTATCCATGTAAATTTCATGTGGATTAATTTTTCTATAGGACTCTTTCAATGTAAAATTGTACTATTCCCTATACCTTATATTTTCTTGTAACTTTCATCCTTATATATCTCAAGTTCATTATACATTCTATTTCCATTTCCTCGTAATTTCGAAGTGATTGTAATAATGGAATTCTGTTATAGTTGTAACCATAAACACCTAATATTGCTACATTATTATTTAATTGTCGATTCTTTGCATCAATGTGTCTTCATTTTACATATTTATTCATTTGTAAATATTCATGCTTGTTAATGATGTCTTAATTTTTAAAAGTTAAGTTCATAAATAATCGTGTTTGCTACCTTGTAAAATATTACACTACTCTCAAAATTTATCATATCAATCCTCCCTATAACATAGTTCTTTAGGTAGTTACCATTTTTCCACTTATTCTTTAAGCCATAAATATTTATTCTTTCAAATAGATTAACATCTTGTAAACAAGCTTCCCCATTTAGAATAAATATGATTTAGAAATTAACATTAGTTCATTGAATAATAATCGAGCATAATGCTAGACTCCTTTACTTTGTTCATATATGAAAAGAAACACCCCCACCCCCCTTTTTTTAGAATATGGTTCTTATTTCTACTTAGTTTTTGTAAATAAGTCCTTTAATAGCATTTATTAAGCCGTTGCTCTTTGTCACTCAAAGAAATATAAATAAATTCTATAAGCTTGTAAACAAAAGTGTAAGTAAAGGCTTGTAAATAGAACCTAAGTAAGTAACCTCCCATCTTTATTTATAATTTGATCACTCGATTTCTATAAAATAAGGCCTTAGCTTTCTCTCTCTCTCTCAAAAAAAAAAAAAGGAAAAAAACAAAAAAGAGAAGAAGAAAAAAGAAAGTTGCTAATAGTTACAAATTCTTATGGGATTCAGGACAAACTGAACTTTTGACCCATTAAGGCAGCTAACCTTAAATATGAACTCTCGGCCCGTTCAAGTATCTAACCTAAACACAAACCCTTGGCCCGTTAAGATAGCTAACCTAAAACATAAGCCCATTAAAGCATCCAACCTAAACACGAACCTTTGGACTGCTTATTAGGGCATCCAATCCAAATAGAAGCCCTTGGCTCATTAAGGCAACTAACCTAACTTAGAACCCTTGGCTTGTTAAGGTAGCTAACCTAAACATAAACTCTTGGCCGACCAAAACCCTTAACTCGTTTAAGTTGCCAACTAAAAACCCTTGACTCATTATGGCAGCTAACTTAAAATCCTTAGCCTGTTAAGGTAACTAGCCTAAATGAGAACTCTCGGCTTGTCAAGGCAACTGACCTAAACACAAACCCCGACACATCAAGGTAGCCGAACCAATCCTTGGTGTGTTAAGAAAACTAAGCCCAACCATAAACCAAGTCAAAACACAAAGTCATATGCAACCTTAGCTTGGCCCTTGATCCAAATAAAAAGGCAATTCATAACTCATCTACCTTAAAAGCCATCAATACTAGCTTATTTGACTCTAAAAACCAAACTTGTAAATAAACATGAAATCCAAAGGGCATTAAAACCTATAATTTGGAGTAATTATCTACTTAAGCAATTAGGAATATGAAAGGTTTAAGGAATTTAGTCTTTGAAATTTAATTTTGAACTGAAATGAAAGGTATCGTTTCACATTGGGGCATGTTTTAATGAACATTGCAAGAAACTCAGGGGAGTGGGTGGGGGAGGTATGGCGGCGGTAAAGTCAATTTCTACTTTGGGGTAAATCAATATAGATTCTTACCTAAGGGAATGGTAACTCATTTTAAAAAGGTTTAGAATGAAAAGTGTAATACCCTCTAAATGCTAGATAGCAAAACTCTAAATTATTGAGGTGTTCTTTAAAGTTAAGTATGCTTAGGCTAGGTCAATCTTAGGATAGGTGACTTCTTAAGAAGCTGCTGTATTAAGTAGCAAAACCTTGCAGTGTTTAACGTCAAATCGGACAATACCTTAATGGGAGGGGTTCTAACCAAGTTGTTACAAGTGGCATTACAGTAGTCCATTAGTCGAAAGGGTTAGTGATGGTCTTAGACCTATGTAACGAAATTGACAAGTATGTTAGTTCTATAGGGGAGGTAGATTGTAATACCCCTTAAATGATAGGTAGCAGAACTCTAAATCATCGAAGCGTCTTTTGGTGTAGCAGCTTGGAATACATTGAAACTTCAAAGTTAAGTATACTCAGGTTAGGTTAATTTCAGGATAAGTGGCCTTTTGAGAAGTTGCTGTATCAAGAGACAAAACTATGTGGCATTTTACGCCAAAACAGACAATACTTCGATGAGAGGAGTTTTAGTTAGGTTGTTACAAAAAGAGCCAAACTACATCCTGTACACTAAACCTTAAACACTTTGAGAGTTGAGTGACATAATGGTGAGGATTTTTAGATTCGTTCCATAGGTGGTCTATTTTGAATTTAATACATAGGTTAAAATAAAGTTAGGCATTCATTTTCAAATCTCAAACACAAATATCCTTTGCCAATCTTGTTGAGCTAAATTGGAGTAACTTCAAATTTAAATCTTGTCAAGAACTACTCAAGGTCAAGGTCATTAATAAGGAGAAAATGATAAAAACTAGTCAATGTTTGCCTTAATAGTATCAATTCAAAGATAATTTTTATTTTTGATAATTTATTTTTGCTGAAATGAAGAAGAGCTTACAAGAACCTTTAACATACAATCTAAATACTTTGGGGAAACATTCACTTTTCTATTAGAAGAAGAAGACAGGGTAAGAAATAACAAGGGAATGGGGCAAAATGAAAAAGAAGAGATAAAGAAGAAAAAAAAAAGGAAAGAAAAAGAGAACTTAGAAATTAGGCTCAAATGCAATAGCCCCCAAAGGTATACCCCATCCTAACTAAGCAATGAACTCGAACATAATCCCCTCTAATTCATCAAATGAGCCTGAAATCAAAGCTCAAACATCCTTAAAAGCATAAAGCCTCGATAACCATTCTAAATCACCTTCCAATTTTTAAAACACAAGGCTTCTCCTACCCACAATACCATCTACACTTAATAAAAGCTCTTCTAATCTTAAAGGGTAATTTATCTTTAAAAAAATTGTTTCTGAAACTTAGGCAAGCATATTTTTAGTTTTTTTTCTAAATGGTTCTTGACTTGTAAACTCAACTTGAATAAGTAAATTTTTCAAAATAAGCCTTCTTATTAATTGCACTCGAGACCATTTGACCAAAAGCCTAACTTATAATATTGAACCGAAAAAGACTTAACAGATTGATTAAAGAGTGTCACTTACAAATTGGATTATACTTTTTGGAATATAGTTAAGAGTGAAATCTTGATCGGAGAGTATGCAAGGAAATCTTTTTCGACTAGACTAATCATGAGTTACTATTTCCTTATGAAAGGAATATTCAAAATCATAAGATCCCTCCAAATATTCAAAATCATAAGATCCCACTAAGAAGTTGAACATATTACCAACTTAGTACTGACGGTATTCAAGGTTAAGAGATATTTTTAGAGATCGAGAAGAATATAAAATGCCCCATATGGTTACCAAGGAAAGAAATGGTTATAACTCTTGCTTTTTAATAAGAATTCATACCAATTAACTAACTTTCAAAAAAAAAAAAAAAAGAAAGAAAACAAAAGAAGAAAAAAAGAGAGGGAAGGTGAAGGCTTGTTATAAGTTTTCCACCCATTTTCAAATTCATGTCAAAGCTTTCAAATCAAGTCGTTTGCTTTCTTCTAATATGGTCACACCTTTTAAGTTGATCCCATCAGTTTGAGTCACTCTCCCCGATGTAGTTTTCCTCATGATTGATGTCTAATAACTTTTCAAATCAAGGGACTTTATCCAAAATGCCTTATTCATCATAAACTGTTTTTAAATTCCTTGTTTGTAAAAATTTTTTTAGTCTAAGAGGTTTTTTAAATTGGTTGCATTCCTCCCTTTTGCTTCATCAATTCTCCTTCAGGGTCTTAAGCCAATCCATAAGGCGCTCCCCTTCTTCAATTCTCTATAGGGTGCTTCCCTCCACTAACTTCTCTTAGGGTTTTAGCGAGCCTATAAGACACTTCCTTTCACCAGTTTCTCTTAGGGTTTTTGCCAGCCCATAGAGCACTTCCCTTTCACCAATCTCTCTTAGGGTCTTAGCTAGCTTGTATGATGCTTCCCCTTTGTCAATCTCTTTTAAGGTTTTAGCCAACCCTTAGGGCGCTTCCCTTTTAACAATCTCTCTTAAGATCTTAGTTAGCTCCAAAAGGTGCTTTCCTACTTAGGTTAGTCAGCTTAGAGGAACACTATAAGGTTTTAAATCGATTTCTCATTTAGGGTTGCTAGTCTTTTAGTGACGCTCTCGCCTAGGTTAGTTAGCTCAGAAGGATACTACCAGGTTTCAAATTAACTCTTCATTTAGGGTTGCTAGTCTTTTAGTGACATTCCTGCTTAGGTTAGTCAACTCAAAAGGGCATTGCCACTGCCCAAGTTAGTTAGCTCATAAGGGCATTGCTAGGCTTCAAATTGATTTCTCATTTAAGTTTGCTAGTTTTTTGATGATGCTCCTACCTAGGTTAGTCAACTCAAAGTAGCATAACCAGGTCACTAATCCTTTAGACATTCTCCCACTTAGGTTAGCTAGCTTATATAACACCACCATTTTAGGGCTCTCATTAGCCTATAGGGGTGTTACTCTCCATTCATTATCATTTTAGGGTTCTTGTTAGTGCATATGACGGTACGCTTCTTTCAGTATCATTTTAAGGTTCTTGCTTGCTCTTGAGGCGCTACCCTCCACTTAGTACCTTAGTAGCGCTTAGGGTGCTACCATCCATTTAATATCATTTTATGGTTTTTGTCAGCTCTTAGGGCATTACCCTTCATTCAATATCATTTTAGGGTTCTTGCCAGCTCTTAGGGCACTACCATCCATTCAGTATCATTTTAGGGTTCTTGCCTATAGTGCCTTCTTTCTTTTTCAAAATATCTTTTACTGTTCACTAAATCCCCAGTGAATCAAGTCCAGGATAGCTAGTTGATTGTAATGCTTCTTAAAAAACTTTATCCCTAAGGTACAAATGGTGTCTTTTTTGTTTTCACGGTAAAATTTTACTCAAACTTCATTATAAAGAGATACATTTGTAGACACTCCATTTTTGCCCTCTATAATTTTTAGGATTTTTTTTTTGAAAATAAATAGAAAGGGTCTTAATTAAAAATAAAGAAAAAATTAAAAGTACCTATATATATATATATGTAAGAATATTTTTTAAGTAAATAAGGATAATTATTAGAATAATAGTAAAATTTAGATAAAGTAGATTATTAGGAAATAAGAGTCAATAGAATCATTTTAGAAATAATAATGGTCAATTTAGGAGTTGTTTAGGCTTAGACAAAGTTGAATATTCAAATATAGGCTACATATGTATTTAGGTTGCAAAAGAAACAAGGCATGGGCCAATAGCTCATTTGGTGAAGCAATTTGACTTATACTATGAAAGACCTAGGTTTGACTCCTATTTCAAGTGCTAAGTGCCTTTTACTTTATTTTTTGCCAGACTTAGCAACATGTTGACCTATGATTAGCTGGATGTGTCCATTTTCCATCACTTTCCTTGTCTTTCTCGTAAGGAACAGACGTGGGGTGCTTACTTTCAAGGCCTTTTTAATTCCTTTTTATTTGTGATTTCACCAAATTAATAATGAAATTGTAAAGTATACTTAGGATACTTTGAATAGAGACCAAGAATTTGTCTCGATACAATCACTCAGAGGATTGAAATGGGGCTTAAAATTTGAATAAAGTTTTATTGCATGGATATTACTTTAAGTTGATTTAATTGATTTTGCTCATTTCTAGTAAAAATCAAACTTGTTTTTGGGCATTTTTAGTAAGATTGAAGATCCTTAACTGCAATTTGACCATTCGTTTCATCAAAATTAACGTGGATTACAATGAATTCACATTTACGTTCATCAAACACCTGTTACTTTGAATATTGTGAATGGATTCACTCTTAGACTTTCCAATCAAAATCAAGTTTGAAATAGTATAAATAAGGGTCCAATCTTCAATTCCCATGATCATTTATCACTTGAATCTACTAAAATCACAACTCCCAACTCTCTTTCTCTCTCTACATGTCTACTCTTTTGCTCTCTAGAAGTGGCTCAAGCTCGAAGCTTTCAAGCCAAGCTACTGCTACCAACACCTTCCCTAAGTACTAAGCTCTCCAACGCTACCCCTATCTTTCTCGGTTGTGCCCCATAATAGGAGAACCAATTGTCATCGCCAAAACCCTAACCACCACCTACTCTCCTCACGAAACACCGTGAACCATTGCTTCCCATACCAAAATAACAATACGATTAAACTCCCCATACTCGAAAACACAAGGCTCGACCCCATTTGGCATTACAATAAACATTACCATGGTAGCGTACAACTACCCAAACTACTAACCTTCCACCACCACCAAACACCATAACACTACTACTAATCAAAGTTTTACTAATGAGAATCCCATGAAAATTGTTTTTCCCCTTCAAAATTCTCACCTTAGTTGCTCGATTCATGTCCTGCAATTACTATTGTGCTTGAGCTAGATGCGACTCAAATAAAGGGCTCTTGATCTGACCCGTCAAATCAAAACTGAACCGACTTTGACTCGTGTTTGACTCCTATTTGACCTGCACTCAATTCCTGGTTACCCCTCTTTCTATTGTATTTCTTGTTTCTTTTTTTTTTTTCATCCTTTCCTTTTCCTTTTTTTCTTTTATTTTATAAAAAGAAACCAGAAGAAAAGAAAAAAAAAATGAAACAAAAGAAGAAGATGAATAATGAAAAAAGGTTTTCTTCAATTTATTTAAAATTGTTCGTTTTTCCTTTTTTTACAAAACCTTATAATTTTCAATTTTTTTTCCAAATCAATAATAAATGAAGAAATGTGAAATACTTTGGTGCTTAGTTTGTTTTCATTTTAAAATAAGAAAAAGAATAAACACTCTTCAAAAGTTAGGATTCCTTTAGAATTTTTCAAATAAGTAAATACTTAAAAAGAGTAGGACCCTTTTAGAATTTTTCCTAAATAAAGATAAACAACTTAAATTCGACTATTTTCAAATTAAAGAGTCCAATATGTTAAAAGATTTATAGAACAAACTACGGAAGTCTGATTCTCGATAGCGAGTACCTAGGCACCCATACGCAATTACGAGGTGACTTAAAATATGTAAAACATTTATTTTTCTCCTTTTGTAAGTAATTTTTCAATTTCTCTATTTTTATATGTAGATACATTTTTTTTTATTTATTTACATGTAAGTTAGAATTATTTTGAAATAAATCGGTAATTTTGAAAATAAAGTTAAATTCGAAAGATTATAGTGGTACTCGTGTAGGTTTTACTAGGGAAGCCCTCGATCTCATGATATTTGGTTTTATGAAATTTTTCAAAAAAGTATTTAAAAACGTAAACTAGTAGCTAAATTAGAATCAATTCGCCTAAGTGGCGACTTTGATATATTCAAAAATAAAGGAACTATGTTTTCTTTAATTCAATCACAAGTTTAAACTAAATGTGCATAGGGTTTACTTTAAAGTAAGTTAAGGAAAACAAAGAGCCAAAAAATTCTGGCTTGATAGTCATAATTCTTAAGATAATGAATCTTAAATATTAAATTGTGACTAAATCAATTTCCAATTAATTTAAGCCATGTAACATGAAGTAAACACCTAAATGATTGAAGTAATGCACTTATTTAAGTTGTTTTAAATATTAATTTATACAACGTTTTATAAGATTTCATACAAAAAAGTTGTTTTAAATTGTTGTCTAACAAGCATTTTTTACATTTGAAATGACTTTTTCCTGACTTATCATTATTTGACAAGTAATTCCAATGAAGTGATATATACATTTTCTTTCTCTAATTCCGCAAGATTTCTAGACACAGTCTAATGTCAAATATATTATGATTGATAATCTATTCAACATTCACCTACTATTATATGCTCATAAAATACCACCCGTTACAGTTATGCCTCAAGAATAGTATTTATTAGATTCAAAGTATTCTTTAGTGCAATTTTCTCAAAGTTGTAATAGGATGATAAGTGACTAATTGTTTGAATCTTCATGTTTTGTGTTAAATTAGAGAATTCACATGTATAACCATATTCACATCCCTATAAGTAGATTTTCTTTGTAGTACATTTTATGGTCATGTATTAGTACCTATATTCTATTGTGAAGTATACTATACGTGTAGGTATGGGATGTGGTAATATGGAATCAATGAAAAGGATGAAAGGTCAAAGATGATCAAAATGGAACTTGTTTTGGTTGTTTCGAGAGAATCACTCTCCAAAGTATAACATTGCTTTCTTGATTGAAACTTCAATATTACTCTCTTTGATACTTCCCTTTATAGAAATACATCTCATTTATTAGTTTGTTGTGGCTAACTAATTTTCCCACATAATATAAAAACTATTATTAGAACTACCAAAAACTATTATTACATCAACTAAATATTAATCTCTACAAATTTGTATAGATATTAACTAATCATTTACATTTATACCACTATTATTTTATTTTTATGGAATTGTAACATCATTTGCTCATCCTAGCTCTATGAATATCTACAAAAGAAATACTCCTTTAACTCTTGTTAGAAGTGGCACCTACTCTATATTTACATAGGTGAGAGTACCTTATCCTCCTTTCACTAAATTAACACTTATAATGCATTTAGCCAATTTTTAGCCAATAATGGTTTAAATCTCGAAACTAGTGTGCTAGAATAAGATATGGTTCTTATCATTACCAACTATAAAGTTTTAAATAACCTTGTTTTTATAATTTATAATTTATGATTCAACCAAATTTAACAACTAACAAACTACAATTTTATAAAACCTATTCGCACCACTCAATTTCTTTTTTAGCTACTCCAATTCGTATAAGCAATTTTACATAAATATTGTGACATGCAATATAGTGTAGTTCATAGCATATATCAATGTCATTTGTTCATCCCTTTACCCCACTATGTTTCTACACCTTTTACATTAAGTTAGTATTTACTTTGTTTAAACTCTTTATATCAAATTTTAAAGTGAGATGCACCATGGTTTACAAAACACATTCTAAATCCTTTATTTAAATCTTTAAACTATTCACGCATTCCATATTCTCCTTAAATTGAAATCAGTTAGCTTAATGATATTATTATGTGAAACTATTTGACATAATAACTCAACTCGAATGTTCATATTTGTTTTTAAGGATTTAATATGAGTCCTATCATAACAAAATAAGTGCAAACTTCTTACATGTTTAATATTTAGCCTATATTCCCCTATTTGCAAAATCACAAAAACATTTTGCACCAATGTTTAATATTAAACAAATATTGTTTTTATTTGTGGAGATTTTACTTTTGTTTTAGATTTTATTGTGGATACTAAATCTATTACTAAATTAAATCTTTCATTTTGCTCATATTAAGTGAAATGCTCTAGAAAAATAAATCAAAATGAAGGCAATTTAGTAATTTTACTCTACTTGGTTCTTTTACAATAAAATTAACTTATTCCTTTTAATTAATGTAAACTCAGATCTAGCAAGGGACCAGAACATGATGAACCAATAATAGTCCTCTATCCTTAACCAGATAGTTTCTACAAAATGAATTCTACATAAAAATGAATACATCTCTCTCCTTGCTCTTTAAGCTCCTCTTTCTCCTTATTCTAAAGAAATTCACTCAAATTCTCTGTGAGGAACTAAGGTAATTTCCTTTAATTCATCCTTTAGTAGTTATCTAAGAATTTAAGTAAGCCTTAATACAAGAATTCAACAAATTTAATGAAAAGTTAAAAAAAAAAAGTAAGTATGCTCAAATGCTTTTGCTAAGTGTATTCCTTCTCTAAGTGAAGGAATTTTATAGAATTCTTAACCAAGGATTCATATCTTCAAAGGAATTGGTAAGGCTTTGCAAAAAAGAAGCACTAGTGCTAGTGTAGGTAGTATTGTAAATGAGCCAATTGTTTGCAAGTTACTCGAGCTTAACTCAACTTAGCTTAAGCTTAATTAGTAAATGAGCCGAGCTCAAGTTTAAGTTTTAGTTCAAGCTTGTGAATCCATTCACTTGGCTTTGCGAGCTAGCACATTTAGGCGCATAAGTAAGTTTACGAGAATTATATATATTATAAATATTATATATTATATATTATATAAGCTTCGTAATCAGGTCTGGAGTTTGATTTGTAAAATTTAAGATAATTGGGTAAGTTATTCGATCGAGCTCAAATTTTATAATAGAGATGGGAATATTAGTAAAAGTGATTCTATGAGTTTTGATTAAGAAAAATAAATAATAAAATAATTAATTATTATAATGTTGAATTATATGTAAATTTTCTGTTATTTATCGAAAACGTGTAAAACGAGTTCTCATAACTAATGAATTGATAGAGATAAATTATATACACACTAAAAATTATAAAATAACATAAATAATATTTAGGAATATTTTTTTGTATCATATATGTATTAACTTATAGGATGAAATATGCAAAATTACCTCAAATACCCAAAATATGATAAAATAATACTAAATAATGAAAGAAAATTTATAAATAATTAAATAAAAATATGAAAAGACATGGAATTGCCCGGAACATAGGCATGGAAAGTTAGAAATGGAAGATGAAAATTCAACAAATTGGATTAGGCTATTTAGAAAGTGAAAAAGATAAGGGATAAGGATATTTGTCCATGTTAAATTGCAAGAAAAACCCTAAACCTCTTCTATAAATATCAAAAATTCTTCCAAAATTCATTTTAGTTAGCTTAGAGTCCAGAAAAATTTAGGGAGGGGTGAGAAGAGGAGAGAAAACAATTTTACTAAAAATTAACATATTATAGTGTAATTAGAGCTTATAAAGGAAATCCAAATCCGACAACCACCTGGAGAGGAGCAGCCACCACCACTAGATAGTGGACCCCACGTATAGAGCTGTAAACAATGGTGGAGCTACCGTTAGTGGCTGGAAATTTGTTGATTAGTGAGTTTTGATTTCCCTTTCGAATTTGTTTAATTTAGTAAAATATCAAATATGCATGAAAAATTATGAAAATTAGTTTCCTAAGGTATTTTTGCATGTAGAATTAGACTATTAAACCAGATTTTTAAAATCATAAGTGCTTATATAAGTTTCTCAAGCATAGGCCCGATTCTAACGAATTTTGTACGAATTTAAAAAAATAGTAAATATTGTTATTTCAAGATAATTTTTGGTGTACATATTCCTCATATGATATATTTAATTTACATAAAAATAATTTTTGATAAATTATACGTTTAGTATTTATTAACATTATTTTTTAAAAATCTATTATGTTTTTCATATGAAAGAAATAATAGGTTTTTAATTAAATTCCTCAATTAATCTGACTTGCAATGACTTTTAAAGCTTATTTATGATTTTAGAAATATTTAATTTGAATCTTATAATTTTATTTGGTCATTTACCTAATTTAAGCTAATTTTTAGCAAAATTGGACCTAAAATTGGCGTACCAGAGAATAATATATATTAAACTATTTTAGTACTTTTCATGATCATAATATAACAATCATAATTTATTGAGTATAATATATTTTTCGTAGCTTCATTGGAGTTTGAGGCATTAGTTGTATGCATTATACATAATATGTACTAAATATATAGGTAAATGATATATTTTAAGTTAATTTTGTAATTTATGGTTAATTAGATATAATTTTTATTTAGGATATGATTAGACATTTGATACATTATTGGAGGATGAAGGATGATATATATAGTGTTAGAAGTGTTAAATAGGTGATTTAGAAGTAAATTATGTAATAATATATAATATGTAAATATAGTACATTAATGAGTAGAAAATATTATGCTAAAAGTGATAATATTATAATAATATTAATATAAAATAAATTTGATATTAAATATAAATTTATATAATTATATGAAATATAAATTTTTCTTACATCAAGAGCAAATTCGATAGTTAAATAAAGATTAAGATGTACCGTGCAGACTAGAACACTAATTAGAGACCAAATATAATATTTAAGATACCCGATTATAATATAAATAATTTCATATTATGGTTCGGAACGAGTTTTTAGGGTTCACGTATAACCCGTAATTAGAAACCAAATTAGAATCTAATTTAGAAACCAACTCCAAAACTGAATCAAAACTCAACCTAAATTGGGAATAACTATAAAAGACTTAAAAACCTGAATAATTAAGTATACTAAAACCCTAAACTAAAGATAATAATGGGCGTTATAGGATAAAATCAATTTATGGTAATTATGTGGAAAATGAAACACTGTTTGTATTATAGGGATGATTGGTGATGGCCTATGAGAGTCATACCTTGAGTGAATAAGTGGGGAGTCTAGGTAAGTTGGGATCAATACGTTACTGTATTTCGAAGTACTAATTTGTAGTACTTAGAGGTTTGAGATTATACTTGATTGTGATTATTAGATAATTGATTGTACGCATGTCCGTATGTGCTTGTTTCTGAGCTTAATGATATAATTTTGATTTACTACTTTGACTTGTATTTATGTGATTTGTTTAAAATGATTGAATACTTTAAACCGGATCTAATTAAATATATGACTTGAAATTCTAAATAGAACCTACTTAGCAACCCATTAGGAGAAACATTAGGGTTTTTCAGCCAAATGCCGACCCCTTCGAAAGGGATAGCGTTGCATTCTTAGTTGAATTAAAGGTAGTTATTAGAGGAACGGTGTCTCTATTGCACAAGTTTAGGTTTAGTCGTGAACTGTTGCATTATATGGAAACTCCTCAACTCAGATTAGAGCGAGTGTGATTTCTCTAATCTCATGACAGACCGGACAACGTTGTGTGATAGCATTTGTTTGTATATGTATTGCATCTAACTAATTTGGTTGATAACCCTATTTGTATTTGATATATAGTTTTAAGTCTTCATCCCAACTTATTAGGAAGTTAGTGCTCACATTCTTGTAAATGTTATTGTAGATGCTAGTTAAGAAGCGATTATATATTTACCTTAAAGCTAGCAACTGTTGGATCTTAGAGAATGATGATATAAACCTGAAGAGCAATTTACACTTTAAAGTTTGGATTTTATCTTTAAAGTTTTTAGTAATAATTTATGTATTTCTTAAATAGATCATGATTAGGTTACTAAATTTTGTAAACATACCCAGATTATTTTAGTGTAAATATGTATTTTTCATAATTTCATAGGTAAATAACATGTTTGTTCATGAACTATTTACTTTATAGTGGGTTAATCGTGAACGCTTCATGTAAATCAAGTCTAAGATAACAGCTGAAATGTCAACTTCTATTCTAAAATAGTTTACACAGTGGGACTGTTACAACTCTACCGTTTTGAGGTGTGACATATTATATATTATTAAAATTCAAATCCTAATATTTATATAATATATATAAATATATAATATGTTATAGAATAATATATAATATATAATCTAATCCTTATTTACTATTAGTTAATATATTTATATATTTTTTCATTTTATAAACCTAGGCTTGTGTAGGCTTGAAATTAGCTCGCTTTAGACTCGGCTTGACTCAAGCTCGATTAGTAGACAAGTTGAGTTTGAGTTCAAGGCAAAGCTCGTTTATTTAAATGATCTGAGCTCGAGCCTCAATTGTAGGCTCAATAAAAAACTTAGCTCGATAATTTTTAAACGAGTAGAGCCTGAGTTTTCGGAAGCTTATCTCATTTGCAGCCCTGTGTATGAACATAAGTGTTTGTGTATTTGTTAAAGAATGAACAAAAGGTTGTTGTATGATCTTACTCTTATCCTTATTATGGATTGGGATAATTGTAGAATAAGGTTTGATTTGGTAGGGTTTTGAAGTGTTTAATTAGGATTTTGATGAAATATGATAAAAATGTAATTTGAATTGCATATTTAAGCCTTTGCAACTTGAAATTTTTTCCATTTAAGTTATCTAAATTGAATAATGCTTTAAGATTCAATCTTTGATGTGAAATTCACAAAAGGTGAAATCAAAAGGTAGAATTTAGAGAAGAAAGGGTTGACTTAGACTAAAAATTCGAGTTAATTACCTTGCAAAGCTTAGCTAACCTAAGTTAATTTCAGAGGGTTAGTCGATTGGCCACCATTCATGGTCAATCATAGCTCCCTCTACTCAACAATCAAGCGCCACTTCATTAAATGTGTCCAATTAACATTGTTTAGCCCTTGGTCAACCAACTTGTTCCATGTAAGTTCTCAAATAATTCCTTATAGGTTCCAAATACCTACTTAAGTGGAAATCAACCTTCACATGTTGAATTATGAATCTAAATATAATTAAATATTTAATTAACGATGCTGTATATTTATACTACATGTTGATGCTTGGTTTATCAATTTGAGTTCCATGAGCATAGCTCATGTACGTGATTACCTTTTGCATTGGATGTGCTTACTTGGTTAGTGATTAGATGAATCCAATTATATCAAAATCTTAATGGATTGCTAAGTGTATTTAGTCGGGGGTAAAAGATCTAGACGTACCAATAATTTGATATGGTACCTATGGGTTAGTGGTTGCATTGCCTTGAGTAGAGTAGAGATTTATAATGATATGGTAGTTTAAACACTAATGTTGTCTCATGTGTACATTCTAAATTTAGTAGTTTATTGATTAGTGAGTCATTGCGATATGGGTTAGTATGCTAAGAGGAAGTAGTATTTAGGTTTGCTAGTATTACATGATGCCTATGGATGATTACTTTTAAGTCTTTTAGAAGAGTTTTGATGGTAACAAATCGTTTTTTGTGTTTTTACTCATGAGCTATTTGAGTCTTTTAAAAGAAGAGACATAATTTGTGCTTAAGTAAAAATAGATGAAGCATTTCTAAAGGATGAACAAGTAGGAAATCAATAAATAAAATATAACAGATGTTAAGAAGGAGTGAGGGTATAAAGAAGAAACAAAACCTATGAAGGTCATGGAAGAATCAAGAAACATAAATGAGATGAATGAGTGAGAAAAAGTAGAAGTAAGCAAATTATTATGCGATTTTCTTAAAGAAAAAATCGTAGGAGTATTAGGGTACTAAAGTGAGCTTTCTTTTTCTTTTTGTCATTAAATAAGTGGTCGATCATTTATAAGTATTTATTATATGCAAAATTTATTCTTATTTATTAAAAATATTTTATAAGATGTGTATAATATATATTAGGGGAAATTTAATAAATGACTTGTGTTTTAGAGTTTTTGCAAACAAGTGACTTTTTTTTTAATAGGAACATTACATGTGTTTTAAGATTAAGTGTGAATAATAATTAAGAATATGTGTTAGAAATTGATTGGTATAATAAATTTAATTAAATGATATACTAAAGACAATTAACAAAAATTGCAAAAGACCAAAAGAAAAAGAAATCAAAGTATAGAAAATGAAATAAAGGGTAAGTACTTTTGGCCATTCTTTAACTGTCCCAAGGATAGGGGATGGCTGAAGGCCACATCTAAGGGGGCCTTGTAATCCTTTCAAGGCATTGGTTTGCTACTACTTGCCCCAAGATGTACTTATGTCCAGAATTTGATCGTCAAGTATGCAGCTAATGATAATTTGGAGCTTTTATGTTCTTATAGGAACTATGTAAATGTAAGCCCCAAAGTTCAGCCAAGTAACCGTAAGATTGAACTTAGAACCCAAGGTTTAGGGCGATCGGCTAAAGAATCCGATCACACCCAAATTATAAACTATTGAAAGAAATATTAGTAAAAATAACCCCGTAAACTTAAATTTAAGAAAATAAATAGTAAAATAGGAGACTATAAAATTTTCAAATTTTAAGCATAATAACTGCTAATTACCGAAAAGGTAAAAAGTGTAATATAATAACTAATAAATTATTAGAGATAGATTATATGTATACTAAAAATTTTAGAATGACCAAAATAATATTTAGGAATGTTCACGTGTACCCTACATGTATTTACGTGTAGATAAAAATACGCGTAATTACTAAAATTGGCCGAAAACTAAGTAAATAATTAAAGAAAAATATAAAATAATTAAGGAAAAATAAGAAAAAATCAGAAGATGATAAGATGAATCAAGATAAGGTCGTGGCAGGTCCAAAGCTGCAAAATAAAAATTAGCCAATAAAAATTGAACAACTTAAAAGCCAAAAATCAAGGAATTTGGACAAAGTCTTGTTAAATTAATGCATATTAATTACAGCAAATGTCTATAAATAGGGAAAAAATTTACAGAGCTCATTTGGATAGTTTGGAAAGTGAGAAAATTAGGGAGAGTCGAAAATTCGAGAGAAAATCCAGAAAATAAAAAAAATAAGAAAAACTGTGCAGTTAGGGCATTTAAAGGGAACCCTTACCAGACGAGCAGCTAGAAGTGGACGGCCACCACCACCATACGGTGGTGGCAGCGCCCAGGCCGACCGACAAGGCTACGGCAGCCCGCGGTGGCCGGAGCCACCCAAATCGGTGAGTCCGATTTCTAGTCCGAATCTTGTGTAATTTTGTAAAAATAGTAAATATAATTAGAAAATTATGAATTTTGTTATTCTGAGATATTTTTGTATGTAGTTTGTAGGAAAAATATTATTTTGATGAAATTATGTTCTGTAATATATGATCCTTAAGAAATCGTGCAAAACCGAGCATGTTTTGATTTAGAAATAAATGACCTTAGGAGTGTAGTTTCAAGCCCAAAATTTTTGTGTAGATTAATCAGATGATATAGAACAGTGCTATGAAGCCCTTTTTCAAAAATTAATTTTCGAAATTTTTAGATAATTTTTAGGCCCTAAAATGAGGCATAAAATGGGTAATTTAAGATTAATTATTGACGTAGTGAATAAGTATATGTTTTAGGATGTTGAAATCTGATGGTGTATGATACTTGTAGGATTTAGGGTGTTAGATGTAATTATTAGGTTAATTATGTAGTAAATGAGTAATAGGAAAAAAATAGTTAATTTTGTAAATTAGGGAAATTTGGAGTAAAATCTGATTTAGGATAGATTTAGACATTTTGAAATAATAATTGCTGTTTAGAGATGGTAATTAGGGTAATAGGAATATTAGAAATACATTATGTGCATAATATGCAATAATGCATAATGTGTAATTTTTGAAAATATAATAAATAGAAAATATTAGGATAAAAATTGATATTATATAAATAATAGGGATATATAATAAATCTGATAAGAAAACTTGAATTTATGTAATTATATGAAAAATGTAAAAATTTCTCACATTAGGAGTAAATTCGGTACACAAATAGAGATTTAAGTGTACCGGATGGAATGAAATACTAATTAGAGTTAATAATGGTATTTAGGAGATCGAGAAGTAATGTGATTAATTTCACATTATAGGTTGAAATGGATTTTTAGGGTTGGAATCGAAAACATTACTTAAAAATCGAACTAAAAACCTGGTTTAGAAATCGATGCGAAAACCGAACCTGAACCTAACCCCAAACCTAGAATAATTGTAAAAGACTTAATACCTAGATAATTAAGCATATTAAACCTTAAACAAAACCTAACAATAAGCATTATAGGATAAAACGAACCTATAATAGTTATATGAAAAGCTGAAACCACGTTCGTGTTATAGGGATAACCGGCGATGGCCTGAGCAAATCGGACCTCGAGTGAGCGAGCGAGGAGTCGAGGTAAGTTAGGATTAATACGATGCTGTATTTTGGAGGCTTAAGATTATGCTTGGTTGTGCTTGTTAGATAGTTGAATGCGTGCATGTGCTTGATTATGGGTGATGCTATGATTCTGTTTGCTGCTTTAGCACATATTGTATGTAATGATTGATCACCCTAAATTGGAATTAATCAAATGTACGACTAGTAATCATAATCAAACATGCATGGCAACCCGTTAGGGGATTTAGGACTCTCCGGCCAAATACCGACCCCTTCGGAAGGGATAGCGCAGGATTGCAAAATGGTCCCTTCTTCATCCTCAGTCGAACTAAGTGACAGGAGAGGAGGTCGCGGCGAGGGTGAAGGCAGTGGTTCGAAGGTAGTCGCGGGAGGAGCAAGGTCTCCATTACACAAGCCTGGGTTTGGTCGTGAACTGTTGCATTAACGGCAACTCCTCAACCCGGATTAGAGCGGGCGCAATTTCTCTAATCTTACGACGGGCTGGATAACGTCGTGCAATGGTATTTGCTTGCACATGCATTGCACCTAATAAGTGATTGAAAACCTTGTTGTGTGTATGGTATAGTTTTAAGTCCTCCGTCATAACTTACTGAGCTGTGATTGCTCACATCTCTATAGACATCGTGCAGGTGCTGGCTAAGAAGCGGCAACCAATTACTCTGAAGCTAGCAACTGCTGGATCCTGGGGAGTGAGGAAAAACATTGAAGAATAAACACATATTTTAAGGTCTAAGTTTTTATTTTAGAATTATTTTTCATTTCCGAGTGATGTAATAACTAGGGAATATACTATAGAGAAATGTTGTAAACTTTAACTGCAATAATTGAATGATAACATATATATATATAATTTCTCACTTTTATAGGTAAATGATTTATTTAAATTACAAATTGTCTACTTCAAAGCGGGTTAGTTGTGGACGCCTTGTGTAGATTAGGTCTAGGATAACGGTTATGAGGCCAACTTCTATCTTAGGGTGGTTTACACGGCGGGGCTGTTACGACTTTGCCGCTTCGGG
Source organism: Lumnitzera littorea (assembly GCA_024138015.1). Classification (NCBI taxonomy): domain Eukaryota; kingdom Viridiplantae; phylum Streptophyta; class Magnoliopsida; order Myrtales; family Combretaceae; genus Lumnitzera; species Lumnitzera littorea. Next base: position 153,452,744 of record JAMXBB010000001.1, on the reverse strand, counting down.
GCGTGACAGTAAACAAGAGGGCAGTCTTTATATTTTTTTTTTCTGAAAATAAATAAAAATTATAGGATATGGGCAATTTTGAAATTGGGTATGACAAACCAATTCAAGAAACGAATTAAGGTTCGATTAAAATTTAGGAACCAATATCACCTATGATTTTCCTAAAATTAATCTATGATATTTTCCATGACTTCAATGAGATTGATAAAAACCATAAATGAGCTCTATGAAAAATCCAACATAAAAAATTAACTCAATGGATGAAAAAGGTTCAACAACAATTTGAATAATCTAAGTTGGTCCCTTTATGAAATATAGCCTATACCTTTTTATAGGTTCATGATCTCTAAGGATAATGAATATAAAAGGAAAACATATTCTAATATCTAAATGTGGATTAACCTCTAATGAAGAAAATATAGGAATTTAAAGAATATGAATCTCTAAGGATTTATGTCTTTGTCTCCAGGTAAGACCCTTTGAGAATCATCTATACATAAGTAAAAGATTTGATTTATTGCAAGTTTAGAAAGAGAAGCATTAGAAACACATGGAATCTACCAAAATTTAAAAGTAGCAATTCAAAATGACATCATAACTTAAAAAAAAAAAAAGAGGTGGTTAAGAGTTAGAAGGTAGGCTAAAGTCAGAAACTTCTTTCGCTTTGGCCTAGAACTTAGCCTAGTTCCCATTATTTTGGTGCTATTTCGTTTACACAGCTATTGTATCCCAACACCTACCTTCCTTCGTTTAAAAGGCTTAAGATGTTTAGTTGAATAGGCACTTATAAACCTGCAATTCTTTAAAGTGATGTAATTTTGAACACCTGAATTCACGCAATGACCCTAAGACCATTTGTTTAGAACCCCGATCCTCATCACCTTAGGTGATTGGCAATTGACTATAATTTGCTAATGGGCTGCACTCTAATATTGTAAGTGGGTTTTATTATTCTTTTATTCTTTTTTTTTTCGAACTTTTTAGGTAGTAGGCTATAACCCACCACTCTAGAACAATCATTGATTGAACAATATTAGTTTATCATGTCTTTATTCTTGGGCCCCATCAGATGGTGGGTAACTAGTTACCACCATGAGTGAGTTATATGACCTATTTACAATAGTAGGTTGTAAACTGTCAATGAATTATGGTCATTGTAACTTGATTGTGGTTATTGACCATTTCAGAGAGTTATACGATTACTTCTAACATAATCACTAGCCACCCCTTACATTTGGGGTAGCTGGAGAATGGCTGTAAGTGTTTGTCTTTTTAATTTCACTTTTCTTTGAAATTTTTTATATTTATTTTAAATATATTTGTAATTATATTTATTTAATAATATTAGGGAAAAGTACACATTCAGTTCCCAACTTTTACCACTTTTCTTAGTTCGGTCATTGATCTTTATTTTTTTTTCTATTTCATCCTTAACGTTTTCTATTTTTATCAAACAAGTTCTTTTGTTAAAAAATAGATGAAAACATAATAGATCTAATAGAAGGTTTTGTTTAACAAAAATTGAAAAATGTTAAGGATTGAGATAGAAAAAAAAAAAAGGTTAAGGATTGAATTAGAAAAAGTGGCAAAGGTTAAGGCTTGAATAAATATTTCCCCCCTTTTTTTTTCTTCCTACACTAAGTCTTAAACAAATGTCCAAATTATATAAATAAATTTTTTTAATCGAAAATATATCAATGGAGTTAGAAAGGTATAAAGATGGCATAAAACATATGGGAAATTAAGTTAGTATTAATTTTCTCAAAATTTGAAATGGGTTTAGATTTTTGAAGTCAAATCTTGACTATTAATGCCAAGAGAGAGAATGTCTCGGAATTGATAGATATAAACAAATTGAGAAAGGTCTGAGTATAGCGATGACATGATAAAAAAATGGGTTATCAAAGAAAAATTATCAACAATGTTTTTCAATGCTTCCAAACATTTTGAAATCTTTGCAAATTTTTAAAAAATGTGACTTTAGTTGATTTAAACTATTTGAAACTTAATTCAATGATTTGTTTTAATAGTTATGTGCTTTGAAAGTATTGCGACTTTTGAAATTTGAAGGAAGGGAAAAGTACACATTGTCTTCAACCTTTGCCTTTTTCTAATTCAGTCCTCAACATTTTGTTTTTCAATTTCAATCCTTAACATTTCTTATTTTTTTCAAACAAGTCCCTCTATTAGATCTATTATATTTTCCATCCATTTTCAAGCGAAAGAACTTGTTTGCAAAAACAAAAAACTGTAAGGACTGAAATAAAAGAAAAATAAAGGTAGAGGGTTGAATTGGAAACCGTGTTAAAATTGAGGATTGAATGTGTACTTTTACTAAAATAATATTAAATTATTCATTGTAGATTAATAAAAACTAACACATTCCATTAATTATCATTAATACTTAATTTTGAAGCATAAGCCATGGGTTTGTAAAAAAAAAAAAAAAAAAAAAATACAAGGCATGCTTATTTGTGAAATTGGAAACTCAAGTAATTGTTGATGGTCAATCTTGGACAAGGGCTCCCAAGTTTAGACCAATCTCCTCAATGTCTAGCTCTCTACAAAGCTTCCCCTGATACTTAGCTGAGGTCTCCAATGTCTAGGTTGACATCCTTAAGTTAGTTAAGTTTGTGTAAGAAAACCGATCAAACTTAATAAATCTGCAAATTAGACCAAACCAAATAGAAAAATATGTTTTTTTTTTATTGTGATTTAATTTAGAAAATTTTCACATTGAACCAAATAGTTAATTTATGATTGGTTTGGAAGGATAAGTCAAATCAATCCGTTTTATAAAAAAAATAGTAATATTTTACTTATAACTAAATAAGTTTTTTTTTTCAATATAATACTTAAAAATAATTTTTTATTTACTTTATTAAAATGTATGTGTATTGAATTTTATAACTTATATATATATAGTTTAACTTAAAGGTTATACTATATGTTATTTTTATAAATGCTAGTCGTATGAATATTAACTTTATTAACCTTTAATATGATACCAATACTTATTGTTATTGAATAAATCCAATAATTTCATACGAGATTATATGTTATGCAAATATACTTTCTTATATTAGAAAATATGGTTTAATCCATAAATCAAGTTAAACGATGCCAAAATTTTATGGTTTGGAAAAATTTTAATCTGAATCATCAATTTTGATTATCAAATTGCATTTTTATGGCTTGAATTGGTGTAAAAAAAAAAAAAAAAAAACAAACTGATCTAAATTGTGTCTACCCTTAAAGTTAGCCCCCTTGAAATAGCCTTAAGGATTAGGCATAATCCCTACATTCCGTAGGTCATAGACCACTCAACAAAAGGCTGGAACACTCATATGTCTCATCATAAAAGGCCTTGTGCCCACTTATACAGTACCTACAATGCATTAAATGTCATACGATATTTAGGAGATCCTCCTTTCCCAAAAGCCTACATGGCCTAACTGTGTGACGCTCCTAAATATAGTTATTAAAATCACGATTTTATTATTTATTTAAATGCATAGAATTCGTAAAATTATATAGATTTATATAAAAACGATAAAATTATAAATTTATAAAATCGTATATCAAATTTCATAATTTTAAGAAAATTTGCATAAAAACGATTTTATATTTATTTTAGTTAAGAAAAATATTATAAAATCATAAAATTCTTATAATCATATTATTAATTTACGATTTTAACAACTATATCCTTAAGACATTAAATGTGAGAGCATGGCACAAGACCCAAATGATCATAGCCTGATTACATCAAAAGATCTTATTAATTAAGAGCCTTAAAAACTAAGACAACATGTCTTAGGTTGCAGGATATGAATTGATTGGAGCTTAGGATCCTAACTACAAGTATTCCCATTCTTTTCCTCTTTAAGGTAAGATAAGTCCACAAAACCCAAACACTTTATACTCTCGTTGATCCTCATCTTTTGAATAATTATAAACTAACTCAAATATTGAAGTGATCACTTTAGATAATTATTTGGTAATTTTACTCCCTCTTGTTTGTTTTGAAGGTTACTCTAACCGATCTCAAAAACTCGATACACTACCAATTAGAATCTCATATGATAGTAATGTTTTTGTAACTTTCCTTATATTTATATATAATAACAAAATGCATGTATTTTTAAATATGTAACTATAGCTACAGTTTTGGGGCAAGTTTTGTAATGGTTAAGAGGTTATATATGGTTGATGGTGGAATTCCTTCTAACTAGGCTTCAAATCTTCGTAAGTTTATTCTAAACCATGATGGACCTACAACTAGAGTATACGGCTAAAGTGAAGGTTAGAGTTTTTTTTTTTTTTTGATATGATTACGCTAATGTTTATATCAATTATAAGTTGTTTATAAGTTTTTAGTAGCGGGGAAGTATGTAGTTTTTTTTTACTCTCTCTCTCTTTTTAAGTTTTTATCACCATGTGATATTTATATAAGACTTGACATGGCTCTTGCTTTGCTTATCGCCATCCTTTCTTGACGTCTCTGTCAGGTCCCTAGATATGGGTCGGGTTGATCTTCTAATGATTCTCAGGATATTGTCTGGAGTCATTCTTAACCATACATTTGTCATTTCTTATTAAATGTGCCTTAGTTTATGTCACATCAAATGGGCAAATATGTGGTCTTCTGAGCAACAAATTGGGCCTTAGGACCGAGGGATTCGAGGTCGGCTATGGTTGGTCCTGCTGAGTTGATGGGCTGGGTTGTGTTGGAGTTCCTTTGCCATAACTTGGTCCCTTATGTGAGGCTGGCCTTTATAAGATTATCGGTTCCTACAATTTCTTTCATTGTTTTTTTTTTTTTTTTTCCTTTTCCCTTCTGTTAAGGTCTGATTTTTTAGACATCTTAAGAAATCCTACGTCTCTTTCCTCTATGTCTGGAAAAGCAACAACTCAAACTTTATTATATTTTTAATTTTCAACTATAGGTCTCGTAATTTGAAAAATCTTAAAAATTATAGAGAATTTGGGGATAAAATAGGAAGATAATTAAATGAAAGAGCAAAAATACTCCTATGAAAGAATTCATTTTTATTGGCCCAGTTTGGATCCATAAGAAATTGAGACTGGGAAAATATCATTTGTCACTCCCACTTACACTTCAACAAGCAAACATCACCGACAAAGACACAAAAGAAAAAATAAAATAAAATTGAGACAGCGCAACAAAACGGTAGACACGTTGGTTTACGCGCTTATGAGATTTTATTACAGTTAATTAAAAAAAAAAGAAAAAGAAAAGACATCCTTAAAACAGCCTTATTCTTCTTCCATATTCACATATACTTCCCAACAACCCCATAACTGAATCTCACTGCTTCCTCCACCTCCACGCCAACACCAACAGGTAAATGAACGAATCCCTCATTTTCTCTCTCTCATGCTTATAATTTCATCTGATTTGATTTCTTGTTCCAATAAAATATGCCAAAGTAATCTCAATTTTACGTACTGAATCGTGGATTCATCAATGTGGCAATAGTTTAATCACCCCCAAGATGTAAATTTCATTGCTTTTTTCCATCTATAGGTTATAGATGTGAATTTTGATGTGGGTTTTTGTCTATTATTTTTTGGATGTGCTTATAGTTATCTAGGTTTTCAGCTTCTGTAGGATGATAAGTTCGTAGAATCTGAAAGCCGAACTTTGTAATCGAGTTCGGGTTTCGGGTTTCAGATCTAAATCTTTTCTGGATTCAATTTATGGGTGTCATTTCTTTTTCAAATTCATGATAGAGGGGCGTGATTGTGATCGGAGTGACTGCCTCGTGCACCGGTTAAATCTTGGCGAAAGGATAATCATTTGTGGATTGGATGACAGCATTATTTGTCTAGTCTTTGTATTTGCCCACCTGATAGCTGATCATATGTATTCCTCTTCCGACTAACAATTCTAAAAGAACAGGAACATTCAATGTCCATAATGGCTGTCCTGGGGATTTTGTAGACTGAGTTAGTTGAATCAGTAGTCTATAGAATAGTCGATTGGATGGTTCAATTAGTCACCAGACTATTTGAAATCAACTCACTAAATTTTGACAATCAATTTAAACGGTCGGTTAACTGATTGGACGGTAAAAGCCCCCTAGTCGAACATATTCCATTTGGAATTGATCTACTACGGAATTTACTTAATATGCAAGAGAAGCACCTGAAGTAATAAAAGGAATAGGCATGAATCTGATAATGGCTGGAGCATCAAAACTTGGATTCTGGAAGAATGTCAGTTGATGTGGTTGCACAAACATAGAAGGTAAGAGCTCCACTAAGGTGCTTCTGGACTGAGCTACACCTCAAGCTCTTCATCTATTGACTACACTCAGGAATGACTCTTTTGCTTCACCATTTTCCTTGCCTCTCTTCTCCCATGTGTAAAAAAGCCATGTATTATCTCATCCCTAGTAGTTGTTGTCACAATTGAATCCATGCCTCTCTTGGTGTTGGTACTTGGATCTATATGAAATAAAGGATTTCAATTTCCTATTATTTAAGGGGTTTACTTGGTGCTTAAGAATCATGAACCTTCACGATCAATTGCAGAATGTTCTGAATTACCAAGGGCTACTTCTCAAAGCTACTTGAACATGTAAGTGGTAATTTTTAAGATGGTTCATGTGCTTGGAGGTAGCCGATCCAATTTCAATGATACCTTTTTTGAAAGTATTTTTTAATACATAATCCTATCCCAACAAGAGTTCATTCACTCAAACTGGTTGGTTCATTCAACTAAATGCCCTAGGACGAGGATCATTCAATATGTAGAAAAATCCATGGTCTGCTGATTTGGATCCTACAGTCAATTTGCATTTCTCTGAGTACTATGGAAAGAGTCAGCAAGTCAGTAAGTGTTGTAATATTTTTTCAAAAGCATAACTGTTGTTACGTATGTACTTCACTCTCAAGTACAGCACTTGTTGCAGAAGTATTAGTTTGATAGAAAATTCATGCTTTATTATTTTCTGGCTTTTATGTTATTCTTTTCTCCAAAATTTCTTGATGAAAACCCCTTGTTTATTTTATATTAGGAACCTTTTCTGGGCATTTCACCATCCATATAGTTGCTGAGGAAGAATGACCTTGGTTACTACTGCTGAAGTTTGCGATGCAAACACGCAGCTAATAACGAGTGGTGAGCTTCGAGCGCTCCAACCCATATTTCAGATATATGGTCGGCGACAAGTCTTCTCGGGACCAATAGTCACCCTTAAGGTGTTTGAAGACAATGTTTTGGTCCGCGAGTTCCTTGAAGAAAGAGGTAATGGCAGAGTTCTTGTTGTTGATGGTGGTGGGAGCTTGCGGTGTGCGATATTGGGGGGAAACCCTGTTGTCCAGGCGCAGAACAACGGGTGGTCCGGTATAATAGTGAATGGCTGTATAAGAGATGTTGATGAAATCAACGGATGCGACATTGGTGTTAGAGCTTTGGCCTCTCATCCTATGAAAGCCAATAAGAAGGGTCTCGGCGAGAAGCATGTTCCGATAACTGTTGCTGGGACAAGGATCTGTGATGGGGAATGGCTTTATGCAGATACTGATGGGATTTTGGTTTCCCGCATGGAGTTATCAGTCTAGGTACTTTGAGATCATTTATGGAATAATAATCTTATCTTTACACTTTCTTGTAATGCTTGCTTTATGGTTGTTTCTTGCTGCTGCTCGGTTATGTATATCTTGATCCAAAATATGTTATATGCTTGAGCAACAGACTTGGAATAATCTTTGGGCTGTGATTTGGAAACTAGTAAGATATATAAACATTAAAAATTAGCTTGGGCTCTTGCTTTTTGTCTTATGGCTTTTTGTATGCTTTACACCTTCAGATAGATATCTGATACAAGACCAGTATTTCTATATGAACATATCATTCTCAATTGGCATATGGCCATTGCCGTGCATCCCAAGTCAAGGCGAATCTTGTTTAACACGAATATTATTTTTCAACAAGATATATCAGGTTAGATAGATTATTTCAGTCCAGTTCCCTTGTTGGCCATTTTATGCTATGTACTTAGTGGTAGTGGTGTTTGGAGTAGTTCTTTCCCCTAAAAGACGATCTTTTAGTTGTAGGTTACAAATCACAGTGCCATATGCTTTTCCTGTTAAAAAAGAAAAAAATTATCTCCCTCCAACCTTTTGCTTGGAATTTCAAATGGCTCAACACGAGGCCAAAGTCTTCAAAGCTTCACTACTATGGTTAGCACACATTGTCTAAGCCTTAGCAAACTACCACCGTTCCACAATTACTTAAAAGTAGTCTGTTTAATTACATGATGCAATATCAACAAAATCTTGCACAGCGTGTTGAGGGTTCTTCTACTTGAGTCAAGAAATGGTTGTATTACGTTAGGCACTTCAGTTCAGAATCTGCAGGTCAACTCAGACATACAGATTGTGAATCTCCAATGTCCTGAACAGTTGTTGTTGTCACAGTTGTTCCAACCGTGTTTACTCTGTCTCCACCTCCTTCTCTAGTTGTCGATTCACTGATGTTTGATGCCCAAGAGGACTCTCCTGCTTCTTCTGCTTCTTTCTGCATGGACATAAAGCCTTCAAGTTTCGTCTTGCTCCTCCTCCTCTTCCTGCTTTTTCTCAGTAACTCCGAGACCTCCTTTGCTCCTAAAGTGATTGTGGGAGGCTCCTGCTGTTGCACATGATGATCCGTGGTACTTGTCAGGTCCACTAAGCGTGCGCGCCAAACAAGAGGCCTAAACCAACACATTAGTACAAGGAGCATCATTGTATATGTATACAGAGACATCCATACATAGAATGTCCATTTCCAATCGTGCACCACTTGTTTCGGCCATGGGAGTTGAGAGCTCATCTGGATTTCAGCCTCATGAACCTGGGGAAATGACCATGTCCCGGCTCTAGGAATCAGATTCACCCTGATGGACCCTGTTCTTCGGTATTTATCTTCCTTGTGCCTTAATACCTCGATCTTAATCACCTGTGTTTCACTAGAAATCCCAAGAAGAATAGGTATGGCCAGCATGAACGTCCGTGAGAGCCGAATTGGAAGGCTCCGGAAGTGCAGCATGCACGGGTGACTTGATATTGCTATCACTTGTCCATCCACCGATAAAAGTTGTGCAGTAACCTGTTTCAAAAATGTACATTAGGCACCATCAATCCGTCCATCACTGAACTCGATATCATGAATATATCTAAATATACATTACCAAAAACATTATATTCCCAATGTTAGCAGGACCTGAGAAAATTTCTAAGAAAGAGTTCTTTTAGAAAATTGCCCTTTTTTCATTAATTTTAAATTTCTTTGGTAAGCTACCATGATTTAGAGATGCTTAGACTACGCACAAAGAAAGGAGGGTGGAAAAAGCCAAACAAAGAAAGAAATAGCAAATCAAATAGGCCATTACGCAAAAAGTATACCTGAAAGACTCCTAAATGGCGATTATAGTGAGATTCAGGCAACAAAAGCTGCAAGTAAACGCGGAATGTATGCCCAGCAGGGACTCCAGGGAAGCCAAAAATAGCTTCAGGATATGCCTGAGTATAATCAAAATACAGTTTCTCTCTCACAAAAACAGGCTCTTCCACCCACATCCCCACTGAACCGACCCCGATTACGACCGCAAAAAACATCAACACAGTGAGAACCATGCAAAGGTATGCTGCACTGAGGATACCTGCCCCAATTCTCTTGATGAAAAGACTGAGGTTAGTGGGGACTTTTTGGACAGCTGATTCTACACCGTGTTTGGCTTTTTCGGCTCTGTGGTAGGAGTCAGTAGCCAAGGAGAAAAGAGCAAGGAATGGGGATAAGAGAGAAAGTATGCAGTTATATATCAAGTCTACTTGGAAGAAGACTAGTTTTGTGAACCAGTCCAGCTCTTGTGGTGGATCATTTGTATCTACCATCTTGTCTTCCTCAAGTACCGATTTGATTTAGGAAAACCATTTAGCTATGCAGATTAACTGTTGTTTGCTGATCCTCCTTTGTTCCTCTCTCTCCCTCTCCCTCTCCCTTTTAATCTCTATTCGGATATCACAAAATGGATTCATTAGCCTCTTCATGATGTCTACCTGGAAGTAGACCACCTAAGACGTGTTGGCTTCAGCTGCTCCATGAAATTGACATCTGTAATGAGCAGCCGCCATGCATGTTTGTGCTTACTAGTCACCAACATCATCGTTTCCATTTTGATACATATTTATGTTTTTGCCAAATGCGCTAAAGTTTAACCTCGTTCTTCTTCTCCAATGAGTGCTCACATTTATTCTTTCACCCGGCGGAAAAAAAAAAAAAAAAAAAAACCTTCAAACGAGGTAATAAGGATCCTGGTTAAGGACATTTTTTTTAATTATTATTTTTTCATATTTCTAATGTTGCTAAGCGCATTCGTAGTTTTATATATTAATGTCAATTTCATGCTTGACTAAGTGTATCGTGAATTTCCAAAATTGATACCATGACATCATTGCTGTCAAGCCCAGATTAGAAGGGGTTAAGGGTTGAAAAGATTAAACTGAGGTTGAAATAAACGAATTAAAAACAATAAAAATATTATAATAAGATTTATATTTATTTATAATATAATAAAATTATCTATATTTTTTAAAATAAAAAACCGAAAGATGAAAGCTTTTCACAGTTTATAGTTTATTTTTTGTTTTTTATTGATCTATATTTATTTTTTTAGAAAATTAGTGTTTTTTTTCAGAAAATATAAGAAAAAATATTATATTTTAAAGTAAAAAACTGGTTGCATTTTTATAAGAATCGAGTTAAACCAATTGAGTTAACTGAATTAAATCTAGATCATTGTCAATAAAAGTTAAAAAGGAGTGAGTTGGAATAGTTTTATGGAGGGATTGGATCGAATTGAATCCAACAAGTTAACTCAAGTTTGATAACATTAGATCACAGTATGTTCAGATCAAAACGTTGGAGGCTTGAAATATATATATAGCGAAATGATTTTTAGTTGCAAAGAAGGCTTCCAAATCAGGTCACCGAATTACGTGTCTGTGAATATATCATCTACTTCTACATATATTCAGCGTGTATGTTGATAACTATTGACATTTTGTGATGAAACCTATGGTATCATAATCACTTCTCAATAATATATTAATGAAAGAGCAGCATTTAGCAACCAAACATACATATAACGAGGCTTGTAAAGGGAGAATCACACCAAATCTAAAAGATTAGGAAGAGCAATAAGATATTGCGAATCGTTCAATAAGCAGGATTAATATAGTCTAATTACTCATTGTTTAATCGTTAAATATGTAAGGTGGATAAAATCATATAAAATTGGTAAAATTATAATATTATAAGATCGTATATAAAAATTTATAATTTTATAAAGTATTTATATCTAAACGATTTTATATCTGTTTTAATTAAGAAAAAATATTATAAAATCATATAGTTATCGTACCGGTAAATTCAATGATCAATCGATGCATAAATGGCAGCAGACAAGCAGTTAAGTATTGTGCATAAAGCAATTATTGTATTGCTTATACAACGTGTTGTTATATGAACATTTACTTTGTTTTCATAATACATCATGCACATGATGTGTGCCTTTAGTAAACTGACCAAAAGCATTTACTTCACTTTCTCATGGAAAAGGCAATTACAATTAGCTATTAAGGATTTCTTGGGGTCTTGGTATTGTTTGCTAATTAGATTACTACCACGTCGTAGCGAAAGAATTCAATAAATTAGCTGCCACAAGTTTCATAAGATTAGAATGACGAGATGTCAAGGATTTGTTTGGGCTTAATATAGTGCACATTAAAGGAGATTGCTTCATTGCTTTAGAGCTACAATCACAAGGAGTTTCGAAAGATCTCATGGAGTATATAATTACGTGCTCGAAAATCTAAGAATTGGCGAGATTCGTAATTCTAAAATACTTTCCTAAAAGGTAAAACTATTACTACTGCGCTACAATCATTTTTATTTTTTAAACGAATATTGGAATATTATAGCCACTTTTACGCTAAAAACTGAGAAATAAAGTAGAAATTCTAATGTTAATTTTTATATGATCCTCGATGTAGGATAGTCCACCCACATGCAGTAGGTGCCTTTGTACAGGGTTATTTTTATATTGAATGCACTATTTACCCATAAAAGAAACATGAATCTCCAATTTCATCATGTATTTTATTGTTACAAAATTTTATTCCTTCACTATTTAAACCAATGAGTTGCTACAGCGAATTGACTTTCTTTCCCATTAACTAATTTTTTAATTGTTCGTTTACATAATAATAGAATACAACATAGCATGTATTTAAGGTATAGGTTATAGGATGAGGTCAAATCTAACGTTCGATCCTACAGAAGCATACTTCAAATATATAGAATTAGATTTATGAGTAAGACATCAAATCTAACATAACGAGGATAATGAAAGTTTTAGTGTTATTTTAAGAAAGTATATCTCAATTTTATTTGTTTCTTGATACGATGGGATTTAGATTTATTCAATTGCTTTGCTTACTCGAGGGTTATTAAATTATATATATATATATATATATATATCTTATGAACCAATTGTATCAATAATACAAGTATCGTCTTCACGTATTTGTATCTATTCATACTTCAAGCTATGTTAATATGTACAATTTATAGAAATATATATAAATTCTGTAATGTATCTAACAATGTGACTGACGCAAATGTAATAACAAGAACATAAAACAAGGAAATACGTCTATCACATATATTTATATACCATGCTCAATGTCAAATTCGGTAACCATGCATCTCTATAATGTCATACGGAATCAACTATACAAACAACGAAATGAAGCAACATAGAATACTATTTATGAGTAGCTATCGTAGTTGCTAATTTGTAATAGCAATTTTATTTTTAATAAGTATCTATTGTAGCAAGATTTTCATATTATAATTATGACTTCTATAATAACAACAAATTTACGATCACAAAATATATTTTGCTATTATAGTACTTTTAGCACTTTTAAACCCTGGTAAGTACGACTTCTAAAAATTATTAGGTAAATAATAACAAGGTATATTTTTGCATAGGCATGTTCATCAAATCGAAAATATCCGAACAACTAAAGTGAAATGGTCTTTTTATATTTTATATTGTCATCTCTTTTCTCTTAAGTAGACTTGCACACTTTTACAATTATTTAACACTCAATGTTGCCATAATATAATGCCACATGACTTTTCTTGCATAATGTTCCCTATTTTGAACGTTAATGTTTGGTTGAAAACTCTAATAATTATTGATATCAAGAATAAGATGTTATTGAATCATAACAAACTTAATTGGATCTAAAGAGTCTCAATTTGGAGTTTCATAAATTTTCAAAAGTTTATTCTGTTTTTAGGTTTCAATTTTGAGGTGTTACTAACTAAACTTCTTTGCTATCATGTAGCAATTATGTATTAGCTACATATTTGGAAAAAGAAAATTAGAAGAGTCTGGCCAAACCATTTGACTACTTACATATAATTCTAAAGATTGCAAGAATTTTGCATATTACATGTATATTCGTTAAGTTATGCATTTTATGTTATTGTAAATTATGTCCTATTCTTTTTTCTTATCAATCACCGATAGAATTCCAAAATTAACATTGTCATCGGATTTAAGTTATTGAATTTTATTTTATCCATATATATCCTAAATTTTAAAAAGAGAGTAATGTGATCACGCCTATTATTACGTCTCGATAGACAACTCAGTCGTTATAGTCAGTTTAGTGTCAGTTTATCACCTTTTTCTCTGGATAAAGTTTGCTTAAGAATAGGAAAAACTTGCTTCAGATTCATTGAAAGAGAGAAACTTTCTCCTATAATATGAACATGTGGTAAAAACTGAAAAATAGAGTCAAAATTTAGTGAGATTCCCTACTTTATTGTCCATCATGACTAGTGGCCAAGTGACTGAGGATTTCCTGACAGTAATACGAAGCCTCTTATACATATAAATATAAACCCAAAATCTACTCATCACCAATCACACGCTTATCTTAATCAATCTCATCTTAAGTAAGAGCTAATCTCTCTCTCTCTCTCTCTCTTGTATAGTGAATTGCACTTCTTCCATAAATATAGGCTCATAGCTTAAGAGTTTTGTGTATATATCTAAAAATTAACTTTTATATCTATGCGCAGAGGATCTTGAAGCAAATTAAGAGAGACGAGTTAGCAACACATAAAAAATCATGACGTATGACCAAGAGGCAGGATCGGTCTGTATTTTTTTTTTTTTTTTGAATTTTTTTGTAGATGATGGTGTGATTGGCATAAGCATAGTATTATAAATCTTAATGTGAGTTCTAACTCTTTATTATATATATTTTCTATAGAGAAGCGGGAGCATTCAATCAAGAAGTGGTTCATCAAAAACTGATCTAAACGACTGGCTTCCCATAACAGCATCCCGAAAAGCCAAATGGTGGTACGCGGCGTTCCACAATGTAACCGCTATGGTTGGTGCTGGTGTCCTAGGTTTGCCTTATGCATTGTCTCAAGTTGGCTGGTACTAATTCACATTGCCATGTTCAGTTTTTCATCGACATCTTAGGAGCTTTACACTTTTAGATTAACCGGTTGCTTGTATTAACCACATCTTGTCAATCCTTTAAATTTGTGTAGGGCTCCTGGAATTTCTGCTATTTTCGGTGCGTGGTTAATCACGTTTTATTCCCTGTGGCAACTCATTCAAATGCACGAAATGGTTCCAGAAAAGCGGTTCGATCGGTACTCGGAGTTAGCAATGCATGTTTTTGGGCCAAACCTTGGATACTGGATTGTGGCACCTCAACAAGCATTTGTTCAAATGTCTTCAAACATCGTGTACATGGTCACAGGAGGGAAATCACTTCATAAATTCTTTGACCTTCTAATACCATCTGGTTATCAAAACATAAGACAAACGTATTACATCCTTATCTTTGCGGTGATAAACATGGGGCTTGCTCAAACACCTAATTTCAATTCCTTGAAGGGAGCTTCTCTGCTAGCCGCCGTAATGTCACTTTGGTACTCATCTTTCCCTACTCAATTCATTGAAATTTTCAAGCTTCGGCCGGTGAAAAATTCAACCGTTATCCGAATCAAATCCGTATTGCAAACTTTCAAAAATATAATACATCCCTTATGTTTTCTTAATTTCGATTGGATAACGGTTGAATTTCTCAGCTTCTGATTCCGATTTTACGTGAGAGTTATATTCACATCGGACGATTCGTTTCCATCGTAGTTACTCAATAATATCATGCGTTGCCTCCTTTGCTCGCGGAGCTGAACACCACAAGAGAGAAGTCGTAAACTATGGAGTTCGGTCGACCACGCCTGCAGGGAAAGTGTTCAACGTTCTTAATGCCCTAGGAACCATAGCCTTTGCATATGCCGGACACAGCGTGGTCCTGGAAATTCAAGCCACCATGCCTTCTACTCAAGAGAAACCCTCCAAAAAGCCCATGTGGAAAGGTGTTTGCGTTGCGTATGCCATAGTGATCCTTTGCTATTTAGGGGTTGCAATTTCGGGGTTTTGGGCGTTCGGTAATATTGTGGAAGATGATGTCTTGGTTTCACTAGACCATCCTCCATGGCTCGTCGCTATTGCTAATTTCATGGTGTTCTTACATGTGATCGGGAGCTACCAAGTTTATGCTATGCCTGTTTATGATTTGATCGAGTCATGTTTGGTTAGGAAGTTTAATTTCAATCCGGGCAATCGTCTACGTCTCATTGCACGCACCATCTATGTAGGTACGTATTTCTAATTTAGCCCTTTTATATCAATTAATAACTAATCATATAATCGCTTTCAGATAGATATTTTAAATTTTGTAAATTTCTTTTAACTTTCCAAAATTTGAAAATATATTCATAGCCCTAATCCTTATGAAAATTCAAAACCATCACTATTTATATCATGTCAGCAATAAATTTAGGATATTAGCAATGAATTAGAGATCATGCACTCTTTTTCTTAAAGTTTCGGTAATGTAAGATCACGTTTTCATGTTTTGAAAGGTTTATCATATTGACTTTTAGTTTCAAAGATGCATATTAATCCATTCATAGTTCTTGTAATGATATATACTCAAATCACTTTAAAGTAAATGTATTATAATAATGTTAGAAATGAATATTTCTTATTTAGTTTCTATCTGTAAATTAATTTTTTTTATTATTCAAGAAAAGTTTGTTCTTTTCATTTGATTTTCAATAATAAAAGAAAAATTATTTAAATATATTTTTCCCCCTTTTCATATGTCAATAACCCTTTATGTAAATGGCAGCTATGACATGTATAATCGGGATGTGTGTCCCATTCTTTGGAGGACTAATGGGATTCTTTGGAGGGCTCTTTTACACGTCCACGTCCTTCTTCGTAAGTAATTTATGAATTTTCAAACGCTAATCATCTATGGTTCAGATATTTTTATAATTGCATTTAGACATTATTTATATGTTTATTTTACAAATAAAAGTATACATTTCTTGTGCAGCTTCCTTGCATATTGTGGCTCGTGGCCAAAAAGCCAAAAATAGGAAGCTTTCACTGGATTGCATCTTGGGTAGGATATATCTTTATTTCTTATACGCTTCTTATGTAAATATATCTATGTCCCTTTTTTTCATTTTTTTTTTTGGAAATCTGCATAATTAATGATATACTAGTAATGTCCAGACTCTTTTAGTTTAATGGTATTAATACTAATTTCTCATTAAGATAAGTTATGATTCAAATTTCTTTCTCTCTTATTATAAGGTAGTTAGAAAAAAAAAATGATATATTAATAATAAAATTAATTTATATTCATTGATTACGAATTTAAAAGAGAACTAAGTGCATTGAAATCTCAAATTTCCTTATTACAAAAAATTAAGTTATTAGCGAGTATTTAAAACATTTTTGCATAAAATACTAGTTTTTTTTTATTTTCTGACTTTTTTTCAATTATTTTTGAATATGTACAGTTTACTATCATTGTCGGCGTATCAATCGCAGTGCTTGCACCAATCGGAGGAATGCGAGAAATTATAATTTCAGCAAAAAATTACAGGATGTTTTCTTAGTGAATATTAGTGATTACTTCCAACTTCAATTTAGTTAGTTATCTTGTCCAGCACGAAATTAAGACTCCTTTTAGGAGGATTTTAGTTAGTTCATATTTTAAAAATTTATTCTGTACCCTTTCATATTTATTTTTATGGATTGTAAGGGGTACTATTGATAAAGAAACATTTCCATTTTTTCTTTCGGCAATAATCTCTCTCTCTCTCTCTCTCTCTCTCTCTCTCTTTTTTATTTTTTATTTTTAAGTTTTAATGTTCTTATACTTACTCTATTTGTCTCCACAGATACATTTACATGAAAAGGTTATATAGATCTTAGAAGAAAAAAGAAAACTATACTTACAATAAATAAGTCGAAACATGGACATAAAAATTCATGTGATGTGTTTACACAGGAACAAGTTTATTTCATTTGAAAACTGTTCTTGTACGCTTTAGATGTGCCCATAGTTCATGAGCTGAGAATCTGATGGATTGCATTAATTTTCCTAAAGTATTGTTGCATTGGAAAATTGAGGAGTTACGAAAATACCAAAACTTCCATAGCATGATTGCAAAATAGAAGGCTCTAGGAGGGGCGATTTGATTCTACTCATACCTTTTTATGTGACAATTTGCCCTCACCCAATAAAAAAAAAAAAAAAAAAAAAAAGTGGCTTCTGATAGGAGACTCTCACAACCAGTAATCTGCCAGTGTGTCGCAATTGAATGTATGTATGGGAAAAGGCTGCCCCAGATCTAACTCTAATTTGAATTTGTTGAGTCAGTAGGGAGCAAAGAAGCATGGATATCCTGAATAGTTGGCCTGATCCTATAATTATTCCCCTTGATTCTTAGTCATGTCTAAGATGAAGGGGCCTAGCATACTATGAAGCTGATTAGATATGGCGAAACCCATTTAATCCTCATTCCAACTTGAATGGAAGACCAACAGTAAAGGAAACTTTTTGTATTTACCATTAATTAACAAAGTCTAGGAAACCCTCTTCGTTTGGAGTTCAAAAAAAAGCTTTGTGTTTCTGATGTGTAAGTTCAGAAGGCCCAAACCCCGCTTCCATTGTGGGTTTTGGAAGTTCCAGCCCAAAGGAAATGATTTATGATTTGTGTTAATTTGTCCACTGCCACTTTACGCAATTCACCCATCTACATACATATATATATATATATATATATATGTATATATATATATATAGTATGTTGGAAGAGATTGTAAAACAGTATAAGCCTGGAAAAGAAATATAAAGTTTTATTGAAGGGAAATTAACTGCCAATACGAGCTAATTAATTCCCCCAAAAAAGTATGCATTTAAACTTTCTCTATTTATTTCGTAACATTTAAGCATGATCCATATCTTATTTTTCCGATATTCGATGATATATATTCAGATCTATTATTTTTCTCGTATCATTATGCGTATATTCTTCGTAGCTTGATAAATAGGATCTCGACCAACTCTAGATAATGGCGATATAATCATGACTCCGTAAACAACTATGGTACCCCATTGAAAAAATGGCGTGTTGGTCGAAATAAAATATCAAGAAAGATAAAAGTACAAGTATGTCTATACTTTCTTTTTTTATATAAAATTAAATAATTAACAATTAAATCCCTACAGAATCAATTACTTCATATCCTTTATTTACTTAAAAAAAAAATTAATTTCCTTTTTTGAATGAATAAGATATATATATTATTTGAAAGTACAAGGGCTATTACTTTCCAATTCATTCCCTAATTACGATAATTTACTAAAAAGATAATTTATTGAAACGGTCGATTTGAACTGGAAACTATTAAATAGATTATAAACTATAAATCTTTTAAAAGCCAAATTTCATACCGGTGATAACTATTAAATAGATATAAATTAAGATTCGAATGAAATAATTGGTTTATTGTAAATTGTGATCTTTTTCCCTATATAAGATAAGGGTTGCTTAAAATTCATATTTGCTCTTATAAATACAAATTCTTCTATCTGTTTAACTTTATGGTCTTATACATATAAAATACCTAGAATCCAGGTAATCCACTATTGATTTCACCATTCAATTTATGCAATTTTGTTCTATCCCAGAATCAACTCTATGTCTGTATTTGCAGAGAATTGGAGTTTGTATATCACCAATTTCTCCTGAAGCCAATTCAAGAGAGACAAAAGACAGCAACATAGTAGAATCATGACACTAGACCAAGAGGCTGGATCGGTTTGTGTTTCATCAATTCTTTTGTTGCATAACGATGATGTTGACAATCCCATGTGAGTTCTAAGTCCATAGTTTTCTGCAGAGAAACGATAACAGGCAGTCAGGAGATCTAAACGACTGGTTGCCCATAACAGCATCCCGGAGAGCGAAGTGGTGGTACTCAGCATTCCACAATGTGACCGCTATGGTTGGTGCTGGCATACTAGGCTTGCCCTACGCAATGTCTCAACTTGGCTGGTACAAACTAACATTACTCTCCCCAATCGAAATTGAGCGACTGCAATAATAATTTATGAGTCGTCCTCACAATTATCAATTCACTGTAGCAACCGTATCTTTTAATTAGTCTTTACTTATTATAATTATAACTTATACACATTATTACACTTTCAAATTTACAATGTATTAATACTAATACCGATGCAAAAAATTTACTTTGCTACTATAGTATACTTTTAAAAGTTGTAGATATAAAAAGATAGCAAAGTACTTTTTTTCAGTAGCTTATAATTTTAAATTTTGAAAAGTTTTCTCTTAAAAATTATTGTAGCATATAGTCATTATTGATTTATATTTTTAGATCAACTGGGGTGCAGTGTTAACAAGATCATGTTTATACTCGAATCGTGTAGGGCTCCTGGAATTTCCGCGCTTATGGGCGGGTGGTTAATAACGTTTTATTCCCTGTGGCAACTTATCGAAATGCATGAAATGGTTCCGGGAAAGCGATTCGATCGATACACGGAGTTAACCATGCATGTCTTTGGGCCAAACCTCGGATACTGGATTTTGGCACCTCAACAAGCTTTTGTTCAAATATCCACGGATATTGTGTATATGGTTACAGGAGGAAAATCACTTCATAAGTTCTTTGATCTTCTACTTCCATCTGGTTATCAAAACATAAGACAAACATATTACATACTTATCTTTGCTGTGATAAACATGGGGCTTGCTCAAACCCCAAATTTCAACTCCCTGAAAGGGGCTTCCCTACTAGCTGCCATAATGTCACTTTGGTACTTACACTTACAATCTCCCTACTCGATTCTTCCAACTTTCGGATTGAATAACAGTTGAATTTCTCTGATTCTACTTTTATCCGATTGAATGCCTTTGTATTGTAGTTACTCGATGATAGCATGCATTACCTCCATAGTTCGCGGAGTCGATCACCACCGGACGGAAGTGATAAACTATGGAGTCCGGTCGACCACGCCTGCAGGAAAAGTGTTCAACTGCCTCAATGCCCTAGGAACCGTAGCGTTTTCGTATGCTGGACACAGTGTGGTCCTGGAAATTCAAGCCACCATGCCTTCTACTGAAGAGAAACCATCCAAAGTGCCCATGTGGAAAGGTGCTTGGATCGCATATGCCATAGTAGCTCTCTGCTACTTCGCGGTTGCGGTTTCGGGGTTCTGGGCGTTTGGTAATGTTGTTGAAGATGACGTCCTGGTTTCACTAAACCATCCTCCATGGCTCATTGCTATTGCCAATTTCATGGTGTTCGTGCATGTGGTCGGGGGCTATCAAGTTTATGGCATGCCTGTTTATGATATGATCGAGTCCTGTTTGGTTAAGAGGTTTAACTTCGCTGCTGCTCGTACTTTACGCCTCACAGCACGCACCGTTTACGTAGGTATGTATCAGTAACCTTGTCATTCTATATCAATGAAAGTTTTTGAGTCCTAAACCTTCTAACCTAGGCTTATTTAGTTGCAATTTGTGAATTAATCTTTTATTTAATCAAGAAAAGTTTAATCTTTTGGATGGAAAAGAAAAAAAAAAAAAAAAATTTGGATGAAGATGAAAGTTCAATCTTTTTATTTATTTATTTTCAACAAAATTTTTGTTTAAATTTGTTTTCGTTTTTCATGAGTCAATAAACCTTTATGTGGAGAAAAGAACCAATGAATGAATCTTTATTCGTTTATGTAAATGACAGCTATCACATGTTTGATTGGAATTTGTCTCCCATTCTTTGGAGGACTCATGGGATTTTTTGGAGGGCTCTTTTACACATCCACATCCTTCTTTGTAAGTGTTTTTTATATTTTTTAATTTGATTTTTAGTTTTACATATGATACTTTTTCCTAATAATTGCATTTCTATATTATCTATCTGTTTATTTATTATATATAATTAAAAAAAAAAATCTATTTCTTATGCAGATTCCTTGCATTTTGTGGCTTATAGCTAAGAAGCCTAAAGTTGGAAGCTTTCACTGGATAGCATCATGGGTATGGTTTTGATATATTTCTTATATGCTTATTGTGTCAATTCATCTAATCTAATTTATCCCCCTTTTCTTAATCCATAACATATTTAAATAAAAAATTTATCTAAATCCACTGGTTAGAAATTTTAAAAGAAAACAAAATATATTGAAATCTCAAATTTCTCTAATGTATAAGATAAAGGTTTTTTTTTTTTTTTTTTCTAATTTTTTTTTGTGTGTATAAGGTAAGATTGAGTTACTTACGAGTATTTAAAACGATTTTTTCTACAAAATCTTTAGTTTTTTTTCCCCCTAACTTGTCTTTTTCTTTATTTTTAACAGTTTACAATCATTGTTAGCATCTCGATTGCTGTGCTTGCACCAATTGGAGGAATGCGAGAAATTATTGTTTCGGCAAAATCTTACAAGATGTTTTCTTAGTGAATATTAGAATTCTAGTGATTCGGTTACCTTCAATTTTTATTTAGTTAGTAATCTTCTACAGCATAAAATTAAGACTTTCTTAGAGTGAATAGTTTATTTTTGGTTCAAGAACAACCTATAATACAAGATTAGGTTCGATTCGATTTAAGAAGTGAAATGTATAGAACCTATTAATCATGACTATTCGATGCCCTTCCATCTTCATCTTTATGGATTATAAGGATAAACTATATCTAAGGCAATATTTCTAACTTTTCCTTAGTTGTAATTACTTACTCCATTTATTTTCATTTATAACTCTGTACATCTGTATATAATCATGATCCCAGAGATGTCTAACCAGGGACGATCGCTGCTTTTATTCACTCACATAATTAGGGGCTTATAAAAATCATCGACTAATAATTTGTTGACTTGTTACCGGATTGACGATCTTGAACAAATGAGCTCGACTAATGAAGGCATTAATATTAATCATCTATTCGCTTGTCTATTAACTATCCTTTCATTTTCAGTAGGAAAAGGATCAAACTATATTAAACTTCAGAAAAACAATAACAAACTCTGGAAGCTACGTGCATCCTATATCGTATTCGAATTATGTGCATACAAAACTTCATTAACATATAAACTATTTTCATCCAACTCCATATTGCTAACAATAGATATAGAAAAGGGAGCAAAATCTTCAAATGCAATCTCCCTAACCGCATCAACTGCTTCCTTTGCCAGGAGATCCATAGCTTGGTTTGCATTACAATCGATCCTGCAAAAAATAATATCATCAAAATGTGATACATACTTAGTGCTATTTGTAAGGATAGAATCCTAGTACAACGTATTGGAAGATCGATATTTATGCTATTATGCTACAATAGTATTAGCCAATTTACAATTTTATTACCATGTCGTACTAAAAAACGAGAACTCGCTTATATAGATATTGACTCAACCTCAGCTCTCATAGTCTAATATTTCCCCATACGAACTCTGTCCCTCATTGGCAACAAGTTGTGGAAATAACCACTATCTTTTGTCAATAGTTCATCTATCAAATATGAGTATACTTGGGTGTCGGTTTGGCTTGGCTCGGAACTGGTCCTGAATTGTCGGTTTATGAGCTAAGGTTATGTTGAATCGTGACTAGCCCGTGGAACCGTGATTGGTTGCTCATGAGCTGATGGTTTAGGGTCGATTTACGGCTTTTGAACCGGTTTTGGTTTTTTCCCCTCGTGTCCTCTCTCTTAAGCCTTTACATTAATTTTTTTTCCTTCTCGCCTTACTAATTCATTAACCATTTTTTTTTCTTTAAACCGTTCATCAAATATACATTAAAAACGGAAAGAAAATAAAATACAAAAAACGTCTCTTACAGTATGAATATATGTCTCAATCTAATCGAATAAAATAAAGTAGTTGGAGGGAAAATATTTTTTATAATATTTTACAGTTGCTCATAAGGTGCTTACATATCCACTAATCAGAATCAGATCGTCGTAATTCGGTTTGGATTTTTAGAAAACCTTTAATTTGTTAATCAATTTTACGTTTTCAGAAAAGTATTAAAGTGTACATAACTACCCAAATTAAATTTTTTGAATGAAAATAATTTTAGTCGGTTATAATTTGGAAAAACCTAATGCTATATCAGCACTTTTGGAAAAACCATACCATTTAGTTTTTTTGGACAGTTAGAAAAAAAGATTTTTCTAAGTGATAAAACTTTTTCATAAAGGATGAAAAAAAAACTTATTATGTATCATCTTGAGGTAACTATTCATGTTTGTGAGTAGGAGTGGAACCCATAGGTGAGCTTGGGCTTCCATTAGATCGGTTCTAATTACTGAAATAATTATCCTCCTCGCTTGATGTCCTGCATGGTTTTTGTCATCTACAGTTCGCCTTGTACCAATCTTTTGTGCAAGCATTTGCCTCAACATTGACAACAGATGAGGAGGCTCGGTATTCATTGTCACGCCCTGAAGCGGCATAGTCGTAACAGCCCCACCGTGTAAACCATCCTAGGATAGAAGTTGATCTTACAACCGCTATCTTAGACCTGATCTACATAAGGCATCCACGACCAACCCGCTTTGAAGTAAATAGTTTGTAATTTAAATAAATCATTTACCTATAAAAGTGAGGAATTATATATATATATATGCTATAATTCAGTTATTATAATTAAAATTTACAATATTTCTCTGTAATATATTTCCTAGTTATTACATCATTCGGAAATGAAAAATAATTCTAAAATAAAAACTTAGACCTTAAAATATGTGTCTATTCTTCAATGTTTTTCCTCACTCCCCAGGATCCAGTAGTTACTAGCTTCAGAATAGTTGTTTGCCGTTTCTTAGCTAGCACCTGCACTATGTCTATAGGGATGTGAGCAATCATAGTTCAGTAAGTTAGGATGGAGAACTTAAAACTACACCATAAACACAACAAGGTTTTCAATCAACTTATTAGGTGCAATACATGTGTAAGCAAATGCCATCGCACGATGTTGTTCGGCCCGTCATGAGATTAAAGAAATTGCGTCATCTCTAATCCGGGTTAAGGAGTTGCCATTAATGCAACAGCTCACGACCAAACCCAAGCTTGTGCAATAGACACCTCGCTCCTCCCGCGATTACCTTCGAACCACTGACTTCACCCTTGCCACGACCTTCTCACCTGTCACTTAGTTCGACTGAGGATGAAGAAGGGACCATTATGCAATCCTGCGCTATCCCTTTCAAAGGGGTCGGTATTTGGTCGGAGAGTCCTAAGTTCCCCTAATGGGTTGCCATGTATGTCTGATTATGATTACTGGTTGTATATTTGATTAAGTCCAGTTTAGGGTGATCAATCATTTCATACAAATCATACAATATATGCCAGAGTAACAAACAGAATCATAGCATCACCCATAATCAAACATATGCACACATTCAACTATCTAGCAAGCACAAACAAGCATAATCTTAAGCTTCCAAAATACAGTATCGTATTAATCCTAACTTACCTCGACTCCTCGCTCACTCACTCGAGGTCCGACTTGCTCAGGCCATCGCTGATCATCCCTATAACACAAACGTGGTTTCAGTTTTTTATATAACTATTATAGGTTCGTTTTATCTTATAACACTTATTGTTATGTTTTGTATAGGGTTTAATATACCAAATTATCTAGGTTTTAAGTCTTTTACAATATTCTAGGTTTGGGGTTAGGTTCGGGTTCGGTTTCTGCATCGATTCCTAAATTAGGTTCTAGTTTGATTTCTAAGTACTGTTTTATACTCGAACCCTAAAAATTCGTTTCAACTCATAATGTGAAATTAATCACATTACTTCTTGATCTCCTAAATATCATCATTACTTCTAATTAATATTTTATTCCACCTGGTATACTTAAATCCTTATTAGCGTACCGAATTTACTCTTGATGTGAGAAATTTTTACATTTTTCATCTAATTCAAGTTTCCTATCAGATTTATTGTACATTTTTATTATTATCAAAATATCAATTTTTATTATAATATTTTCTATTTATTATATTTCCAATAATTACATATTATGTATATAATACACTTCTAATATTTCTATCACTCTAATTATCATCTTTAAACATCAATTATCATTTCAAAATGTTTAAATTCATCCTAAATCAGATTTTACTCCTAATTTCCCTAATTTACAAAATTAACTATTTTTCCCTATTACTCATTACTACCTAATTAACCTAATAATTACATCTAACACCCTAAATGTTACAAGTATCATACTCCATCAGATTTTAACATCCTAAAACATGTACTTATTCACTAAATCAGTAATTAATCATCTAATTACTTTATTAACCCTAAATTACCCATTTTATGTCTTATTTTAAGGCCTAAAAATTATCTAAAAATTTCGAAAATTAATTTTTGAAAACAGGATTTATAGTACCGTTCTATATCATCTAAGTAATTTATACAAAAATTTTGGGCTCAAAACTACTCTCCTAAGGTTATTTATTTCTAAATCGAAATATATTCGGTTTTGCATGATTTCTTAAGGACCATATATTACGAGATGTATTTTCATCAAAATAATATTTTTCCTAAAAAGTAGATACAAAAATATTATAGAATAACAAAATTCATAATTTTCTAAGAATATTTACTATTTTTAAAAAAATTACATAAAATCGGGCTAGAAATCGAACTCATCGATCTGGGTGGCTTCGGGCACCGTTGGCCGCCGGGGCCTTGTCGGCCGGTCTGGGGTTGCCACCACCG
Source organism: Lumnitzera littorea (assembly GCA_024138015.1). Taxonomy (NCBI): domain Eukaryota; kingdom Viridiplantae; phylum Streptophyta; class Magnoliopsida; order Myrtales; family Combretaceae; genus Lumnitzera; species Lumnitzera littorea. Next base: position 153,426,506 of record JAMXBB010000001.1, on the reverse strand, counting down.
TGTGGTGGTGGTGGCCGTCCACTCCCAGCTGCTCATCTGATGTGGGTTCCCTTTGAAGGCTCTAATTGCACAGTTTTTCTTATTTTTTTTTAACTTAAATTTTCCTCTCAATTTTCATCTCTCTCTAAATTTCTCTGATTTCTAACTGTCCAAATGAGTTTTTGGATTTTTCTTGCTATTTATAGAGTTTTGGGATAATTATTGTGTATTAAATTGGACAAGACAATTGCCTTATCCCTTAATTTTTGGCTTTTGTGTTGTCTTAATTTAATTGGCCAATTTTTTTCTTATTTTTCCCAATTGCCATGACCCAATTCTAGATCATTCTTGATTTTTCCTTAATTAATTATGAATTTTCTTTAAGTATTTAGTATTATTTTAGCACATTTTGTGTATTTTAAGTAATTATGCGTATTTATATCTACATGTAAATTCATATATAGTACAAATAAATATTCCTAAATATTATTTAAGTCATTTTATTATTTTTAGTATACATATAATTTATCTCTAGCGATTCGTTAATTATCGGAATGCATTTTACGCATTTTCGATAAATAACGAGTTATATATTTAAAATTTAGAATTTTTATAGCCTTTTATTTTATTTCTTATTTTCTTAAATTCAAACTTACGGGATCATTTTACTAATATTTCTAGCTTTACTTTATAATTTAGGTTCGATCGGGTCTTTCAACTGATCGAAACCTTGAAAGACTGGTTGTGGGGCTTACATTCATCGACGATCAGGTTTGCTATACTAAATGTTTGCTCAACAACGACGGTTGAAGCTGGAGTAGCGGGAACTTCACGGGTGATGCGAGATAGTAGTGGGTAATCCCTTTTATGCCTTTGTCACCACTCTAAAATATTGAAGTCCTTGATGAAGATATTTTCCGAAAACTCGAAATTTGTATTAGTATAGTGTTGCATCTCAGATGTTGGACCACTAGACCATTGCCTCTTCAATTTTTGCTCTAGTAATTGCTCACTCATAAAAAAGTAATGCCGCTCCTTGGTGGGTGGCAAAGGAGAGATTGATGACCGACCACCGTATTGACTTTGATAGTAATTAAGCATCTCTTCTATGTTGACCATCACTGCTAACACTTCTTGCTGTGCTTTCAAACTGTACACGTCTTGAGAATTTGTTAAATCTTAAATGTAACTATAATAAGTTTTCAAATACATTACTAATAATTCCATTTTACAATGAGAGTTTAGAATAGTTGTTACGAGATAAATACGAGGAATTTCTTTATAATAAGTTAACCACTTCAATGTCATATCGTATATGCATGCATGCAGGTTTGGGTCCTCACGAGCATGAACTAGCATGCCAAGTATACTAATGGTTGACATAACAAACAAGTGAACACTGGTTTGCAAACTTATGAAAAAGTCTTAGTAGTATCATGAAAAACTTTTAAAACTTTAAGTAATTGGATGTAAATATTTCAATTACTAGGGAAAATGTTGTACATTACGAAGTCACATAGTAATTCGTTGTAAGGAACTGTGCTATGCAACAACTCGTAAGTCGAGTTCCAGCGATATTGCGCATTCATCTTAAACTTTCGAGGTCTCTTCTCGTGCTCCATGCAGAAGTTCCTCCACTTTTTGTGAAGGGATGGCCTATCTGTTATTGTTTTGACAACGTTCTTGATCGGAGCTATAATGTTGCGCAAAGCTGCAATGCTATCCTTGACACACAAGTTAAGAATATGATATGCACAACGAATGTGAAAAAAAAAATCCCCCCTAACGTTGGTTGATAGTAATTTTACAAATCAGATATTGATGCAATATTAGCAGTTGCATTATCAAAACCAATATAAAAAAATTTCCTCACTAATTTGTATTCATTTAGGATTTCTTTAATAATTTTCTAAATGTTTTGCACCGTGTGTCGATTGTTAAATATCCTTAAAGCCAATAGTCATTTATTAAGTTGCTAATTATCGTTTACCCAATGCATAGTAACACTTTTTAAGAATTATTACGAAAAGGATCCGTCTATATGTTTGTACATATAGATACTTATGTATCGAGGGAAGTAAACTTACTTGCGAGCTTACTCTTACCTTTGTGGTAGAGCTCCTACGTGGCTCGAGTTATTGTTTTGTAGCTAAGCTGTTGCGAGCTGGGGTTGAATGTCTATCGCTTGTATCGACTTTGCCACTTTGGTGCACTTGCATTAAATGAGAGGTGCATGTTCGCTAAGTACTGTATCAAGTTACATTTATGCTTCTCTTCATCAAACCTCATTAGCATTTATCCAGATGAACCACCGCCTCGAGTAATTTGTTGCTACATTCTATCTATTCCTACCTCTTTAGGATGCTTCAACCTTAAGTACCTATTAAGGGTACCATGTCCCTTTCCTATTTTCTACGAATAACTAGCGTTGCAATAGTTGCAAAATGCCTTCGAGTTCCCCCTTTCGTCTGTACCTTTACGGAAATGAGTAGTGAAAATATTAGACTTACCGAGTTTAGGGGGCTTACTTAAGTCAAATGGTCTTGAACTGTTGGGCACATATTGTCCCATATGTTGCTTTTCTGTTTTGAGAATAATTTTAATGTTGTCCTCCTCATCTTCGAACATGCTTGCGGGGCAACTCATCCGTAGGAGTTCAAATCCTACAAGTTGTATAGGGACGTTCATATGAGGAAGTTCGAATCTAACATGATGTTTAAGGACACTTATGCGTGGAGGCTCGAAATCGGGAGGTGGCGTGCCTCGATAACTCATGCGATGAGGTTTTACATCGAAGCTCGGAGGTGGTGTAAATTCTTCTTCCACATTCTCAACCATATCGTGTGACCTTTGCTCATTTAGGTTGTACTTGTTATCTGAATATGCCTGAATGTCTTGAAACTGTAGTGGCGTAGACGACGTATTGGAAGTTTTAACGCCTTTACCCTTACTTTTGCCACTAGATGATGAATCGTGTTTTTTACTGGAAAAGGTACAGTACAAAAATCTTTCTATTGATGCAAATATTTATGAGTGAAAGATAGAAATAATATATAAAAGAAAATTTAATGGAAATTATATGGTGGATATGTGTATATCAGCGTTATTTGCTAATGCAATTTTTTTTTGTTCAGTGGAGTAGAGAATTATGCATAGAAATTTATAGTTAATAAAAGAAAATATTTTTAACAACGTTTCGCAATTGAAAAAAATATGAAGGTAGAATTATATAGAGTAAGTGTTTTTGCTAGGCCTAAAGCTGTTATTTATAAGGACTGAGGAATGTAGGAATGCGTCATTTAAATTTTAAAATTTAAAATTTTAAGCAATTTAGCGCCATAAATTTTAAATTTGCATTTGCAAATATATACAGATAGACAGAAGACAGGGGTAGGGATCTAG
>JAMXBB010000001.1:153258016-153422725 GCA_024138015.1 Lumnitzera littorea | reverse complement strand
GGGGGGTGCAAGGAACAAAAATAAGAATAAAAGGACCGAGGGGTGTATGTGTGTGTATATATATATATTTTAAATAAATCCGAAAATTTAAGAACCGTTGAGTCAAGTGGTTCGCTTAAGCGAGTTGGCCTACCCAATAATGGCTCAGGCCGATTTACGGTTCGGAACTGGCCCTTACTCAGGTCTAAGTATGAGCCTTGGTGTAAGTACTATAACCCGCAACTTGGTTCCTCTTTAATTTTCCCTACCAACTTAGTTCACACCATTGTTTAATCAATAACTTACCTTAAATTAAGAGTAGGTGTCCCATGTTCTAACTAGACATTTTATTTTGGTTTTTCAACTCACTTAAATGGTTAGACGTGTTACATCTAAATTCATCTTACCATTTCATCTTGGTCTACATATGACTAGGAATGGGCATCCTACAATACGCATAATCAAATATTAAAATATGGGAGTACATACGGGAGGACAAATGTTTTGGGAGTAAGTTTATTCAAGGGATTAAACTATTAAGAAGTTAAAATAGAGGATAAATATTTTATCAATGAATCAAGTAGAGGATGCCGTCATGCTACAGTTATAACAGCATTAATTTATGTTGACGGGCAGATAACGGTGCAATATTGGATGCTGACATAGAATATTAGATATACGTGTTATCTAACATGTCATTTCAAAATTTAAAAAATAAAAAAGGGTTGACCAAAATAATAGAAAAAGAAAACCTAAAACACATATCGTACATTAAATACAAACATCAGAGGGAGAGGAATATAGATAACATATGATAATGCAACCCTAATCCATGGAGAAACAATTTGAGAGATCAATCAAAATCTACCTAAAATCGTAAGGAATCACAACATTGAAAACATTTCATTCCCTGGTAAGTTTTCTACCACTTTCCATTTAATATTTCTCCATGTTAAGAATCTGGTCTTATTTAATCATTATCTATCTAATTTATCCAATTTTTTCCCCATATGTATGCATTGATAATAATTAAAAATCAAATGTTGATTTTTCTGTGATATTGTTTTTTGTAGTTATGTTAATGGTTTTCTTTTCTTTTTTATTTTTTTGTTTCTCTAGGAATTGTTGACAATTGTCTTTGTGGTGCTATAAAAATGTTCAACGAAATTCTTCAATGATATATTGCTGAAATATTTTTGGTCTATTAATTTGAAGGAATATTGGTTCTACTTAGATAATTAGATTCCTAAATTTCTCTCTTACTATGAAAACTTTTTAACAAGGCTTCTAATGGCAAGAAAAATAGATATTTTTTTAATTAGCAACAGCTACCTCCAGCTATCTCGAGGAAAAAGAAGTTGTGTGATTGTTCAAATGATATTTTCATTTTTTTTTATTTGAAGATGTTATGCAAAACTTTATTTGATTAATTTTCTCTTGAAAATTTTTGTAATTTTTTTCTCTTGTAATCTTTTGCAATATTGCATTCTTTATTTTTGTGAAAAGATTTGCAAATTTGGTGTAGATGGAGGAATTGCATGCTAGAAGAATTTGATAAGTGAGAAGCTTCTTGGTGCAAGACTTCGCCACTTGTCGTAAACAATCAGTATTAGTTTTAACCAATCGTCATGTAGTTATTGAAGTTGTGACTTTTGTTTACAATATGGAAATACTAGAATAAAAACAAGTCTTAGCATTTTGACCCTTGCAAGGCTCCATTCATTTTTTTTTTTTTTAAATTTTAGCCATTTCCTCATAAAATGGAGGGGAAAATTTTTGATAAATGCAATATATAGTACTCAGTTTATATTTTTTGTATTAGATGGAGGAAAAATGTCAATATTCCATGTTAGATAACACGTCGTCGGCCCTTTTTTATTTTTTATTTTTAATTCCGAAATGTCATGTTAAATAACACATGTATATAATATTTCATGTCAATATCCAATATTATGCTATTATCTACCATGTCAACGTGAATTAACACCATTATAACTATAGTGTAATGGCATCTTTTGCTTGGTTCATTGATTAAATGTTTATTTTTTATTTTAACTTCTTAGTAGTTTTATCCTCTGAATAAACTTATTCCTAAACGTTAATCCATTAGTACATAATTCTCCCATTAAAATATCAATATACATAATTAAGGTTAGTCAAAATTAATTTTGTTTCAATGTACATGACTCTCTCTCTCTCTCTCTCTCACACACACACATACAAACACATACACAAATGGCTATTAAAATTTTCCAAGTGCTTGGGAAAAAAAAAAAAAGACCTTTTCCGATTGCACTTAATCATAAATGTTTTCATGGAAAATCCACATAAGTATAACATTATAATTTCCTAAACATACATATTAGTACTCATATGATATTTTCCAAAAGTTTAAGTGAATTAAGTACACATTTAAAAAGATTTAGCACTCAATTGACAAAACTTAAAATTATTTAGAACTCATATATTTTTAAAAAGATTTATGACTTAAACAAAAATAAGATGATTTACTAGTTTTGATAATTTTTTCCTCTTTTCTTATAGAGGTCTCATTATTTAACTTAGAAAAACAATGGATGGAACCAAGGTTATAAATGAGTTGAGATGAAATGACATAGTGATAAGGTATAACCTCAAGCTCAAAATTCCAAAGGCCTAGCTTAACTCAAAATTGATCAAAATTGGCATTATACTTAGAATAGTGACCCATATATATATGCAATGATATATGCCTCATAGATCGACAATTGTTACTATATGGAAATTTAATCATTATTTTATGATATGTTGGAGATAATTCGCAAGCACATGTATGTTGTAGTTGTTGAAATTTGTACACAATGTGCTAAGACATTTTTTATATAATTATAATTATTATTAATAAAGGCAAGTATTTATTATAGTTATATACTTTTCTATTTATATATATTTTACAATAAAATTCTATAGATAATTAGTGGATATATGGAATTATAAGAAAGGTACATTATCAATGAGATTTCATGATACCATATTATCTTAAATCGTCATTGGTTAGATAAATATTTAAAGGGAACATAAATATTTAGACCAACACATTATATAACTAAAGTCTTCTCACTAGACCAAGGAAAATATATCCAAGTTATACAAATGGGTGCCAAAGTTAAATAGTTATATTGGAAACAGCCAGTTAATCTAAGACTTGTAATTAAGCATTCGAGGTTCGGTTTGTAAAATTTAGGACGATTGAGTAAAATTGTTTTATCTAGCCCAAAATTTGTGATGAAGTTAAAATTATTAGTAAAAGTGAATCCAAGAGTTTGAATTTAGAAAAATGAATAATAAAATAATTAATTATTATAATATTGAAATATATGTAAATTTCCCATTATTTATCGAAAATGCATAAAATAAGTTCTAATAACTAACGAATTGATAGAAATAAATTATATGCACATTAAAAATCATAAAGTAACTTAAATAATATTTAAGAGTATTTATTTATACTATATATGAATTTACATGTACGTAAAAATACGTATAATTACTTAAAATAAGCGAAATAGGCTAAAATAATGCTAATTAATTAAAGAAAATGCATGAATGATTAAAGAAAAATCAAGAAAATTATGGAAAAATATGGAAATTTCTACAATGTGGTCGTAGTAGCTTGGAAATAAAAGAAACAAAATCAACCAATTAAATTTCAACGAATAGAAAGTAGAAAAAAGATAAGATAAGACTAATGTCAAGTCAAATTAATGAGAGAAAATTATCTATACAGCACCATAAATACCCCAAAAATTTCAGGAGCTCATTTGGTCTGTTTGGAGGGCAATAAAATTAGAGAGAACCGAAAATTTTAGGGTTAGGAATTAATTGCAAAAAATTACAAAAATCTGTGCATTTAGAGTCATAGAAAGTAACCATCACTTGACAGTAATCTGGGAGTGAACGGCCACCACCACCATAGAGTGGTGGCAGCGCCTGGGCCTACCAAAACATCTAGGGCCACCTCTGGTGGCTAGAGCCACCATTTTCGGTGAGTCCAATCTTTCTCTAGATTTTTTATATTTTGTTAAAAATATTAAATATGCTTAGAAAATTATGAAATTTGATATTATGAGGTTTTTAAGTATGTAGGTTTATGAAAATAATTTATTTTGATGAAATTATGTCTAGAAATATACTGTTATTAAGAAATTATACAAAATCAAGCATGTATCAGATTAAAAATAAATAAGTTTAAGGGCATATTTTTTAGCTCAAAATTTTTGCGTAAACTACTTAGGTGATATAGAACAGTGCCATGAAGCTCTTTTTCAAAAATTAATTTTCAAAATTTTTAGATAATTTTTAAACTTTAAAATAATGCATAAAATGAGTAATTTTGGGCTAATTAAGTAATTAAAATGATAATTATTGATTTAGGGCATAATTATATGTTTTAGGATGTTGAAATTTGATAAAGTATGATATTTGTAATATTTAGGGTGTTAGATGTAATTATTAGGGTATTATGTAGTATATATATAATAGGTAAAAATGATATATTTTAAGTTAATTTTGGAAATTAGGGTAATTAGGAGTAAAATCTAATTTGAGATGAATTTAGATGTTTTGATATGTTAATTGATGCTAGGAGATGATATTTGAAGTGATAGGACTATTAGATATGTATATTATGTACATATTAGGTGATAATGTATAATATGTAAATATAAGAAATAAATGAGTAGGAAAATATTAAGTTAAAATTGATATTTTAATAATAATAAAAATATGTATTAAATCTGATAGGAAACTTAAATTTTGGTGTTTATTTGAAAAATGTAAAATTTTCTCACATTAGGAATAAATTCGGTATACTAATAAAGATTTAAGTGTATCGGATAGAATAAAATACTGATTTAGGATTAAAAGTAATAATTATGATACTCAAACCTAATGTGATGAATTTCACATTTGTGTTCGGATTACATTTTTAGAATTTATATGCAATACTCGTGGTTAGAACTGATTTAAAACCTGAACTGGAATTGGATTCGGAAACCAAACCCTAAACTAACCTAAGGTGAATTAATAATAACTAATATGTATATAGGAATAATTGGGTTAAATCATAACTAAGAGGATATATATATATATATATATATATATCATCAAAATATAAATACTAAAAAACGTATTTATATTATAGGACACAAGGAAACGAGTCGACCTGCGATTGATTGAGTGAGCAGCTAAGGATACTAAGTAAGTTGGGATTAACACGTTATTGTATTTTGGAGTACTAATTTATAGTACTTAGAGACTTGAAATTGTATTGGATTGTTCTTGTTAGATAGTTGGTTATACGCATATGCTTGTTTTGAGCTACTGATATAATTATTGATTTGTTGCTTTGGCTTGTTTGTGTGATTTGTTTGAAGTAATTGAATACTTTGAACCAAATTTAACTGAATATTTGACTAATAAATTTATACTGGACTTATATAGCAACCCATTAGGGAAACATTATGATTCTTTAGCCAAATATCGATTCTTTCAAAAGGGATAGCATAATTAGTCCCTTCTTCATCTTTAGTCAAATTAAGTGACAGGTGAGAAGGTCGCAGTAAGGGTAAAGTCAATGGTTCGAAGGTAGTCGTGGGAGGAGTAGTGTCTCCATTGCACAAGTTTGGGTTTGGTTGTGAGCTATTCCATTAACGGAAACTTTTCAACCCAAATTAAAGCAGGTGAAATTTCTCTAATCTTACGACGGGCCAGACAACGTCATGCAATGACATTTGCTTGAACATGTATTGTATCTATCTAAATTGGTTAATAAACTTGTTTGTGTTTGATGTATAGTTTTAAGTCTTCGTCTTAATTTACTAAGCTATAATTGCTCACATTCCTATAAACGTTGTTATAGGTGCTTGCTAGGAAACGGCTTATATTAGCTCTAAAGCTAGAAATTGTTGGATCCTAGGAGAGTGAGGATATAAAACCGAGATATGATACCCTCGCAAGTTTAAATTTTATCGTTTAAGTTTTCTGTATTTCTCAAATAAATTATGTTAGGTTGCTAAATGTTGTAAAATACTCAGATTATTTTATTGAAAGTATGTATTTTTCTTAAGTTCATAGGTAAATAACTTATTTAATTTATGAAGTATTTACTTTAAAGCAGGTTAGTCATTGATACCTTGTATAAATCAGGTCTAAGATGGCGGCTGTTTGGTCAACTTCTATCTTAAAATGGTTTATGCAATATAACTGTTATTACTCTATTACTTCAGAGTGTAACGGTTAATATCATTGGTGTTTATTCTTTATGAGTGAGCGTAAATAATACTTAAACTCAAGAGTTTTATATATCTTATATATGGAATGTTGTGCTTTGATGTCATTAAATGCAATTTTAATTTAAATTATAAATAATATGGTTCTTAAGCATAATATGAAATATAGAGAGGATAATAATGAGTCAAGATATAATTCATTATGCTCTTGGATTAGGGAGTTGATATTTAGGGCTACTTAGTTGAGATAATAATGATTTATAAGCCCATGATCACGATAAATTTTATTAAGTCTATTTTATCTCGGAAAACCAAGTAAATGATTAAACATTAATGATATTACATGCAATGATTTAATTCAGATATTATTTGATGAAGAGATTTAATTATATAGTAATTGGCTCATACTGGTTTTTGGTTCATAATTTTTCTATTACGTTGAGTGACTAATAACTATTGTTAAATGGTTATCTTAGTTTATGTTTAAATAGATACTACCTTTTTGTATAAAAACCTAGAGGGTCACAAACAATAGCATGACTTATGGGAACGAGTTTAATTGATCGTGGACACTAAAATTATGTCATTGGTTATTTAAGAATTAGAATTAAGAAGATAATTAATTTATTCTAAAATAGTAGAATATTTTAATGAAGATTTAATCATCAAGTGGATATTCATATAATCTAAATCTTGATAAGATATGATTACCAGTTTGAAAAATATTTAGTTATCAAATCTTATTTATTTTTATAAGAAAGATTTAATCTTATAAAAAAAGATTTTCTCCTTACCTTATATATATATAAAGACAAATAAGTACATCCATTGACCAACCAAAAACTTTTCTATAAAATTTTAATTCAAGTTATCTAGTAATATAAAATATTAGGATTATTCCTTTTGTTATGTGTGTGGATATCGCTAGAGAAATTGTACTTAATGTTCTTGTAATGAGCAAGTATATTCTTTTGTGAAAGGCATTATGAGAATTAAATCTCACTTGAACTCCATCTGTAGGAGAAGAAGGTTTTTGCATTATTGAAAAGAAAATTTTCTTATTTCACTACGTTTTCATATTACAAAATTTTAACAATAGCACTATAATGCTAGGGAGGGTTGGGTTTTTTCCATTTTAGTCTATAAACGTATATTACATGGTAATTTCAGATTATATATTTGTTCAACCATTTATAACTATTGCAGTATAATACTTATAGCTATATATACTATAACTTAAGAATACTGTTATAAAGATAGATACAAGTTTAAAAAAAAATTACGGTTAAAAATCTCTAAATAAAGTCTACTATTATTATGTGATTTTCCAGATAATGGTTATAGTTGTAATCTTTACATCAATTTCAAATATAGAAAACATTATAAGTTTCATATTGTCAAATATATATTAAGTAATATGATTTAATGAAGATACTAAGATAACCTCTGAATTGTGGTAATGGGAATAAGAACAAAACAACTTTAACCATTAATAACCTTAAGCGAATGGTTTATTCATAGGGCCCATTCAAATCCATTAATGAATGAGTGGATACTTATACTTCTACCATACCATACTAGTCTCATTATTATCCATTAGTTCTTGAAGAACTGCTAGCCATTCGTTCATATATCTTTTAATTGCAGGCATGTGTAAAGGAATTCAGTACACTCACATGATGCAAACATTTTACTTTTAGGCACCAAGCAGGCAAACCCACACCAAACTTCACTACCATGTACACATGATACAAAACATTCTAATTTCCAGTACCAAGACCAGCGTTATGACAAAAGGAAGTAACATATCCTTAGGTACCATATTTAGCAACAATAACCAATAAGGAATATCGCCATATAATAATACTTTAACCTAAAAAATTTTGTAATAATGTTATCATATTAAGTTTTTTTTATCTATTTAGCCTAAAAAGTTTTATAATTAACGTGTACTTCATATTTATTGACCTGAGTTGTAAGTTATTCTAACTTTTCCTTTTCAATCGGTATACGACTTACGTGTTCAATTTCCCACTTCCAAAAATTAATGGTATGTTTTAGGAGGGAGGAATCTTGTTGAATTGAAAATGCATTGCAAATGAAGGGAAAGAATAGTAAACTTTTTCTATTCTTATTTAGTTTGGAATAGAATTTGAAGGTTGAAAGAAATTGTGGCATGTTCAATTGGATTACCTAATGGAGAGCAGGTGATGGCATTAAAGGAGGGATCAGTTTGCTTGGGAAAACATATCAAACTAGAAAATGTTCTCTATGTTCCAAATTTGAATTGTAATTTGATATCTGTGTCGCAATTGCTTGATGGCTCTAATTGTAATGTCCAATTTACTGATAAAATTTGTGTTATACAGGACTACACCTCGAGGATGGTGATTGGAGCGGGTGAACAGTGCAAGGGACTTTATTATTTGAAGTCAGCAGTATCAGTCCAAGCATGCAAGACAAGCCATGTAGATTCTTTTGAATTATGGCATAGGAAGATGGGGCATTCATCTGCAAAAATTGTGGAATCTCTTCCTCAAGTTGAATTTAGTAATAGTTCAGTAAAGAATAAACCATGTGACATTTGTTTAAGAGCTAAACAAACAAGAGAAGTTTTTGTTTCTAGTGACACTAAAGCAAATGAAATTTTTGAATTAATTCATTGTGATTTGTGGGGACCTTATCGTGTTAATGCTTCTTGTGGGGCCTCGTATTTCTTTACCATTGTTGATGATTTTTCTAGGAGTGTATGGATATATTTGTTAACTGAAAAAACAGAAGTGGAACTTGTCATGCGTAATTTCTTTGCCATGACTAAAAGACAATTTCAAAAAGATGTGAAGATAGTTAGAAGTGATAATGGGACTGAATTTGCTTGCTTACATAACTATTTTTCTGAAAATGGAATTTTACATCAGACCTCATGTGTAGGAACACCTCAACAGAATAGACGTGTTGAGAGGAAACATCGTCATATTTTAAATGTGGCTAGAGCTTTAAGATTTCAGGCCAATCTTCCCATCAAATTTTAGGGAGAATGTGTTCTAACGGCTGCATATTTGATCAATCGGACTGTAAGCCCCAAAGTTAAGCCAAGTAACCGTAGGATTGAGCCTAGAACCCAAGGTTTAGAGCGATCGGCTAAAGGATCCGATCACACCCAAATTATAAACTATTGAGAAGAATATTAGTAAAAATGACCCCGTAAACTTAAATTTAAGAAAATAAATAGTAAAATAGGAGACTATAAAATTTTCAAATTTTAAGCATAATAATTGCTAATTACCGAAAAGGCAAAAAGTGTAATATAATAACTAAAAAATTAGTAGAGATAGATTATATGTATACTAAAAATTTTAGAATGACCAAAATAATATTTAGGAATGTTCACGTGTACCCTACATGTATTTACGTATAGATAAAAATACGCGTAATTACTAAAATTGGCCGAAAACTAAGTAAATAATTAAAGATAAATACAAAATAATTATAAAAAAAATCAGAAGAGGATAACTGCAACAAGATTAAGTCGTGACAGAAAAAGAAAAAAATAACCAATAGGAATTTGACAAACAAAAAGCCTAAAATCATGGAATTGGGGCAAAATCCCATCAAATTAATGCACATTAAATTCTAAAATTGTCTATAAATAGGAAAAAAAAATTTACAGAGCACATTTGGACAGATACAAATCAGAGAAAATTAGAGAGAGTTGAAAATTCGAGAGAAAATCCAGAAAATAAAAAAAATAAGAAAAATTGTGCAGTTAAGGATTTTAAAAGGAACCCACACCAGACGGGGAGCTGGAAGTGGACGGCCACCACCACCACACGGTGGTGGCAGCGCCCAGGCCGGCTGACAAGGCCACGACGGCCTGCGGTGGCCGGAGCCACCTGAACCGGTGAGTCCAAATTCTAGCCCGATTCTTGTATAATTTTGTAAAATTAGTTATTTTGCCCAGAAAATTATGAAACTTGTTATTCTGAGGTTTTATTGTATGTAGATTTAGGGAAAAATGTTTATTTAGTTTAATTATGTCTAGAAATATAGGTTCCTTAAGAAATTGTTCAAAACCGAGCATGATTAAACCGGAAATTAAATAGGCTTAGGGATGTAGTTTGGGGCTCAAAAATTTTCTGTAGGATTCTCATATGAGGTAGAACAATGCTACGAAGCCATTTTTTTTAAATTAATTTTCAAAATTTTTAGATAATTTTTAGGCCCTAAAATGAGGCATAAAATGGGTAATTTAGGGCTAATTATGTAATTAAATGATTAATTTCTGATTTAGTGAATAATTACATGTTTTAGGATGTTAAAATCTGATGGAGTATGATACTTGTAGCAATTAGAGTGTTAGATGTAATTATTAGGTTAATTATGTAGTAAATAGGCAATATGGAAAAATAGTACATTTTAAGATAATTTTGTAAATTAGGGAAATTTGGAGTAAAATCTGATTTAGGATGGATTTAGACATTTTGAAATAATAATTAGTGTTTAGAGATGGTAATTAGGGTAATAGAAATATTAGAAACACATTATGTGCATAATATGCAATAATGCATAATGTGTAATTTTTGAAAATATAATAAATAGAAAATATTATAATAAAAATTGATATTTTGAGAATAATAAAAATGCACAATAAATCTGATAGGAAACTTGAATTTATGGAATTATATGAAAAATGTAAAAATTTATCACATTAGGAGTGAATTCGGTATACTAATATGGATTTAAGTGTACCGAGTAAAATAAACACTGACAAAGGGTAATGATGGTATTTAGGTTATCGGGAAATAATGTGATTAATTTCACATTATGGGTTGGAACTAATTTCTAGGGTTGGAATATAAAACGCTACTTAAAAATCGAACTAAAAACCTAGTTTAGAAATCGATGCGAAAACCGAACCTGAACCTAACCCCAAACCTAAAATAATTGCAAAAGACTTAAAACCTAGATAATTAGGCATATTAAACCTTAAACAAAACCCAACAATAAGCATTATAGGATAAAACGAACCTATAACAGTTATATGAAAAGCTGAAACCACGTTCGTGTTATAGGGATAACCGGCGATGGCCTGAGCAAATCGGACCTCGAGTGAGCGAGCGAGGAGTTGAGGTAAGTTGGGATTAATATGATGCTGTATTTTGGGAGGCTTAAGATTATGCTTGGTTGTGCTTGTTAGATAGTTGAATGTATGCATGTGCTTGATTATGGGTGATGCCATGATTCTGTTGTTGCTCTGCACATATTGTATGAATTGTATGTAATGATTGATCACCCTAAACTGGACTTAATTAAATATACGACCAGTAATCATAATTGAACATACATGGCAACCCGTTAGGGGATTTAGGACTCTTCGGCCAAATATCGACCCCTTCGGAAGGGATAGCGCAGGATTGCAAAATGGTCCCTTCTTCATCCTCAGTTGAACTAAGTGACAGGAGAGGAGGTCGTGGCGGGGGTGAAGACAGTGGTTCGAAGGTAGTCGCGGGAGGAGCAAGGTCTCCATTACACAAGCCTGGGTTTGGTCGTGAGCTGTTGCATTAACGGTAACTCTTCAACCCGGATTAGAGCGGGCGCAATTTCTCTAATCTCACGACGGGCCGGACAACGTCGTGCGATGGTATTTGCTTGCACATGCATTGCATTTAATAAGTGATTGAAAACCTTGTTGTGTGTATGGTATAGTTTTAAGTCCTCCGTCCCTACTTATTGAGCTGTGGTTGCTCATATCCCTATAGACGTCGTGCAGGTGCTGGCTAAGAAGCGGTAACCAATTGCTTAGAAGCTAGTAACTGCTGGATCCTGGGGAGTGAGGAAAAACAACGAAGAATAAACACATATTTTAAGGTCTAAGTTTTTACTTTAGAATTATTTTTCATTTCCGAATGATGTAATAACTAGGAGATATATTATAGAGGAATATTGAAAACTTTAACTGCAGTAATTGAATTATAGTGATTATATATATTTCCTCACTTTCTTAGGTAAATGATTTGTTTAAATTACAAATTGTCTACTTCAAAGCGGGTTAGTCGTGGACGCCTTGTGTAGATCAGGTCTAAAATAGCGGTTGTAAGGCCAACTTCTATCTTAGGATATTTTACACGGCGGGGGCTGTTACGACTCTGCCGTTTCGGGGCGTGACACGGACTCCTTCTAAGTTATTAGGAGGAAAGACTCCTTATGAGATATTGTTTGGTAAACATTCTAGTTATAATCACATTCGAACTTTTAGGTGCCTGTGTTATGCTCAGAACTTAAATAGGGAAAAAGACAAGTTTGCTAGCAGGAGTCAACGTTGTTTATTTGTAGGATATCCTTTCGGAAAAAAAGGGTGGAAAGTTTATGATCTTGATACAGGAAAATATTTTGTATCCAGGGATGTTGTGTTCTCTGAATCTGAATTTCCATATGCTGATAAGGAAGATGTGCAACCAGATCTTGCACAAGATGCTTTTTTCGATATCACCAATCATTTTAATGGTGAATTGAATGAGGAAGACGAAAGTGAGGTACCTGAAAATTTGACTGTGACTCAAAGTAATAATAACGACAAGGGGGATGTCATTGAAATCTTGGGTGAATCTGTTCCAGAACAACTTGGATGGGGTCATAGAACAAAAGAAGCTTCTACTCGGCTGTGAGATTTTGTGACATATACTGCACAACAAATAAGTCCCTCTGCATGTTCCTCCAATCTAATTCCGTCCATAGGTACCTCCTATCCTATACCACATTATATAAATTGTGACAAATTTTCTTTACAACATCGTTCTTTCTTAGTAGCTATGACAGCCGAAAAGGAGCCTGTTTCTTACATTCAGGCCATCAAAGACATTCGATGGAAAGAAGCCATGATGAAAGAAATTGAGGCACTTGAGGCTAATGGGACATGGACTGTGGAAGATTTGCCACAGGGAAAGCAAGCTATAGGCAGTAAATGGGTTTATAAGATCAAATATAACTCAAATGGTTCGGTTGAACGTTATAAAGCTCGATTGGTGATTCTTGGTAATAATCAGATTAAAGGAATTGACTACAATGAGACCTTCGCTCCTGTTGCAAAAATGATTACTGCACGTACTTTTCTTTCAGTGACAGCAACAAAGGGATGGGAACTCCATCAAATGGATGTTCATAATGCATTCTTGCATGGAGATTTAGAAGAAGAGGTGTACATGAAGATGCCACCTAGGTTCTCTACTCAACAGCCTAGCAAAGTTTGTCGATTACGTAAATCACTTTATGGGTTACGACAGGCCCCCCGATATTGGTTTTCCAAATTGACAACTACATTAAAGCGGTATGGATTTCTTCAATCTCAATCTGATTATTCATTGTTTACTTTAAATCGAGATAAGATACATTTGAGTATATTGGTGTATGTCGATGATCTTGTTATTGCGGGGAATAATGGAGTTGCCATTCAGAAGTTTAAAGATTATTTATGCCACTGCTTCTACATGAAAGATTTGGGAACATTGAAGTATTTTTTAGGCGTAGAGGTGGCTCGGAATCAAGAAGGAATTTTTCTTTGCCAACGTAAATATGCTTTTGATATTATCAGTGAAGCTGGATTATTGGGTGCTAAACCATCTGGTTTTTCCATTGAACAAAATCATCATTTAGCCTTAGCAGAAAATGCATTGTTGGCAGATTCAAAGAAGTATCGGAGATTGGTAGGAAGACTGATTTATTTGACTCTTACTCAACCTGAGTTGTCTTATAGTGTTCATATTTTGGCACAATTTATGCATCAACCAAGGGAAGCTCATTGGGAAGCAGCTTTGCGCATGGTTCGTTATTTGAAGGGCAGTCCTAGACAAGGAATTCTTTTACGAGCTGATAGTGATCTTCGATTGTATGCTTATTGTGATTCTGATTGGGGGAGTTGTCCTTTAACTCGACGATTTCTTACTGGATATTTTGTTATGTTAGAGACTTCTCCCATTTCTTGGAAGACTAAAAAGCAACATACAGTGTCGAGATCTACTGCTGAAGCAGAATATCATTCCATGGCTACCACTATGTGTGAACTGAAATGGTTAAAGGGTTTTTTGCTGTCTCTCGGTGTTGTACACTCTCATCCAATGCTGTTGTATTGTGATAGTCAAGCAGCTTTACACATTAGTACAAATCTCGTGTTTCATGAGTGCACAAAGCACATTGAAATTGATTGTCATTTTATTCGTGATGAGATTCAACATAGACATGTTCAAACTGCTTATGTATGTAGCTCTGAGCAACTCGCTGATATTTTTACTAAGGCATTGGGGATACAGCAGTTTAGGTATCTTCTACGTAAGTTGGGGGTTTGCAATCTTCATGCACCAACTTGAGGGGGGGTATTAGAATATTTTAGGAATATCTGTCAATTATGTAAAGAGTATATTTAGGATATTTTCTATGTTTAGAAGGTATTAGAATATTTTAGGATCTGTAAATATCTATCAATTGTGTAAAGAGTATATTTAGGATATTTGTTTTCTATGTTTAGAAGTTTGGTTAGTGCGTCTATGTTGTATATATATTGGCCCTCTTTGGCCTGTGATATGAATATACACACATAGAAATTTTCTTCTCAAAATTTTATAGTATCTCATCTCTAAGTATAAAAGGCATACCAATCTACCATGTATCTTTGCCTTAAAAAAAAAAAAAAAAAGACATCGGTTTCGTAACATTCATAACACTTAGATTATAAAAACTAAAAAATAAGAACATCAACTAATAAGCATATGGTCTAGATGGTAAGCCATCGGTTAGTAACACAAACATTCAATGCTCATGTTATGTGCATTAACACAAATAAGTAAATAAATGAAAAATAAACCGGAAGAATCAAATTCCAATTATATATATATATATATATATTTGTTTTCCTTTTGCCAACTATAATATATAGAGAATAAGAGATTCGAATCAAGTCTTAACCTAATCTATTGGAAGATTAATATTCATACTACTATACTATAATGACATTCGCCAATTTACAATTTTATTACCTCTATTTATCATACTTAAAAATGAAAACTCGTTTATATAGATTTTGACTCAACCTCAGCTCTAATAGTTAAATATTTTCCCATACTCGGCCCCTCATTGGCAACAAGTAGTGGAAAGAACCACTATCTTTTTATTGTCGAAGCTTATGAGAGCCTCTAGTAACCAGCCAATAGTCCATCTATCATGTATGAGCCTCGGTGCAAGTTCTATAACCTGCAACTTGGTTCCTCTTTGATTTTCCCTACCAACTTAATTGACACCATTCTTTAATCAACAACATAACTTAAATTAAGAATAGGTGTCCCATGTTCTAACTAGACATTTTATTTTGGTTTTGCAACCCACTTAAATGGTTATTATTAAGAGTCATCTACCCCATTCCATATACGAGTAAACATTTTACATCTAAATTCATCCAGCCATTTCATCTTACTTTACATTAGGACTTGGAGATACGATACGCACAATCAAATATTAAAATGTCAATAAACATAATTAAGGTTAGTCAAAATTAATTTTGCTACAATGTATATAACATACTCTCTCGCTCTCTCTCTCTCTCTCTCAAATTACTATTAAATTTTTCCGAGTGCTTAGAAGATAAAAAACTTTTCCAAGTGCACTTAATCCTAAATGTTTTCATGGAAAATCCACATAAATATAACATTTTAATTTCCTAAACATACATATAGTACTCATCTGATATTTTCCAAAAGTTTAAGTGAACTGAGTATACGTTTAAAAAGATTTAACACTTAATTCACAAAACTTAAAAATATTTACAACTCGTATACCTTTAGAAAGATTTATGGCTAATAAAAAAAAAGATGAATTACTACTATTTCCATATATGGGTCTCATCATTCCATTGGGGAAAAAAGAAATTTGGATAGAACTAGGGTTGTAAACAAATTGAGATATAACAATATAGTGCTAAGCTCTAACTTAAGATCAAAATTCCAAAGCCTTAGCTTGACTAGAAATTGATCAAAATTTTGAATTCAAGCTTAAATTGAAGTAACACTAGAATGGAATTTGACTTGATTATACTTATCGAGACTTAAGTTTTCTAGAATATATATATATATTTCAATTTGATAATATTGATATCCAATTCGACTAACATTAAAGTCTAACTCGAGCTAGATTAGGCTTGTAAGTTAGTTAAGCTAAATATTATGAAAGTCTAGTTGTACTTAATCATTATTGAGTCAAATTTAAGTAAATATCATGATAAGCTTGAGTAGTTTGTAAGAGGTTTGACTTATCTACACTCATAAACGTAATTATCACCTAAAGAGCAGGCCATACAACCATACAACTTGTACTTATTCAATGTAATTATAACTTTTTCTTTTCCAAAATATATATGGTAATTAATTTAGAAACTACTCATTTTTATTATAATTTGTGTCAACATTTTATTACTATTTATATACTATATATATATAATATGTGGTATAAAATATCTATTGTATTTTTTTTTTCTTATAAGAGATACCATCTCTGGGAGAATACTCTCGTCATACTATTCAAAAAGTAAAAGGTCACATCGAGCAATAATTTCTTTTTAGGACTCTCTTTTATCTCTAAAAAACTTCAAGAGTATCTTAAAATACAACATTACATTAAAAGTTATTCCCACTTTTACCTACATTATATATATAAACAACGTATAGGTGGTTTTTTTATTGATTTGTCGATATATCAGGATAATAAAACCCACATATTGGGCCAATTTTCCTGAGAAAAAGGTCATTAAAAGTCGTTAATTTTTATGAATTTTAGCTATTGAGTTCTAAATCTTTCTAAAGATATATTTAAGCAATAAACCTTTCCGATTCCAATTAATCATAAAAGTTTTCAAAGAAAATGTAAATGAGTATGACATCTACCATTCTAAATGTTACTTTTCTAGTACTCATTTGATGCTTTTTGAAAACATTGAGGAATCAAGTATAAATTTTAAAAGGTTTTTGAATTAATTGAGAAAACATAGAAATATTTAGAACTTAGAAATAGATGGAATTAGGATTGTAAATGATTGACATTAATAAGATACAACTCAAACTCGAGTTATCTTAAGTAAGTTTGGAATTTTATACTCAAAGTCAACTTGAACTAACACTCATTGGGCTAGAGTTTAACTCAATCAAGGTTGTTTAGATTTGTATTTTGTAAGAATTATTTTTAATTATAATAATATTAGTATCCAAACTTAACTCAAATTTAAGTCAAACTTAAGCTCGATCAAACTTGCAAGTTGTGAAGACCTTTAAAGTTAAGTGACATGAATACCGATCTATCAACTTAATGAATCAAGTTCGATTCACCTCCTCCTATAATAATTGTAATAGTAGTTGATAAAAAAACAAAAAAAGAAATGGAAAAACTCACAAGTTAAGTGTTATAAATATTAGTTTTCTAACTAGGTGAATTAAGTTCGATTTACTTTCTTGTTAGTGTATTATTATTCAATCCAAAAAAAAATAATAATAATAATAAAAAGAAAAACTTACAAATTAGTCAAATTAAGTATTTTAAAACTTGAATTCAACTCGAGACGATTTAAATTAACATCAAATCAAATTCGAATAATTGATTAATAGATTTAGCTCATTTAATATGGTTGTCCCAAAACCATATGATTTGATTTGGTTTCTCAAGAACGACACCATCGACCGAAGGGTACTAAGTACAACCTCATATTACAAGGTAACACCAGACAACGAGTTCCATACAATACCGTCTTCTATTCCTCATGATACAATATCAGTAATTTCACAGATTCTCACTTTAAAAGAAACTCTTAACTTTACCAGTAAGAAACGGAAACAAAGATTTCTCCAGTATTTTTCAGGATAACTTGAACTTTTTCCGTGGAAGCTCCTACACGTGAGTGTAAGGGTCTATGTAGCTCCTCGTCAAGGTCCTGCAAATACAGAAACAGGACATAGACGACTCTGCGGATAAAAGACCCAACAGTTTCCAGGTTAGATCTTTGATATTTATTGTAGTTCTTTAATGATCACACAAAGCCTCCCCATATCTTCTTGTCTTTTGTTTGTCTCTAGTTTGAACATAATTCAAAAGAGAGATCTCTATTCGTGTTTCTGTTAAGTACATCCTAACGTGCGAAATAATCTGTTAACAAGTATTCTACTTTTGTTTTTTGGTGTATACATTTTAATACGTAATTGGAGAAACACAAACGAAGATTTACATTTTGCCGAAACGACGACGTAAAGTCTCATATCCATCAAAATCATGCATGTAGCTCGCAAGAAAAATCTCCATGCATGGGACTAATTTCTGATTTGTCACAACAAATTGCTCCTTCATCTTATGCAAAATACCACTCGAGCCCTCAGGTAACTGTTGGTTTCTAAAACATAACCATACAACACGCTCGCGGCTCGTTCCCAACTCATTAAGGTCCTCTGAAGAAACGTCCTTGCAACAAAATGTATAAGATTACAACTCAACCGAGATGTATTGCTGAAAGCACAGGGCAAACATTTTTCCCAAACGGTCCCGACCACCCACGAAAAAGCTGTATCCTTTCCATAGATAACAGACCGATATTTCCTTGAGTAAATAAGATATATACGAATTGACAACATTGTACAGCAGAAACGTTATCTCGGTAGGTTTATGTAATTTCTACTTTCATTATGTTGCATTGCTCGTCTAGTCTTCTTCCATAAATGGACGCTTTTAGCATAAATTAACTGTATAAAATTGACTTCTATCCATGTGCAGGATCGGGTTTGTATATCACCGGTTTTTCCTGAAGCAAATTAAGAGTGACTGTTTATTAAGATTACAAAAATCATGATGTCCGACCGAGAGGCTGGACCGGTTTGTATTCCTCAATCCTTTTTTGTTAAAATGAGGGATCATGTTGTGACCGAAATTGTGCAATCTCATGTGAGTTCTAGCTCTATCGTTTTCTATAGAAAAGCGAGAATGCTCGATCAGGAGGTGGTTCAGCACACACCGATCTAAACGACTGGCTTCCCATCACAGCATCCCGGAAAGCCAAATGGTGGTACTCAGCATTCCACAATGTAACCGCTATGGTTGGTGCTGGTGTCCTAGGACTGCCCTTCGCATTGTCTCAAATTGGCTGGTACTAATTTGACCTTTCCATATTCAATCTTGTCTTGACATCTTAGGACTGTTACTTGTATAAATCAATTGGTTGTGCATATTAGCAACGTTCATGTTAATCCTTAAAATTTTGTGTAGGGCTCCTGGAATCATCACCATTTTAGGTGCATGGTTCCTCACATTTTATTCCCTGTGGCAACTTGTCGAGATGCACGAAATGGTTCCAGGAACCCGGTTCGATCGATACCCGGAGTTAGCAATGCATGTTTTTGGGCCAAACCTTGGATACTGGATGCTGGCACCTCAACAAACATTTGTTCAAATATCTACGGATATCGTGTACATGGTTACAGGAGGAAAATCACTTCATAAATTCGCTGACCTCCTAATGCCGTCTGGTTATCAAAATATAAGACAAACGTATTACATTCTTATCTTTGGGGCGATAAATGTGGTGCTTGCTCAAGCACCTAATTTCGATTCCATAAAAGGAGCTTCTCTACTAGCTGCCGTAATGTCGTTTAGGTACACATCATCCCTTCTCAGTTGTTGGAAATTTTCGGCTTCTGCCGGTGAAAAATTCCATCTTTATCGGAGCTGGTTTAACATGAGATGATTCGTTTCCATTGTAGTTACTCAATGATAGCAACCGTTGCGTCCTTTATTTATGGAGCGAAAAACTACAACACCAAAGTCGTAAATTATGGTGTTCGGTCGAGCACACCTGCAGGGCAAGTGTTCGACGCTTTTAATGCCCTAGGAACCATAGCATTTGCGTATGCGGGACACAGCGTGGTCCTAGAAATTCAAGCCACCATGCCTTCTACTCCAGAGAATCCCTCCAAAAGGCCCATGTGGAAAGGTGTTGTTGTTGCGTACGCCATAGTGATCCTTTGCTATTTGGGGGTTTCGACTTCGGGGTTTTGGGCATTCGGTAATGTGGTGGAAGACGATATCCTGGTTTCACTAGAACATCCTCCATGGCTCATTGCTGTTGCTAACTTCATGGTGTTCTTACATGTGATCGGGAGCTACCAAGTTTTTGCTATGCCTATTTATGATATGATGGAGTCGTGTTTGGTTAGGAAGTATGGTTTTACTCCTGGCCGTCCTCTACGCCTCACTGCACGCACCGTTTATGTCGGTAGGTTTCTCTAAATTCTAATTTAATCCTTTCTATATGCAATCCATAAATAACGGAAAACGTCCACCATTATTAATATTATCAAAAGGAAAACGGTGCTTTTATGAAGCAGTTTGAACCATATTAAAACAAATAGGCCATATTTAAAGTAATTCAATTTAAAATCTTAAATAATTCATTAAAAGTTTAAACTGAAGTATTTCAAATGTGAGCCAAACCTATCCATAAACGCCACTATAATCTCGATTGCGATAACAAAGACACCGTAAAAATGTTGGCAACAAAAATTTCTTGTTTAGTTTCAGTCTGTGAATAAATCTTTTATTTAATCAACAAAAGATCTTGTTGGCCGAAAAAAAAAAAGTAAATAAATAACAAAAGACCATTCTTTATATTGATATATTTTCAATAATCAAAAAGAAAATTAATTAAATTTGCTTTCCTTTTTCATGAGTCGGTAACCCTTTATGTAAATGGCAGCTATCACATGTTTCGTTGGGATTATTATCCCATTTTTTGGAGCACTGATGGGATTTTTTGGAGGGCTCTTTTACACATCCACATCCTTCTTTGTAAGTGTTATTTCTTTTTTTTTTTTTTTTCGAAAAACATTTGATTTTGAGTATCACCCATCATACTTATTCCCCAATATTTGAATTTATATATTATCTCTATATTTATTTTTTGAATAAACAATATATATTTTTTGCGCAGATTCCTTGCATTATGTGGCTCGTAGCTAGGAAGCCAAAAATTGGAAGCTTTCACTGGATTGCATCATGGGTATGTATTTCTGATATGTGTCGATATATCCATTTTTTCCATCTTTTTCTTAATTACATATATAGCTAAAAATTAGTCTAAATTCATTGATTGCAAATTTTAAAATAGCAAGTGTTTTGTAGTTTCAAATTTCCTTATCGTATCACACGATTCACACCGAAGTTATTTATGAGTATTTAAACGATTTTTTAAAGAAATCTTTAGTTTTTTCTTTCAATTTTCTAACTTGTTTTTACTTTGTTTTTAACAGGTGACGATCATTATCAGTGTCTTGATTGCAATTCTTGCACCAATAGGAGGATTGCGGGAAATTATTGTTTCCGCAAAATCTTACGAGATGTTTTCTTAAGGGATATGAAAATATTACAGTTGATTCACTTTTTAACAATAATAATTATATTTTTTCTTCATGGAACGGTTATTACAGCATTTAATTATATTTTAGATATGTAGTAACAACTCCATAAAAAATACATATTATAAAAAATATTGAATAAACATTTATTTCTTAAAATTATCGATAGCTATTCGTTGCTGAAATTAACCTTTTTTTTTTCCAAAATATCCTCAATAATATTAATTATAATAACTTATTGCAGTTTACTTTTGAATTTGATTTAGTTAGTTATCTTTTTCGGAATAATATTAAGCTTGGCTTGGGAGGAATCATTTATTTTTTATTTAAGAAAAATTATAAACCACACCATATAGTTAGATTTTAGACATTAAGAAAATGGGAAAAAAGAAAAGTAATATAAGATTGGATTCGACTCGGAAACCATAGAGAAAACTGATCAGGCTACCCCTATTTCGTACGCTCTCAATCTTTATTAGTATGGACTGTAAGGGTAAACCATTAATGAGGCAATATTTCCAACTTTGCCTTAGTTGTCATACTTACTCCATTTATTTTCATTTATAAATCTATATTTTTTTATATATGATCATGATCCTCTCTATTATAAAATATAGCTACAAATGAGTTGAATCAAGACAATAAATTGTTGAATTTAACGTAAACTTGACTTGAAATTGCGAAATTCGAGCTTGAACTTGGTTGGGTTTATAATTCTAAACTCAAGCTCGACTAAAAGCGGTACTTAGCAAGCTTGAACTCGACTCAATCATGCTCATTTTGACTCGATATATAATCTTAAAAATATTATAAATTTAATTGAAACAATAATAATAATATCTATATCAATTCAAATTTGACTATTATTCAAACTCGACTTGAGTTTAGTAAAGCTCGTGAGCTTGTCAAGCCAAATATTATAAAGCTCTAGCTTGACTCAATAAGCTACTCAAGTAACTTGAAATTGAGCTCAACTCGATTGTAACTGAGTCAAATTAAAGGGTATATTTTTTATTTCCATATTGAAAAGTTATTTTTCAAACATTACATTAAATATAAATGTTAAATGGCTTCGTTTATTAACAAAACAATGGTAATATGTCAAGAAAATATTTCTTAAAAACAAGTGCAATTTGAGCATTTTGATATTTTCCTAAACCCCTATTCTCTTAAACATACCACCATTTACTAAATCTTGAATTTCAAGCTTAAGGAAAATATTTCTTAAAAACTAGCGCAATTTGAGCATTTTGATATTTTCCTAAAGCCCTATTCTCTTAAACATGCCACCATTTAATAAAATTAGTTTTCAGTTGGATTTTGAGTGAAACAAGCTAGGATTGTTGAGTACATTCAAGTAATAGCTCATTTGGAAGTATAAGGTAAGTGTAATGGAAATTCATGAGGTTAAATTTGGTTTTCTCATTGGATGAGTGTTATGGAGAAGTTTAACTTAAGATTCTATTGAGGATTTAATCTGAAATCGAGTATTATACAAATTGTAGGTGGTGTATAGCTTCATTTTAGAATTTCACCAAGTGTCTAAGACATTTCAAGTAAGTTTCTTGAGTATTCTTTCATAATTTGAGACATTAAATAGATAATCTACTATTCAGGGCTAGAAATTGGAGTTTTAGTAGAACTTTAGGGTTATGAATCTTTAATTTAGTGCACCTTAATATGAAAATTGGAGGTGTATGGATTTAGACAAGGATTTGAGCAACTTTTTTGTTTGGATTCAAAGGGGTTTTGTTTTGCAATTTTTGCATAACAGAAGCAAGGCATGCAGACGCTTAGCTAGTTAACACCCATGCCTCTATAGGTGGCAGAACCATAGCATTTGAACGCTATCCATTATAGCATCTCGACACCATGTCCCGGTTCATTGCCTTTTGATTCTCAACCACGCTTTCAACTATTTCTAACCCGATCGAATCCTTACTTAGCCTTTTTCACTTCCAAAAGATGTAATCTTTACTTTGAGACTGGAATTTTAAGATGGTTTAGATTAAGTAATTCAACTTCAATACAGGGTCCATTAAGAATGGAGATAGGAAAGGTAAGAATTGATTGATCTAACATTTCACAAGTGTTAAATTGATTTAGAGCATAGGAACTAAGTTGGTTATGTTACTATAGGGTTAAGTACTTGGATTTTCTTTTCCCATTCCCTTGCCAAACTATTCACTTGTTAAGAACTCAAGTATATGGTGCTTGTTTGTTTGTTGTGCTTGTTAGGACTTAGTATATAAATCAGAGTAACTTATAATCAGTCTAATTGTTCTTGGTTACTGGATGTGCATAATTCACTTGATCTAAGTGCTCATAGTAGAAAATCCCTAGAGAAGTAATTGTTAATCATATGTAGAGGTTCCCTAATGAATTTTTATATGAGACAAGCAGTTAGAATTCTAGGATTCTAGACTTTAGATTCAAGCATAAAAGACTTAAAGAAAAACACTTATATATATATATATATATCTACTTATATATGTGAAAAAGACCAAGGTGTGGCAAAGTCAAAGCACTCCTTTAATGTTTAGGGACTTAAACTAAAGATAATTAATTGATTGCTTGTTACACTCGATATAGTTGCATTGTATATATGTGCATGTTTTGGTATGGCATTCATATGTGTTTGTACATCCGTACTAAAATTCGACTTATTCTTTATTCTTTTTCAAGTATAAGATATCTTATTTATGAGGAGTCATATGTTGACGACATCCAAGAGGAGAAGGGTATTGAATATCTTTATTATTATAATGATTAGAGTTGAGATGAACTATATATTTACTGGAGTTATGTTATGTGATAGCGAAAGAGTTATGTTTTGCTGATGAGATAGACCTCTTCTTACTATGTTATGTCAACTTGTGATATTTTAAGGAGATTAGTTACTCTTGACTTATTTTATGTTTTAGCAGTTATAAGTCGTTAAACTCTTGGATGATTATGCTAGTTTGAACTATTGGATTTATGTGGATTTAAGTAGATGTAGATACCTACTCTTTAGTAGATTATTTAATATATATTTTGTGAAATGTTTTTGTTATGTACAAAGTTTGGCAGACTTAAAAGCGTTAACATAATTTCGAATAGAGGGATTATGCGTTGGGTTGTAATGCCCATTTAAGATTTCGAGGCCTTACAACAATAACATGGTAAACGCATGAAGATGCATACATAAAATTAGGGAAAAAAAGAAATATATAGCTTTATATTGTAACAAACAAAAAGTAAGATTAAATGCTTGCCGATAACTTCCTTTGACATATTAGTTATATTATTAAAGCAAAACACTTTTTTTTTAATTAAGACAACTCAAACTACCAAAATTTGGTATCTTATGGTTTTAAGGAATTTAATATATTCTACATGTATATTTGATAGTTATGACAAGAGTTTGAAAACCCAATGCACAACTTCTTTAATAGTACCCCATTCACTCGTAGGATCTATTCACTTTTTTCCCACATGTGATGCTCACTTCAGCATTTCTCTTATTCAACCGTTCCCCTTGAGATTTTTTTTATTTACCAATTCTTTTATTCCTTTCATTTTGTGTAATGATGGTTAGAAATGAAAATTTTTTATTTTTATAATAACAAAATTACATAATCTAACACACACCAATAACGTTGACTTGCTAAAATAAGAAGTTTTATATAATTCATAAATATAATAAGTGGACGGAAAAAAAACTAAACAACCTTAAAGGACTTTAATTTAATTTTTTTTAATTTTTAGTACACGCATCATGAGAATACAAGAGAGAGTAGATAAAACAAATGAAATGAATACAATCAACACATAGCATATTCTAGAGAATATCTATTTAGATACATTCTATAATACTGTTTTCATTCTATATAATGTTTTTAACCATTATTAATTCAATTACAAAGCTAAATTACTCAAACCACTCAGTAAATATACATATAAAAATATTATTCGCTCAATGCCTTGAAGTTGAAACATTGTGAAAAATACTAAAAAGAAAACATAAATTAGAAAAGAAAATAGTGCATTTTCAAAGTACCAATTAAATACATAAATGTAATGGCTTCCATTAAAAATTGATAATCAATCTAGTGTTATTTTGAATAGTAGGATAAATTTGAATATCCCAAAAGAGAGGTATTTGGCATTCACAATGATAAGGATCTCTTTTTTTATGGTTCTTATGCATTGCATTGGTATACCAAAAAGTTACTTCTTCTTTTTTATCATTATTTTAGTTTAAAATTGTATTTTATAAGTTCATGAATAACATTAACAAATCTTAAGGACCTTCTTTAAAAAACCTAGAAATAAAATGAAGAGGTCCTTAAAGAAAAGAGTTCCTTAAAATGTTGACATAGCACCTATGAATCCTAAATGGGTCCTTAGCATTGAAAATGCTCTTAAAATGATAAATATTTAATGATCATAAAATTTCATATAATCTAAAAACTACTAAAAATTACTCAATCAAGATAAATGGATAATACAATCATATCTTAGAACAAAAATATGAATGCATGAAATATAAGATTTTATATATATCAAATTATTGCATGATAAGAGTCTTATATGCTTTTTTTTTTTTTTCAATAAAATTATGATATGTTAAAAGGCTATATTCTAACCCTTATTGAGATACCAAGACTAAAAAAAGAAACAAACAAATTTCTTGACATAATCTTTTCCTTATGAAATTTCATTCATATGTATAACCCAATTAGTTAAAGCACTACTGTTTACATGCCACGAATTAAAAAAGAAATTATGATAAAAATTTCATACAAAACTGTAGCATTTTAAGTATAAGAGTAGTATCCTAGTCGAAGGTGCACTCATAATACGTACTCAAAATATCAATAAATTTTTAGATTTTCAAAAAGCAAGTTTGTACATTATTATTCTTGGGTTTAATTTGAGTGTTTAAATAGAAGTGTAAAAGTTCAAATGAAATTTATTAGCTGATATCGTAATTTTGAATATAGATTAGGTTATTTAATAGGATAATTACTCGTTGATGTATAAGGTAAAAGAAACTAGGAAAAAAAAATCTTGATGCAAAAGTTTCAAAAATTAATAAATTAGTATAAAAGATAACACATTATTCAAGCAGGTGACAATAAATAGTTATTGGAAATCATCTCCATTCTCTACGGTTTCACCCGACTTTTTAAATGTAAAAAGTTTTCATATAACGTGAACTCTACTTTGTTAGAGTTATAGAAAAAAGAAAAAAAAAGAAAGAAAGAAAAGAAAACTTCTAATTATAGAGAACAATATATTGATATCGTCTCGTGGTGTTTCTTTTTATTCCATTATTTTTTATAATCTCTATGACAAATTTTATTTAACTCTAGTTAAAGAATAAAATTTATATGATATTTAATATTACGCAACCTTAATGGCAACATTATTTTCCATGGGAGAAAATGGATTTATTTAATAATTTATTATTTTAAATTGTGACCATTAAGCTGAATAATCAACTCTAAATTTTAAATAATACATTTGTCTTCATTCAACACATACATGGAGATAAATTATCGGATAATTTTTCATAAAATGAAAGTAACAATTTCTAAGGACCCATTTGTTTCAAGATAAATATTTTTCCAAAAACATTTTCTCTATTTTTCATTGTTTGTCATGATGAAATAAGCTCTTTAAATAAAAAAAAAAAAATCTTTTCCCTTGTAAGGGAAAACATTTTTCAAATAAAAGGGAAAATACAAGTCATCTGTAGAAAAACAACTTATTGTTTTTAAAACGGAAACATAATGGTTTTAGCTACAAGAAAATGACATTAATTTAAATTTTATTATGATTGGCCTATAAATTATATTCTCAACATGAAAGAATTCAGCCAAGTGAAAAAAGAAAAAAAAAATTGAATACTCATTGAAAATTATATACAAAATCAACTTAAGCACCTTTAATAATTAATATTACAAAATAAATTATATTTTATACTTTTAACTTTAAATAATTTAATCAAAGTGCCAGCAAGGTGAAAACCTCATGCAACTGTTTTCTCCCCGAAAGTTGAAAAATACGATTCATCTAGGAGTAACAGACCAACCTACCACATCCCAGCGTGCCCTATCCCTTAACCTAAGAATAAAAAAGGATGAAAACTGACGCATTGGATGGCAGTAACGCCCATAGCTCATCCGAATACACCCTACACCAAAATAGTTCATTATTGTTGGAGTGGACACCCCAACCGCCCGATCAAAACACCTAAACTGAAATAAATGAGATGAATACTCCAAATCTCTTATAGAGATGCAGTAGAATATCAACTAAAATCCCCAAGCTTATGAGAAAATTTTCTTCAACAATAATTCGCATATGGATGAGGATGCATCCGACTCTTTAGACTCTGCTGAGGATAATGAAGGTGAATCAGATCCTTTTATGCATGTTATTTCCTTTTCCAAGCCAGAAAGGGAAAGGCTGTACGAGCCATAGAGATTTGCAATAATCATTAAAATTTATGGTCCTTTGTTAAAATATCATGTTTTTATTCAAAAACTAAAGTTACTGTGGAATTTTACGAAGGGTTATAGTGTGATCACTATTGGACATGGGTTCTATACTGTTAATTTCCAACACCACGAGGACCTTCAAAGAGTAATAAAAGAAGGGACCTAGTTTATAAATGGAAATTTCCTAACTATTAAGAAATGGGAGCCCAACTTTAGAGCATCTGAGGCAAGTTTTGACATAGTTTCCGTGTGAATTAGGACTGAGGAATTGCCTCTAAAATACTATAAGATAGATACGTTACTAAAGATTAGAAATGCAATAGAATCAGTCTTAGGAATCAATACCTACACCACGAATATAGAGAGAGGTCAATTCGCAAGACTATGTGTCTAAGTCAATATCTACAGACCACTGGTGCACACTATTCAAATTGATAAATCAAAATATGGAATTCAATATGATGGTATTAGAAAGTTATGCTTCAGTTGTGGACACTTAGGACATGAAGCTTTAGCTTGTTCAAAAAATAAATTCACTAATCAAAAAGAGGGTGAGCATGGATAATAGTTTCCACATATGGGTGTAGTAATGGGATGACAAGACCACAATTGCATCCTACTACAGGCCCAAATCATGATGAGGATCACACGTAGGATAAAAAAGGATTTAGGGAATGGATTGCAATGCCTAAATTTAGGAATAGACCACATTTACTACACAAACCCTTTGATAGTAAATACCTTAATCCCTAGAAAATTAACAATGATGACACTAGATCCTTAAAGGTAGTGAGGTCATCATAGGTGAGCAACAGATGGATTTAGCAAAATTGGAAAGATTTAAGGTAGCAAATGGCGACCAAGAGGTAGGTAAGAGTCCACCATCTACAGTACCAAATTTAAACACTTAGTGAATGGCTTTACCCCCTTCGATAAATACTTCACAAACTTATAGTTTTACCTTCACAATTGAAACACACCAGTTAAGAGCCAAAGGCTAGTTCACCTAAAGCAAAGAGTCTAAAATGCAAATCATGGAGCAAAAAAGGGTCCTCATGTTCACACTCCGCCTAGAGTCAGATGTGCCATGGATGACACTAAGATTTTGACTCTTCTACATTTTATTCAAGAAAATAAGGGTGAGAGGTTAGTCAATCTCAGTTGTCTAATTTTACTAGATAACGAGACATTCAACCAAAACAAGTGCCAACCACACAATTGGAGATAATCAAACCCAATGAGACAATACTTCTCAATCGAGCAAGGGTAAGGGTTGAGATACTAAGGGAATCCCAGTTTATGGTGGCCATGATAGTAAGGCTATGTATAAAGGCTTAGGGAAGATCATGGAGAAATAGGAGACTACATGTTTGGTGGTGGCTACAGTAGTTGCAAGACTCCCACAAATTGCCATTCTAACGAGCCCAATTCCAATGGTCTACACATTAAAGAAACATTAGTCAGTACCAATGCTTTTTTAGAACAAAGAGGAGACCCTAGTTCTAGTTACTTCTACAACATCACTTAACCAAAGTATGCTGGAGGCTTGTAGGCTGACAAATGGAACCATAAACCTCATGTACAGGGTAATGATCTCTAAAGTTGATCCTGACTCTACTCAGTTTATCATGACACATCCTATTAAATATCTCATTTGGAATGTTGGAGGGACAAACACCCAAGGGAGATCAAAAGCTATAAGGAATATTGTCTTAGAACATCAATCGAACCTCCTTCTCCAACTAGAGACTAAACTGGATACAACCTATACTTATAGTCTCTACTACCAACTTCCCTATAAAGGGTTTATTTGTGTTAAGGTCAAGGGATAGGGGAGGTAAAGGGTGTAATACCTCTTAAATGTTAGGTGATGAAACTCTAAATCATCAAGGTACTTTTTGGTGCAGTGGTTTAGAGCACATTAGAACTCTAAAGTTAGGCGTGCTTAGGTTAGGTCAATCCTATGATAGGTAACCTCCTGAGAAACTGTTGTATTATAGGGCAAAATTATATATTATCTAATGCCAAAGTGGATAATACCTCAGTGAAATGGGTTCCAAGCTAGGTTGTTACAAGGAACATACTAATGATGTGGAGCTCTATCACCAATGATGTGACACTCCTAAGACAGACTAATCAAGAAGTTCATACTCTCATCCAGGTATGTAATATAAACAAAAGTTGGTACTTTACTAGCATTTATGCATATCCTGACTTAAATGTTAGACTTACTTTATGGGACTCTATAAGAGGCTACGTGAGAGAAATTGGCAATAAGCCTTAGTACATTATGGGGGATTTCAATGAAATTTTAGCTTAGCATGAAAAATGGGGGTAGCGTTGGGTGGGGGTGTAGAACAATGGATGCTAGAAGAGCTACTCTTTATGTTAAGTGCATGAATGAATGTGGCTAGATAGACTTAGGATTTATTGGCCCAAAGTATATATGGTCCAACCATAGAGAACTCTACCACTTGGTTCAAACCCGTATAGACCAAGGTTAGGGAAATTATAGTTGGAAAATTCTCTATCCAAAAGCAGCTTAAATACACCTATAGAAATGGACCTCTGACCATAGGCCTCTTTTACAAACTACTGAAATTCTAAAGATTGAAGGCAAAGTGGAAAACCCCTTTCGTTTTGAGCCAATATAGCTCACTCACAATGCATTCCCAAGCTTAGTTGAATTTGCGTAGAGAGAGAGGAGTTATAACTACTTTGAGCCGATCAAACAGTTTCAAAGCAAAGCCTGGGCGTGGAAAAACTTGTCTTTGGACACATTAGGAAGCAGAAGAAAGAACTCCTTACAAGAATGAAGGGCTTAGATGGGAAAATTAATTAGAACCCTATTGAATATATACTGCACCTTGAAAAAGAACTAAGAGGGTAGCTATCTTTAATCTTGCATGAAGAGGAGCTCATGTGGTATACGAAAGCTAGATCTAAGTACTTAATGGAAGGAGACTGAAACACTAAATACTTCTATGCTTCAATCCTTAAAAGGAGAAGCAAGAATAGAATAATTGCCTTGAAAGACATAGTTGGGAACTGCATAATAAACCAAGCTTGCTTAAAGCATCATATAAGATATCATTTTGTAAAACTATTCACTACATAAGACATAATGGTGACTAAGGAGAATCCCCTCCCACAAACCTTGCAATCTAGCCTAGATTATGAAGATTTTCAAAAGCTTGATTAGTCCTTAACAAATGAAGGGATCCAGGCAGCCCTGCAATCCTTAGATCCATGGAAAGCTCCTGGCATGGATAGCTTACATAGCTAATTTTTTAGAACCTTTTAGGACTTATAGGTGATTCAGTTACAACAATGTTCAGAAATACAATACTAAGAAGAATCATACCATCTAAACTCGCCACTACCCTCCTTGTCCTCATCCCTAAAAAACCTGGAGCTAATGAAATAACTCAATTTAGACCCATAAGTTTATATAACATAACTTACCAATCCAACTTCTTACCTTAAAGAAAAGCCTTTGATAATGTTCTTGCATTGAATGAGGTGCTCCATAGTTTTCAGAAGAAGAAAGGCAAAAATGTTTGGATGATAATTAAAGTTGATATAGAAAAAACCTGTGATAAACTTGAATAGCATTTTATAAAATGGGCTATATAAGAAATAGGGCTACCACAATTTTGAAGTCACGGTGAATGGGAGTCTCTTAGAATCTTTCACCCCATCAAGAGGCATGCAATAGGGAGACCACATATCACCTTATTTGTTTATAATTTGCATGAAGATACTCAATTGCTTGATTAAGGATCAAATTCAACTTAAGCAATGGGAACCTATTAGCTTCAAAGGATCACAAATCAAACTACCACACTTATTTTTTTGTTAATAATGTGGTCCTTTAGGCTAAAGCCACCCCAAAGATCTACTTTTGCTATATAAGACAACTTGGACTTATTTAAAAAGTGGTTAGGCCTTTCTTTTAATCCTTAGAAGACAAGGTTATGTTTTTAAAAACAACTCTTAGAGCACTAAGAAGCGAACTTTTCAACATCCCAAGCATGAGAGAAAAGTTAATTGTTGGTAAATACCTAGGATTTAAGCTTGACAAAGGACTAAGATAAGAAAGAGGCAAGGTCTTAACATCCTAGAAAAAAAATTCAGAATAGATTGAGTGGCTGGAAAAGTAAACCTTTGAGCATGGTAAGCAGACCAAGAAGTTCCTTCTTATTACATGCAAGCTTCAACATTAAGCAAAGAATTGATTCATACTATAGACCAATTATCAAGGACTTTTGTTTGGGGCGAGAAGGACAACATTAGGAAAACACACTGGACAATTGGGAAGCCATGACTACTCCGAAAAGCATGGGGGGGGGGGGGGGGGTTGGGATTGGACAACTTGGAAAAGAGAAATTGTGCATAGCAACTTAAAAGGCTGGGTGAATATACGAAGCAAACAACCATTTGGACTAAGATTTGTTGGGCTAAATACAAGAAGAAAAAAAAAAAAAAAAAGAGGGGAGGAATTATTTTTTATGGGAGTTGAAAGTAACATTTGGAAAAAGTAACACTTGGAAAGAATTAGCCCTCAGCCAGAGTTGACTAAATTACCAAAATGAATAATTAATCGATGATGGTACCAAAATAAGCTTTTGGCAGGACTCTTGGTCTAAATTTGGTCCACTAAAGAATATCTTCTATGACCCACATACCAAGCAAACTGAAAGTAGTAAACTTTGTGAGTGTTGTAGAGCAATATAAGAGTGGAAGGAAGATTATATTGGTTATCCTATTGGGCAGTGGCTAAAGATTAATTTGGGTCCAATATACCTTTCAGAAACTAGGAAAGATGAACTGACTTTCGAACCTAAAAGATAGGCGCCAACCTCAACTTAAAGAAAATTATGAGAAACTCATTGACCGAACCATGTCCATGATAAGCAATCTGAAATGGTTATGGCAAATTCCAACACTACCAAGGATCAAGCTTTTCATTTGGATAGTGCTGAGGAAAGAGTTGCCCACCAAAGAAAAAATCAAAGAGAGAATTGGCTATGCGGATACTAACTGCCCATGGTATGAGAATGAGGCAGAAAATATTAGCCATGCCCTTCGTGATTGTCCACTAACACAACAGCTTTGGTCAGCCTGTTGACATCCTCACAAGGAAACACTCGATATTGTCAAGTGGCATCAATAGCTGAAAGTTAATTGTGCAGACATGAAGTATGTCGGTAATCATCGATCTATTCCATGGAGCACCACATTTTCATTCATGTTATGGACCCTTTGGAAGTATAGGTAATATGTAGGGTAGACAAGAAGTATTGTCAAACATATAGCAAGAATCAATCTCTGCTGGACCCCGCCAGCCACTGGATTTGTTAAGCTAACTACTGATGCCTCAATGTCTGAAACAAATCAGAATGCAACGATAGGGGGTGTCATCTGACATGAAGAAGGCAACTGGATTATGGGGTTCTCGCGAACAACTGGAAACATGCAAATTCTTATGGCTGAATTGTGGGGGTTGTTTTTGGGGCCTTCATTATTGTACAAAAATGGGCTTCAAGAAAGTTGAAGTTTGCATGGATTCGTTGTCTGCAATCCATCTAGTAAACAATGACACAAATTATATCAATGAATATTCCCATATTTTGTTTGCTCGCAGGGAAAAGCATTCCTGGTTTGATCATATCTCCATCAGTTTCACCCACCGAGAAGCCAACCCTGTTGCAGATAGACTGGCTCAGCTTATGCGCAAGGAAGACATCTCCGATGATCTTCTGTTTTTCGTGCTTCCAGAGGCAATATCATTATACATGTATGTGGACCTACAGCAGGGATATTACTTCTACCCTGCATTAAGTGTGGCTTGTATGTTATGTTGTGTGTTTCTCCTACAATTCAGGTTAACTTTTGTAATGGTACTCATGTAAGCTATGTATAACTTCTTTCTTAATCGAAAAAAAAATAAAAAACTTTAAATAATTTGTTTACCATGATGTACTCAAAGTAGCATCTCAAAGTAGCATGTAATAATGATTTATTTTGATATGGTTACAAGTTATATAGTATTTATGAGTCAAACACTAGAAAAGATTTTATGGCATATTTTAATAAAAATAAATAGACATATGAAAATATATCATTTTATAAAAAAAAAAATATATTTTTAAGAGAAAACACTTTATATTGATAGTTGATTTTCCTTAAAACAAACGGGCCTAACTTGGTATTAGAAGAATCCAAACTTTTAGTGACTAAAAAGAAAACCAATCTATCCATTCAAAATTGAATTAAACCTTTCTACACCCATATCATCTACTTGGCATTGATCTTCATACATATATACCTTGTCAAAAATTACAAACGGATTTTACAATCAAACAACTAATGTGCAAAATTCAAGTTAAAGAATAACCTATTTTAAAATCCCTAGTAAAATAATGAAACAAAAGTCAGCAAATAAACTAAATTCTTCTTATATTTCATACTTAAAAATCATATAATTCAAAACTCCAATAAAAATGTGGGTCATCCTTCATGTAGTCTTGATTATCATATGGGCTCTCAAGGTATTGCCGCCTGCCGGTTGTCACACTCCATGCTATTGCCTCGTCAATCTTATGGTGGCTTCAACCACCACTATAGTTACATTTCACATTCCCTCCAAAATGAATAATGTAAAATGTTTTCGTGCGCAACTAGTACATTGAACTTTAGGATATGGATAAATTTAATGCCTAGAAGTATAGTAACCAAATGATGTTTTAAAATTGCAAACTATTTAACTTAAGGATCGGATAAATAAAATGCCTAAAATTATGCTAACAGATCCGAGCACCATTTGATTAATTATGGAACCTATCTCGCTCACCTAATGATACATTAGCATGAAAACGATTTTTTTCAGTAATTAAATAGAAAAAGAATAATGTTTAAGATTGACGTAAAGTCAAACAACGGTAGTGCATTAATAATATATATTAAAATAGTACATAAACCATCAATATACCTTAAATAACTGTTTTCAAAAACTATGTAATATGAGTGTAGTTAAATAACTAATCTTGGCTTAATAATATAAATTTGACCAATAAAAACTAAGTATATGGTTTGTGCACATATTGATATCTAAAGTTAACTATTAGTTAAGTTTGGCTTGGACTCCATTAAGGTAGCTAACTAGTCAACTTAAATATTATACACCTCCAACTCTACTTGGTTATTGTCAAATCGAACTAGAAAAAATATCAAACCAAATTTAAATAACTCGTGACAAATTGAACTTATTTATCTCCCTAAATAGAATCATCACCCAAAGAGGCCTATTGTAGATTGTAGAAACGATACAAGTTTTGCTTGTTCTAGTTTGATTACAATATGCTTAAAAGAGGCTATCTTTTGAAGGGTCTAACCTCATACTATTTAAAGGTCTTATCAAGCAAGAATTTCTATTTAAAGCACTGGTGAAAAGGGGAACACTCATAGTTTCTTATAATACAACATCAGAATTTAAAGTTATTTCCACTTTTACCTACACCATATACATAATCATAAAGATAGTTATAGGAAAAAGGTCATGAGAAGCATAAACATTTTGAGTTTCATCAATGGGATCCTAAACATTTCTCAAAATATACTTAAATCCTAAACCTTTCTAAATTCTTGGGTATTGAACCTTTTCAAGTATAGATGATCTTAAAAATTCTTACATTACATTTGGTATATAAAAATTATCTAAAATGGAATTAAATAGATTGGAATGATATAAAATTAAAGACTAGAATATTAAATCCATTACTATATTTGAAAATGCCTATATAATTGAATAGAATGAAAAATATATTTAAGAGTATTTGTCAAAATAAGTAATTTTGATAAATAACAGTTAATAAAAGTAAAATGGAATCACAATTTTTAAAAGACAAAGTTGAACCCATACCACCCCCACCCTTCCCTTAAGCTAAAATTGCTAATTTTTAGGAGTAGTAACTCTACCTTTTAGAAATACTTCCAAACATACGAAAGAAGATAAAAAAATGAAACATAAAATCGCGATTACACTATGGATCTACTTATATTTTTACTCTGGATCTATTCCCACATACTAAATATGATATTAAAGAAAAACCAAACAGGTATGACTCTCCAAACATTTTGATGCAGTTTAAAAATGTCTAGGAATCAAGTACACGTTTTAAAAGGTCTGCGACAATAAATTTAGAAATATTTAGAACTAGGGGGTAAAAAAAATAAAGATTTAGGGCTTTTAATAATTTTTTTCCTTCCATCTTGGGTCTCATTATTTTACCTGTAAAAAGCAAAGGAAAAAAAATTAAAAAAAATGATGAAATACAATTGTAATAAATACAATAATAAGCTCAATTAGGCTCAAAAGCGCCTCAAGCTAAAAAGTCTTAAAAACTCAAACAAGACTTATAACTTGAATAGATATAACTTGCGTAGATCCAGCTCACTTGTGCCCTTCAACTAGATTATAACCCGAAGAGGTATTGTCCATGTGGTTTCGCATGCGCTAACAGAAGACACCATCGACAGAAGTGTACTAACTACTAACCTCGTATCACTACTAAAAGGTAAAAGGCGACACAAGCCAAAATATTTATACTAAAGAGAGTCTTTTATTTCTCGGAGTTTTCCAAAATACGTCGTCGGCATTTTCCAAATTCTCACTTTAAAAACCCCCTCAGAAACAAAGATGTTCCGGTACTTTTTAGGGTCTCCTCATAACTAATCCGAACCTTGTTTAGTGAAAGTTCTTATAAGTCAGCGTCAGAGGAGGCTATGCACCCCTCGTCAGGTCCAGCAAATAGAGAAACAGGACATAGACTAGACTACAACTGCAGATAAAGACCCAAAAGCTTCCATGCTAGAGCTTGCAAATCCTCCTCTGTTCGTGTTTCCGTCAAATACACGGAAAATAAAAAAAGAAAAACTTTTAACAAGTATTGTACCCTGGTTTTTTGGTATATACATAATAATATGTATTTCTAAAAAAGATCATTTGAAGGCACAAAATTTTTGTACTCCTGCATCTGCTACTTCATCTTTTTCCTCCGTGCATTGCCTT
The DNA here is from genome assembly GCA_024138015.1 of Lumnitzera littorea. Taxonomy (NCBI): domain Eukaryota; kingdom Viridiplantae; phylum Streptophyta; class Magnoliopsida; order Myrtales; family Combretaceae; genus Lumnitzera; species Lumnitzera littorea. The sequence goes on along the minus strand of JAMXBB010000001.1, from coordinate 153,385,491 downwards.
ACTTGGTTAGGCAAATATGAAGGAAAATCTCTAACCTCATGTCCGCCTGTTCCCCAGTAAGACAAGCGCATCCCATCATTTGTTGAGCTATTTCCAACTAGAGTGCCATGATAAGAGATCTCAAATAGGTAGTGGAACCAAAAGAGAACTGTCAATTTGCCTTTAAACATGATCAGTGCACAACAAAAACTGCAACCATTATCTTCAAGACTTACATTTGCCAAACAAGACATTAAGCCGCATATCCATCAAAATCATGCACGCAATGCGCAGGCAAATCCCCATGCATGGGACTAATTTCTAATTTGCCACAGCTAATTGCTCCTTGATCTTTTGCAATACCACTCAAGCCCTTATAGCTATCTGTTGCCTCAAAAACATACCTGTACAGTGTGCTTGCGGCTGCATTCCCAACTCAATTCTAGATCCACTTGAAGAAATTTCTTGCAATGAATAGTAAAAATTACAACTAAATCCAGATGTATTGCTTGCGCAAAGGGCAAACAATTTCCACAAAAACTGGCACCTGAGCTTATATTATTTCCATACCTATATATCTCCTTGAGTAAATAAAAAATATACGAATGAGAACATTTAAGCTATGCGACATCTAACCATGATGTCAAAGCAAACAAATGGAAACATTAATAGAAATTCAAAGCTGCAATCTCTCCCATAGTTAACTTTCACTAAAAGATGCGCACGTATAAGAGTCTTCCAGTTGAATAACACGAATTCATGGATGGGGTATAATTGACTGCAAAAGGCTAAGATCTTTAAGGCAATACATCCATAATCTTCCCCAGTGAGGGAACCCAAAGATATATTCTACAAGCTCCTTATTCAATTCAATACAAACTAAAATTCTGGCCTGGACAATACCTTACCCATATATCTAAATCCAGCATATGCACCTTTCATGCAGAAGTTGGCAGAAAAACGACAGAGAATCTGTTTTCATTAGAAATTATGTCTCCCAATATTTTGGTTTCAAGAGATCCTGCAAAATGCATTTGACAACATCCTTTCCACTTAAAGCTTATGACAGGTGCCTAAGTACTTGTCCAAAGCTACAATTATCTAAACCAATCGATTATTTTTCCCTAATAATTCACAACCTTAACACCACCAGAAACAACAAAGTTATTCAGGAAAAATGAAATGATGGTCCAACCAGTTGCATATTGATCAAACATCATACATGAAATTCACAAAGGATTCTTCAAGCATGGGGCTAATATTATATGCACACAGCTATTGCCTAAGATCCTATAAAGTTCACCACAAAGGAATCCATGATCTTCGACATCTAATTATTGCTTCATAAGCATGCCATACATAGTGTCCTTTCATTGCATTCCCAATTCATTGTGTGGTCAAGATCCCTGCAAATTAACTTCTAACAACAGAATAATAACAGAAATACAGCACTGTTAAGCCCCCAATCCAAACTTCTAATCGAATTCTCAACATTGCTTTCTGCAAACCTATCCAATTAAATTCCTTGTGCACAGAGCAGCCCTTTTGTCGAATATTGTGTCAACTATGTTCTTTCAATAAACAAGAGAGTTTGATCACCATCTGCTTGAGTAACTAAGAAATATACAAAAACAGAACATGTGAGCTGCATTAACCACACTGGTCTTTGGGATCGAGGCATTCTTTCTATACAGAAAAATCAAAAACACTTCAAAGACATGAACTCTTTCCATACTTACCTTTTCCATAAAATTCAATCTTTTTGCATTCTTTTGCTAATACTCCAGCTAAACAACTTCCACAGACAAATACATACAAATAAAGTCCTCAAGCTAAACTAAATGGGTTCGTGGACAGGAAAATGTAAAACCAGGGAAAGCTATGACCATTGAAGCTATAGGTACGAAAGCATTTACTTCTTTTAAACTTGTGCCCCTAGGCACTCATTTAAAAGAAGTAAGTGCATCTAAATAACCAAATCAAAGAATCAAGTTCTCTGAAAGATTGACAACCTTACAACACCACTGGTACAGCACAGCTATTCACAAAAATGAAAGCAAAATTATTATCAATCTGAAGAACATAATTCATATGTAAATGGAACTTGACAACATGTAATCAAGAAGCTACTTACTACCAGCACAAGCATCCATACTTGTACAACTAAATTGCAAAATTTCCCACTAAAAAGGATTAGCTACTGTGCAAAGACACATTCACCAAATTGTACAAAAAATTATCAATCTGAATTGCCCGATATTCAAAAGAACACTTGATCATTAACTTTGGAACAGCATAGGAACATCTAGCCTGACCAAAAAAATATTGTTCAGAAAGGTAATCAGAAATTGGCAACATGCGACCAAGAAACTCCTGAGTACTAGCATAAAACCACCCACAGTTGTTTTGTATACATAGTTACCATGTAAAAGGTGTATAATACTCATCAAATATGATGATTCAGGGCATGAAACACACACAACAAGAGCAATAATATTACTAATCATTCAAAAGAACACTTAATCATTGGCATTAGAACACCATCAGAACATCTAACACAACACCAACACCACCATCATTATCATCATCGTCATCATTATCTTCATAGGGGATACAAAATTAAAATATACATCAGTTGAACCCAGGGAAGGTTTACAAAAGATAACATTGTTTCAGTATTAAACACCTTCCAAAACCCCCATAAAACCATCAACCGGAGATTAGAAATTCTTAAAACATAACGCCAAACCTTCAAACTTTGATTAAAAAGGTACAAATTTGAACATAATACCCAGATACTAAAAACATCAAAGATCCAAACATCATGTCCTTAATAATCTTTTCTCATTACTTATTTTTTAAAACTTCCTCGAACACCAGGTTTGGTTTTTGAACAATCGGCAACATGTGTAGCATGGAGATTACTAAGCTTATTTTCATCAAAAGGAATTTTTGGGTGTTTAGCGTCATGGTGGATTTGCATCGATTTCAGATCAGGAGCTGTTATTTTGCAGTGTGGACACTCGAACTTGGCATGTCCACCTTTTTCTTGACCCGTGCGATCGGCTAGACCCGCCTTTCCGCCGCCACGATTGGTGGTTGCGGCATCGACCTTGGCGGCGATCTCCTTGGCTGTGTGCTTCTTGGGCTTTGCCTTGCCTGTCATGTTGGTGTAAAGGGTTTGATCTGAAAAACCTAAGAAACCCTAGCTGGGCTTGTGTCCTAGCAAAACAGGGGAAAAGAAATATTGGATCGAATGCGCACAATTGCTGATTTGCGATTTTATATATAGAGAGAGGGAGTGCTGTGTACTGGAGGCTTATCCACAGTATGAATAATTATCCATTTTCACCCTAACATGTCTATTTTTCTATTTCCTATACCATTAGTCCAATGTCTGACTCCACACACCCATTGAAAAAGATAATCGATCTATAAAATAAGGAAAATTCTACACGCACCCCCCCGTGTTCATGGAATATTACGTGGAAATCAAGTGTGAATTATTATGATATTGCCATTACACAATATTATTATAAAAAGCCCATAAAATAATTGATTATCCTATATTTTATTTACCTTTCATTAACTACTCTTTATAAAATATATAAGGAAAGGGAAAATGACGAATTTGATTATTTCATAACAGTGTCATTTTTCCCTCCAACAATTCGAAAAATGTTCTTTCCCAACATTATCAAATTTCTATGACGATTACTAATGCATGCTACCTTTTTCTTCTAAAATACATAAACATAAAGTAGTATCAAATACTCCCCAGGTAATGGAATAATAATAAAGAGTAAAGGTTAAAAAAGATGGGTTGGAGGTGGAAAATTGACGTAGATTATTCGCGATTAGAAGAAGAAATTGCAAAAAGGTGAATGGGATTCGTTTTAGGGACTGGTGCATAGATTACATGGTGGAGAGGATTAATAAGAAACAGAGGGAAGATTTTATCAGAAAATAGCACAAAAATTTAGGATAAAAGAGAGATCTTGATATTTTACTTGATTTTAGGTTTCAAAACTTCACTGAGTACATAAATTTGGAGAACCTTTTTAACTTTTATAGTTTATAAATAGTAAATTACACAAATATCATCTCGTAACTTTTAAAATTACATAAACCCTCACCTTATTAAAAAGTAAAAGTCAATGCTTAACCCTATGAAATTAAGTGTATACCCTACTTATTTAATAAGTGATCGTCTATATATCCATTTAACCAAACATTGACAATAAAATATAAAAAATAAATATCGTGTCAAATTTGTATGTTAATGTGGCATGTTGACACTTATTTTTGTAAACTGGCCGAATCTCTTATATCATTACTCGATTTGATTCTAATAAAGAATACCCACTGGATAACAACTTGAAATCAGAGAAATACAATTAAGCACTAATCACTCCGTGAACACAAACTTATGATCAAAATAATTAGATGGAAACCCAAAAAGACAAAAAGAAAAAAGAAAAAAAAAAAAACCCTAAATCCCATCATAAAATCAAATCCTAACACCACTGTAAAATCAACAAGTAGAAAAGAACCTAAATTCCCAACGAGAAATCAAACTTAACACTATCATCAAATTAGCAAGTGGAAACCTTAACTTAAACTCACACAATCCTGAAATCAGCAAGTAAAAACCCCATCTTGCAAGTTGTTTCCTCAAATCCCGATCTAACAATACCCTAAACCAAACATTAAATCCCCATATTTAGGAAGAATGTACCAAATACATGAAAGAATCATTCACTTGCTGTATAAAATGTGTAAATTGCAGGAATAACACCTATTTTGGATAAGAAAATAGACTTTAGGTACAATACATGTCTATTGATTTAAAAAATATATATATAATTATAAATTATATAAAAAATTTATTAAAATACCGATGTAATGAAAATGCAATATTACTATTTATACTAACATTAGTGTCGCATCTACATAGTTTTATAGATGTTATATAATTACTGTATAAAAAAATTAATATCTCATTTTGAGGATATGATATAACTTTAAAATTTTGATAATTATTTTTGTATAATTTATATTTTGTAAATTTTTTTTTTTTAATTTTGATTGTAAACAAGTGATTTTCTCAATTTTGTTATCATATCAAGTCTTCAATTACAGAATAGCTCATAAAAGCTTTATCTCATATATGTTAGAGATATCTATTTAACTAAAAAAAAAAAAAAAGGAAGAAAGAAACCAGCCTTTCCTCATTAAAATAAACATTTCCATGTAAAACTCTCAAAATTACCGCATTTAACCAAATTTGTAGAAAAGAAAAGCAAAAGGGAGAGAGAAAAAAATAGCCGTTCCTCAATAAAGCCATTTCTCCTTCAAAACATATATGAGATAAAGCCTATATGAGCTATTATGCAATTCCAAATCCAATATAACAACAAAAAATGACAACAAAATTGAAAGCAACCTTGGAGTCCTTTCTTTTTTTTTTCCATAAAATAGGTGCTATTTTTATAATTTACACATTTCGTACATCAAATAAATGTTCTATTCATGTACTTAGTTCATTCTCAACAACAATTGTCTCTTCTTCCTACAAATGGGGGTTTAACGTTTAGGTTTAGGGTTTTGTTAAACTAAGGAAACAATTTGCCAGATGGGGTTTTACCACTTGCTAATTTCACGATGGTGTTAGTTTACGCTTAGGGTTTCTACCTGCTAATTTGGCAATGGTGTTAAAGTTTGACTTTTTGGCATGGGTTTAGGTTCTTCTCCACTTGTTGACTTCATGGTGTTGTTAGGATATGATTTCACCATGAGAATTTCCACTTTTTGACTTCATGATGGGGGTGTAGGCCCTTTTTTCCATGTACTGTGAAATTACTTTTATCGTAAGTTTAGGTGCATGAAGTAATTAGTGCTTAATCATATTTCTTTGATTTCACATTCTTACTCAGTCCTTATTCTTTTTTAAAATCGGATTATGTAATGACATATGGGATTTGATCAATTTATATAAAATAAGAGTCAACATGCGACATTAGCATGGAAATAGGTCGTAGCATTTATTTTTATATTTTATTGTCTACGTTAGATTATGTCATACTCCTTAAATAGAAGGAAATGAAACACCAATCATTGAAATATTATTTGGTATAGTAGCTTAAAGTTTATCAAAACAATAAAGTAATTGTGCTTAATAGAGAGTAATTTCATATGAGTGACCTTAAAAAAAAAAATTGCATTAAAGGACAAAATCATATGATGTCCCATGTTAATATGGACAATATCTCAATGGAAGAAGTATCAATGAAGTCATTATTGATAAAATTAGAGCGGTCCACCAACCAAAAGCGAGAGAATAAAGTGTTACGAAAGGCAAAATGTCATTTTATATACTAATTTATTAATGTGCAGTTAGGTAATCTTATGAAAGTGGATCAATCATGGGTTGGATACAAGCTTAGTGATAAGATCTTGAGTTATACTAGTAAGTACTTTTACATACTTGCATTATTAATTGCATGTTGTGCGATATAAGTGTTCTGATGTAAAGGTGAATGTAAATAAGCATTTGTTAGTCCCTTAAGATAGGTGTTAATGTTATCAAACCCATTTGAATAGGTTTGTGTAGAAGTTAAGCCATATGGAGACAAGTTTTTAAGAGTTTAACTCTTCCTATAAAGTTAGATGGTTGACCTTAAAAGTAAAGAAGCCTAGAAACTAAATCTATCATTCTAGTCAACTTAGAAGGTTGTACAAAGATGTCAGAAGGTCCATTGAATAAGACAAAATGTTGAACCTAATTGCTTCAAATAAGTTAAAAGGTTGCACTAAAAACTTAGAAGGTTAACATTTTGAGGGTAGAAAGATAAATTTGAATTAGAAGTTTAAAAATTAAACTTAAAATGTTGAATTACATATATAGAAGAATAAAATATGAGGTTAGAAGGTTCCAATTGTAGAAATATGAAGTACTTTAGGCATATATGTGCCATATGTTTAAATTACAAGTTCTAAGTTCCAAATGCTAAGTTTTAAGTTATTAATAGTCTTGTACTTACTTTAGGGATGGCATAACAACTTTCCTTCAAGTAGAAAGATTTAAAAAGTATAAACAATTAAAAGGTAAGTCCTTACATCTTGATAATCCATATTAAACATAAACATAAATAATATAGATATCTATTTTTTTCCCTATTCAAAGTTATTCACGCATTACTTTTCTTTTAAGGATTTTCTCTTTTTACTACACAACTACTGGACACTATATACGTGATCCATGTGTAAATTTAATAACATTAAAACATATAAAATATTAATTGCAAAACATCTATGTAGTTAATTACATGAAACAATAAAGATTATAAATGTGAAATAAAATAGTTTGATACTAAATTATCAAAACATACAATAAAACCTCTATAAATTAAAAATATTAGGATTGTAAAATTTTATTAATTTAAAGAGGTATTAATTAATCGATAAATTAATACTTTATGGATTTAAAGAGTGTGTTTTTGGATTTAATGAATATAAATTTAATTGAATAAAAAATCATTGTATATCATTAATATATGTATCGTATTTCATAAATTAATTTAAGAAAATTGATTGTACATATATATTTATGCAAATAAGTACATAAATGGTATTCATTAGAGGTGAGCGAATACAAGGTAGGTAAGATGTGAGACTGTATTCATATCCTACCCTATAGGTTTCGAAATTTTGTTATTTGTACTCTATTTTATAGCACTTTAAAACCATCATATAGATTGAATAGAGTATAAGCTACCTAGTAAAACCTATAATTTTTTTTTTTATTTTCCTTATAATCATCAATATGGCTTCTTTTTTTTTTTTTCAAAATATAAAACAAATAAGATCCTTTTAAAAAAAATATTGTTTAATTTATTTGATCTTTCAAATTACGCCAATGAATGGAGTTAACTAGAGTTAAAGAATCATTATTATTGTGGAGAACTTTTTATGAAAGCTTTATACAAACATTCTTTGTATAAATAAAATATTTATTTTATGATAATCATATTATAGAGATATTTAAGGAAATAAACATATTGTTTTAAAAAAATGAAAGTGGTCGACATCGTACTTAACACGAGGTCTAAAAGTTCATTTTAATGAGATGATATCTTTTATTTATTAATTTTATTTAATTAATATTATAGAGTGGAGACCTTAGAACTCGTTCCTTATACGCATTAAAGTATAAGTTATAAGGTGGATATAAAATATCCTAACTTCTTACCTATACTTATCCTATGAGAATAGGTTTTAAAAAATTATTATCCGAAACTTATTATGTGACTTTACCTACGAAAAAACTACTTAATTAAGCAGAGTGGTAACTTGCATCATAGGATTACCCACTCACCTCTAAGATTCATTATTTTTAATACTTAAACGACATTCATTATATTGAGTAATTAAAAAAGTTCAATACAAGTAACTCATATCTATAGGTTCATTGTATTAGAACTAAATAAATTCAATGTTACACAATGAAGATAACTACTATATAAACAATATAGAAAAAAATCTTAAAATCATATTCTAATAATGGCTTCTCATCTAGAAGATGTCCAAAAATCAACCATGACCGATGAAATATGTATAGCAATAAGAAAAGCTACAAAAGAAATCAACCTATATATGAATTCAAGAAAAAACAAACACTAGATTTATATTTTACTAAATAGTTATGTTTGTAATTTTAGAGAATTATATGAGACTGATGGGATTATAGATTTATATAAGTGTTTTCTTAAAAATTATTATCTTATCAATTTTTGAGATTATTAATTTTATCAACTAACCTAAGTCAAGATCCAAAACGATTATTTTAAAGAAATTATTAATTTATCGAGTATTAGTTTATGAAAGTTTAACCGCAAGTGGAGAACATATAACTACATGAATTGTCAATACATTTTAGGACAATAATAATTGATTCAATGTAGATCTTCCCAAATGTTAGCAAAAATAACGGAAAACAAATTGATGAACTAAATAATTTTGTGACGGTACAGTAGTCCTTGTACATAGAGACATAACCTAACGAGGATGTCAAGAGACGCACTGTAAATCAAATTATAAGTAAGTTCTTGAGTTTTTAATAACTAAATAATAGAATGAATTATATTATGTGCTAAAAATGCATTTATCAGAAAATGATCTGTAAGATCAAAATATAATTGGCTTAACCCTTGATAAAGAAAATATGAATGGAATTTTAGCTGTTAATTCTAGTTAAAATACAAATAGCCGAATAAGATAATTTTGAATTCTATAATACTAAGAAACAATGTGTTCTAAAAACCTTTAATTGCATTGCTAAATGTGGTTTGCTGAAGATAAGATGTTTTATAATTGAAATGTATTAGTAATAACATATGTCATGATACCATAAGTAAATGTAACATACGAAAAGATAGATATGGAAAAAAAAAAATATGTGCTTATAATGGGTTTCTTTTTCTTTTTACAAGGAAAAACAGTAAAAACATTAAAACGTTGCATTTAATTTAATATCACAAGTAAAAAATTTAGAAGAAGATAGAAGATTTGTCACACCACGAAACCAAAAAGGTGTTGACAATCGCCGCGTATTTCACTCGAATGAAAATTTTTTAAGATGATGAAACAAGTAAGTCTTACTTAACTAAGTGGATATCTAATAAATTTTAAATTTTTGAAAACACTACATTAAGTTTTTGAGACATATGATAAGTGTCAAATTTTTTCGAAAGTCCGATAGAGTTCCATATGTTTTAGGAAAATTCCCAGATTTACAAAACTCTATAGAGTATATATATATATATATATTCTCAACAGCTAGCCTTAATTGCCTCCGAGCACAAAAAAGGTTATATCAGACAAATTAGAAACCACATGCTCAAATTCGAACTCCACACAAATAGAAAATTAAAAGTTGCTGTAAACTAGGAAACAATTCGTTGTATTTTGCATCTCTACAGGCCCATGTGTCAATCCCATGCACAAATGAGTTTAAGTAGTAGTAAATTTCCACTTCTTCGGGATTGTCCGCTCATAGCACGATGGAATTGTCCGATTGTAGCCCGACGCGCTGCTTCAATGCCTCGATATGACAGAGAGGTCCGTTTGATATTCAAAAACTGCTCCGCAATAATTGGACAAGTGGGAAATGTTGGTGTAAACCAGAAAAATTTGGGTAGAGCTGGATCGAAATATTGGCTAGATAACAATTTTGCTATTTATTGAAATAATTTTACTGGAATATAGGAGTAGGGGAAATCCCCATATGGATAGAAAGAGTGGAGTAAGTACGTCTTTACACTCCCTGACACATGCACAATTACACTGAATAAAAATTCTGTTGGATAGCAATATGATATATATGCTAATAGTTCATCTCATTCAAGAAGGAGAGATAACCCCAAGTAATATTTGGTGCCCTAGTAAAAAAAGGTAAAAATTAAATTTACAATGAAAATTGTGATACTTGATATATTAGAAAACAGGATTCATAGTACATATTAGCCATACAATTCAATTATTTGTATCCCTTTTCACATTCAATTCAAACGGAGAGATGAATTAATGTATTTTTTATTGGATTTGATTCCATCGGGACAGCCTCGCTCCTTTCGTCTCGTCTTCTAGTGCAAATAGCAGAAATAAAGAGAGATAATCTTCTTTTGAGTCTAAAAAAATAAGACTAATACCTATATTAAATAAATATAAATTTCTATTTAATAGAGATATTAAATATTTCCTGTGAAATTATTTCTATATTGGACCTTGGACATATAATAGTTCCGAATCGAATCTCTTTAGAAAGAAGATGTTATCGAAATGGAAATCCATTTATTTTGATTATCCATATTTATTTCTATTTATTCTATTCTATATATTAGCTTTAATATTCTATATTCGATTTAATCTAATAGAATCTCTATTATTTTAGATTTTGTTTTTATTTATGACTAGAATCCTCAAACTCAAAGAGGAAGACTATCTTTTTTTTGTCTCCTTTTATTAGTTATTTAGAATAGAGTAAGTAGTTAGATGCGGGAAACTAGCTATAAATTTGGATCTCATAATTTAGAGTATTATGAGTCTTGGTATATTCTTTTTCTTTTTTTATTAGGATCCACAAGAACAGATATAGGAACTTTATTGATTGAATACGGAAATACTTGTTTTTTTTTTTTGCTTTGATACGTGATCCAGTTTCATTCTCTGCAGTTTTTTAGCAATTTCCAGTTAGCGGTTCATGTAAGGATAAGGAATAGGATTCCGCTGAGACAATAAGGTTCCAACCAATTTTCTTGTTTATGCCTTTCTTGGGAAGTAAAAAGGGTTTCAACATTCCTTTCAGTCATTTGCCACCCATTGATTCAGTTGACGTGGAAGTCCCCTTTTTTGGTGATCCATCATATGATGCGAGAGAATAGTATCTATCGATAGGAGGTCATACTTCTAGAAAGGGTGGAAGGGTCCTCCTTTCCTTAGACTCAATGGGCCTAATTCTACCTATTGGTCCTATCTCATGATAACTTTTTTTGTTAGTATAGAATTTTTGGGCTATGTCAATGGAGTTGTGAGAGCACCGAATCCTGATCAGCAGAATTTTGCCAAACTTCAATTTGAATGGGAAAGAAAGAAAAATGCAAAGATTTTTTCATGGATAAAGAATGCTCTTACCCCGAATGCATCTTGCAAAATTGGAAAGAGCCAAGGGACTGGACTATCTTGTCAGTTTCTATGTTCATTCAACCTTTTCAAAGAGATAGGATCTTGAAAAAAAAAACTATCTACTCCGAAAGGTGACATGAGTATATAGGAGTTATAAAATTGGATGACTGGCATTTGGGATGACTTGGCTATGCTGGAAGCTGTGGAACTTAGTCGTTCCAACTCTTTATTTCAAGAGAAACTCTTTTTTTATGCCAAAAAGACCAGAGTGGATCAAATCAAGATCTTTTTTTGATCAATCCTTTTCTCCGGGAACCTCTCTAGGTAACACAACACTATCTGACGGATCCCTATATTAAGGAATTCGAGTCTCGTCTTTCGACCTTCTGCAGTTCCCTTCGTTGGCGGTATTTATCATGCACTTCTGAGCCCTAAGCCTCTTGAAGAATCTTTTCCATTCTTTGGCTATGTATGGAAAGATAGAAATAAAATGACCACAATTTTGGGTATGCGTTTTTTATGATTTGATTTAGAAAATTTTCAAATCAAACCAAACTATTAATTTATGGTTGGTATTAAAGGATAAACAAAACCTAATCGTAGAATCAAACCAAATCGTTTTATAGAAAACATAGTAATATTTTATCTATAACTAAAGAAGTTATTTTGTTGTAATATAATACTTAAAAGAATTTTTTATTTACATTTATTGAAACATTTATGTATTGATTTTTCATTATCATAATTTATAAATTATATATATAGTTTGACTTAAATTTATGCTACATGCTATTTTTATAAATAAAAGTAGCTATTAATAAATATTTGAAATTTCTTAAAAGCATGAATATTGATTTTATTAATCTTTAATGTCATATCAATACTTATTATTATTAAATAAATTCAACACTTTTATATGAGATAATATGTTATGTAAATACACTTTCCTATATTAAAAAATACGATTTAATTCATAAACCAATCCAAATTAAATAAAAAATTTATAGTTTAAAAATTTTTTTAATCCAAACAATACAGTCTAATTTGAAGTTAAAAGAAAAAACCTTCGAATTTGGATTAGTTCTAAGAGAACTGAACCAATCCAAACTATGTTCACCCCTAATAACAAAAAAAAAAAAAAAAAAAAAATTGGAGTTTCCTTACCTAAAAATGAATAAAGAGAGCTATAATAGGTTTAGTACACAAGACTACAAGCTTATGCGATATGAAATTCACATTCCCAAACTAATGCAACAATGAGGATTCGATAGATAATCAATATAAAGTGAGGAAGCAAAATAATAATAATAATAAAATATCCCAAATCAAAGTAAAAAATGAAAAAATAAAAAGTCAATTTAAGGGAAGAAATTAAGAAAATCGATTTAAAATTTATAATTTGAGTTTAAATTTTAAAAAGATTTAAATATAATCAAGAAGACTTATCATCGATAAATCTTATCTTAATTTATAAATATAAGTATTCAATGGAAATGATTATGAAATTTCATCAGATAAAAATAATCATTTTATTATGATATAGATTATTCTTTTATTTACAGGTCATTAATACAATAAACTTTGTTACCGACATTTTATTTTAACTAGCATAGTATATTTTAATTAAGGAATAATCTTATCATTTTTCTATTGTTAATTTCTAACATGATTTATTTTATTCTAATATCCCTCCCTTTTTGTTTTGCCTTTCCCCTCGATTTTATTTTGGTCCCTTTGCGGAGCCCTTGTCCATTATAGAGAAACCCAAGAAGTCAAGAACCCTACACCTTTCTACAGTAAGCCGCCACGTGCCAATGAAACAACACTCCCTGACATTCACCCAATTTTAATGGACGCACCCCCAATTTCTTCGGAAGAAGGGACACCACAAGCTCATTCTTTCATTTTAATTTTCACTGGAAACCTTTCCTCTGTGTTTTCTTAACGTCCCTCCTCCCTCCTCCCTATACCTCTTCCCACTTGGACTTCACTCACTCATCTTCCATCTCTCCCTGCTCCGGTTTCCGTTGGGTTGAGTGGTGTTCTTCTTCCTTCTCCAGCCTCTTTTGCTTACGAGGGGGATGAAGAGTTGGTTGGTTCTTCTTCGAAAAACATTCGAGTCCCATACCTTATTTCCGCAGCACTCTGCTTCTTCAAGGACAACGGAGTTGTTTTCTCCTCTACGACTATTGTCTTCTTCTTTTCTTCTCCGGCGACGGCGAGCGTGATGAAGTCGCCTCCGACAAATATGTATTCTCCACTTACCTTGTTCGGTTACGAGTTTTACGAGGTCACCATAAAAAAAAAAAAAATAGAGCTCCAAGTCCTCCCTTTCATTTCCGATTACTTGTTCCATCTTCCCCTTCTCACCAAGCTTCGAACTCCGTAGAAGGCAATGAAGGTTTTCCCTTTTCTGGCTTTTGTTTTCCCTGTTTGTTTATTTTTTGGTAAGCGGACTTTAACTCTCATTTATTCCGATTATATATATATATATTTATATTATTAAAATCTTTAGAGTGTTATAATTAAAATTACTATTTAAATTAATATTAAATATTATTTAATAAAAACTTAATATTAAAATAATATTATAAAATTATATATAATTTATATTATAAATAAAATTATCTTTCTTTATAATATTCATATTTAATCTCATTTTTCGCTCTTTTAAAACTGAGCCTTATTTTCTTCTCTCCACTTTCTTATTTCTTTTCTTGTATAATTTTCAATAAAATCAATTTTTTTTCACAATTTCTATAATGTTTTGAAAGAAATCATTATAAATTATATATATAAATTAAAAATAAAATTTATAATAATAAATACAAAATATTTTACTATAACTTTAAAATAAATATATGTTTCTTTTTTCTATTAAATGTAAAAAAAAAAATTTACACACACAGTGTAAGTATACCAACAGCTAGTATATATATATATATATATATATATATATGTAAATATATGTCATTGTTAAAAAGTTATTTAATATTGTTTGCAATTTTATACTATATAATTATCATATCATAAGTCCTCGTAGGAGTTAAACATATATATATATATATGATAGTGTACTGTATATGTTAGTCTAATATATATAATATTATCAAATTAATTAATAAATGAAAAGATATCGTTTCTTATTTATTCCCGTACCGTTGGTGAAGTTGACAAAGATGTTTTGGTGCCTTATAATTTGGATTGCACTTCCTGAAAGAAGAACTCTTAGCTAAACAACATATAGTATAATAACATCGGTGATGCTCCATTACTAGCTATTAACTTTCCATTGCCTACTGGTTTATTCTCACGATCCCATCTTCATTTGATGTAGATAATCAATAATATCGCTATGTTTGCACAATTGATTAGACTTCATAATGATTTGTGGTTAATAGTAAAAACTAATAGCAATTTGTATAGGTAATAAAACAATCGATGGAAATAGGGAAGACCCCTTTGGGACCAAACCGGTCCAACATATCTCTAAATTGATTTAGAATCCTCTCAAACGGTTAGCTTATTATTGAATTGGTTTGGCTAATTTTATTAGAGACATTTCAATTAATAAAAATAAGCAATGGTAACAAGTAGGAAATCATTAAAAGATTTATAACTAATAAATAGATAAAGACTTATTTAACAATTATCCAAAAGTTAATATATATTTGTTCTTAATCTCAAATAGATTCATGATGGATATCAAGTTTCGAGTTCTTTGGATGAGTTGTTAAAGCTAATCGATACAAGACTTAAAGTTGTAAAGTTTTCAAAGCCATTGCAAGTTGTAGTATTTGTAGATGTAATAAAGTAGAAAAATGTTTCCAAAGACAATGGTATTTTGGGGATTTTCAAAAATTACTAAACCCTACTCACTCTAATTAGTCACCCTCATTCTAAAACCTTAAGAGTTTCCATTTAAAGCTTAATTCTCTTTCTTTATGTAGAAACTTAAGACCCTCTCCTAAACCTCACTCAAAAGTCGTAAGCAAGTATGGACTAAGGTAAGATTCTTAAACTAAATCCTAAGGAAATTTATAATCAAAGCTTCTAACATCCTAATCCTCTTATTCCTTATTGATTTCAGCTTCTTACTTAATATTTTGAGTAGAGTTTATCAACTTAGTTCAAGTAGCAGCTCACCTAAGTGTTTAAGGTATGTTAAGAGGAGGTTTTAGTACGATAAGCTTGTTTCTCATTTGAAGAACCTCTTAGAGATGGTGGATTTAGGTTTGCATAAAGGGGATAATCCGAAATTGAATGTTTTATAGATTTAAGGTCGTTACTAATCTTCATTTTTGTTAGTGTCACTAAGTGTTTGTATTTTTGCAAGTAAGTTCTTGGGACTCTCACCCTTGATTTTGGGATTCTTGTAAAGATTTTTGTCTTTTGGAGTTAGAATCTAAGGTTTGTAGCTAAGTTTTAATGTTGAAAATTATTGCAATAATGTAACCTAGGTTTCTCTTGGAAGTGTATACAATTTAGGTTAAGGAGTTAGAAGTTTTGGGTTGATTTCGAAGTAGTTTGTTTTGCAATTTCTATAGAATAGAAACAAGGCATCTAGACGCCTTACAACGTATCATCCAAATGCTAGGCTTTTGTAGTATATAGAATGAAGGCATCCAAACACTATACTCTATAAGATCAGGATGCCCTACCTTGTTCAAAGCCCTTTTGTTTTCCATGCTTCTTTTCCAACTTTTCGAGTCGAACCAACTTCTTTCTTAGACTTTTCACTTCGAAAAGATTCAATCTTTATTTTGAAAAGTGAAGATTTAAAAGCACTTAAGTAATCCATCTAAGAGACTAAACAAAAGAAGTTAGAAATGGTAATCTAACTCATTGAGATTATAAGTTGGATTTAGTTGAGTAATGTGATAGTAGACTTAGGTAACCTTAATCGGAGCTAGCTTGTAGAGGGGTTAAGTGTTGTTAACTAATTGAGATATTGCTATACAGTTGATTACTTAAATTGAATTATGAAGGAACCAAGTGTAATCTATTATCACTTAAGTCAGGTACTTAGAGCCTTTTTGCTTTAAGTTATCTTGCTAGTTTATTAAGTTGCTTAACGACTTAAGTACATAGTATTATATGCATGATTATTCTTGTTAGGATGGTAAAAACCTAACCAGACTAAGTATTATTTGTCTTAAATGAATGACTTGTTGCTTGTGGTTAACTCGCTTAAACTAAGGGCCCATAGTGGCAGGTCACCTGGGGGCAATTATTGATTATATGTAGGGGATTCCCTAATGGACTAATATATAAGACAACACAACTATATCTAGTATTTTCCAATTCTTGAGTGTTGGTTATATGACCTTCACTGTAGTATATGGTAATAAAGTAAAAAAATGCATATTACTATATTTACTTATGTATATGAAAGATTATGGTATGGCAAGGTTATAAATGCTCCTTTGTTGTATGTTGGTTAACATTTGAGATAACAATAAACTATTTGTTTATTTTAGTGCATCTTATGCAAGTGAAATGAATTGTATGATATTCGTATGTGCTTGCGTACTACGTACTAGGTATTGGGATTCATCTCATCCTTTTCTTTTTCAAGCACTGCTAGTACAGATTATGCCATTTTTAAGAGCCCTTTGTTGACAAGTTTTTGAAAGAAGAAGGTGTGGATTATCTTTACTATTATGAAGAGTAGTGACATGTTGTACTATGGGAGTTAGCTTTGAGCACCGTATTGGGAGTCTTAGTACTCTTAAAGTTTTAGTTGTTTGAGATCTCCCCTTACACTTTGTCGGTTCTTGTTATCTTTTAATATGGATGTTTTGGAGTATGAGAAACTCCTTTTTGTGATCTTATGATTATATGAGTGTAGGAACTGGTGAGACGCTTCTAATACTTATGTTTTAACTTATGATGACTTTGGATGATTACCCTTGTGGAGAAAGAGTTATGGATTAAGTATTATGTTTCTTGTGTGTTTTAACAATATGATAAGTATTTTTTTTTTTTTTTAGATGTAGACTTAGAACCTTAGCATACATCAAGCTAGTTTAGGTATATGGTGGGTTATAACGCCTAATAGGGTTCCCAGGGTGTTACATATAATTAACGAGTACTCATGACTCCAACACAATGGGGATTTGAGGGTTTCAATCCTATAGGGCTATCAAGGGGCGGCAGGTAAGCAATTAACCTCCATGCCTATGCTAATACAATAGTTTTGTATAAGAGAAACAATCATTGTACTGATGCTACTAATTTTGTTATTGTTAAGCAAGTACTATTCCTCCTTATCAACTATCCACCAAGCCACGTGGGGTAGCTTAAGTACCTAAAAGAAGTTCTGTATTCCAAAAACTAGGCTTGCAACCTTAACTTTAGTCTAAAAGTGCCGTCGTTGAATCGACCACCAAGTAGCAAGCAACACGCAATTATTAGGCCGAATTTACATTTTGTATTTGTGATTCACCACTAGATTCATTATTGATAATATAATATAATTGAAAAGATACAACGAAAGTAAGTGCATAGGATTCGTTAAAGAAAAAATCATATACATTATTATTTTACATATAAATATATTAACGGTTGATAATGTATAAAACATAAATTGCAATAATCTCTTAAAAAAATGCAACCAATGTTTAAAACAGAAACTTATTAAAGCTCACATGCAAGAGTTGGCATCACATGTAAAACACTTCATCTCGTCTTTGTCGGCCCAAGTTTTTTAATCAAACTGTCATAGCATACTCTTAAAATGCACACAGAAAAAAAAAAATGAAGAAGAACAAAATGCCAAACGTAACATAATCTCGACTTATTCAAGCAAAAAGCTACCCAATTCAAAATGAGGCTATTAACCATTATTTGTGGTTGCAATTTTCAAGTTTAATACATAATGAGGGGAAAATTCTTAGGGCAAATCGCCGGCTAATAACTTGATAGTAAATCTTAGATCATTTCCCGTTAACATCGTATTTCTTTTTGGTAGCACGTGTATAGAAGTAGTAAAAGATGGTACGGTGTTTACCAACTTTTCTTTTGCTTAATCTATTTATATAGTTTACCTAAAGAATACACATCTTAAATTGGCCGTATTTTCAAAAGTAAACTCTCCTCAAATTTCCTCTAATATCAAATTATAGAAAAGATTAGTATGCTTATTAATTGACTCTTTAAATAAATGAATAAAATTAAAATTGAACTATTCAACTGAACAAAAAAAATAAATAAATAGTTTTGCTAACCTATCTCAAGAGTCAATTAATACATATTTTTGAGATTTTAGAAAAGAATAGAAATCTAAGGTTTGAAAAATTAATAAAGATCAAATTTGAGTCCGTTTGTATAGTTCAATTTATGAAAGAAATAATAAATTGATATAGCATTTAATTTTGAGCATTCGATTTCACATTTCAATAGGTCATTCAATTACAATCTCGAATTTCGACATAATGTTTCTCCAAGAACCTATAATTTACCGTCTAAACGTATTTCAATAGGTCACTCGATTACGTTAATTTCGTCGTAATGTTTCTCCAACAAGCTACGACTTTCCATCTAATTACCTAAACCTATATCTATATTGTGAAACTTGAAACTAATTGTATATTTAAGACACGAATATCCAACAAATGTATGTACGTGATTCCATGACTATATCTACCCTTCATAACATGTTCAATTTATCATGGTTATTTCCATGATTATGTTTATATACTTTTGTGATATATCGGAAGGGAACATTGTTATGAAGGTGCACCACAAGTTCAAGAGGAATATGATCAGACCAACTCATCATAATCTAACCGCAATGAAAGCCCATGACACCCGCCGCCATGGCCGGCTTCTTGGTGCTGCACATCTCGGTTTAGATGGTGATGCCCGTGCTGTTCATGTAGGGTACGTCCATGTTATGGCTCGTGACGGGATTCATTTTTTACGTTCTAAGTCTTACCTAGTTTTCTCTTGTTTGTACTTTGCATTGCATCACGAAGCATAGATTTTCCGTTAAAAAGTACAAAATATAAAGGTCATGCTTAAGTTTTTCGATTAGCTGGTTGTAAAAAACGATTTTTCTTCGTTCTTTAGGCTTTACTGCACAAAGATTGGTGTTGGGACTCCTCCTAAAGACTATCGTGTGATGGTTGATACCGGGAGTGACATGCTATGGCTAAGTTGTGCAGGTTGCACCACTTGTCCCACCGATTCAACCTTCCCTGTATATCATCTTTTGCGCCCTTTTCATTCCATGTAGTCTCCCCTACATTATGGCTATGGTGCTAACTCCATTGAGAATGCGGTTCTTCTTCTTCTTCTTTTTTTTTTTTAACAGATACAACTTCAGTTTTATGACCCAAAGGCCTCCTCAACTTCAAGCAACGTCACTTGCAATAACGGCTTTTGCACTTCAGGCATCCCTAACCATGAAGTTGAATGTGCACCCGGTGTGGTTTGTGATTTTCATCTTATTTATGGAGATGAAACCTCGACAGCTGGGTATTCCGTCCAGGATGATGTACACTTAAATCAAGTCACTGGAAACCCACAAAAAAAACTCTTCTATATCTGCCAATGTAATATTCGGGTCAGTTGCTACTCATTTTTTGTTCATTCTTAGATTTCCTTAAAGAACCACTCTTGAACCTTTATAAAAGCATCAAACTCACCTTATGGAAATTATAAGATGTGTTTATGTAGTTATAAAACTTATCTACAAGCCTCTATATACTTTGAAAACTTATTGCTACTGGTACTGCCACTGCCATATCATATAATAGATATAATATCTTAAAAGTTTTCATGGCTGCTTGACATAATTAGTCCCTTCTTTTATTTTCATGTTTTTTGAACATGTCTTAATGAAAGGATGTAAGTTTTGATCATGAGATGTGATGTGAAGTGATATGAGGTTGGGATGCTTGGTAGTTTAATTTCTGTAGATGCATAATGGTCCTTTCCTAGTGTTTGGATATTGTAATAACACCATTGCTACCTACATTTTTATATGAGTTCATCTTATATTAATTATGATCATGGTTGTTGATCAATAAATATAAAGCCAGACCATATTTAGACTATATTTGGATTAAAGGGAAGAAAATGCGGGGAAAGAATTGGAGAGGAAATAATTCCTTCCCCTTATTTGAAAATGTAAAAAAAACAGTGAAAGGAAGGAATGTTTATTAAAAATTCTTCCATGGGCTCTACAAAAATTCATTCCCTCTCTTTTGAAGAGAATCAAGAAGGAAAACTTATGATTTTACTTAAATGCCCTTATAAAAAAAATACATTTTAAAAATTTAAGGATATTTTAGTAATTTCATAAGTTTAAAATGTACATTATATCAACTTTCCATCTACATCATTCACTCATATTCCCTTCTATTTTCTTTCCGTCCACTTTCTTTCCTTTCAATTTCTTTCCTTTATCCCAAACATATTGTTTAGGTCGATTGATTGTGGAGGTAAATTATTGTAGTATCGGAGGATGCTTTCAGATTTGATGTGATTTATATTTATTAGTTAAGGTAGGTTCCTTCTTGTTCACAATAAGCCCTCTGTTTGTTGAAATCTTTATCCCTGTCTAGGTGCTCGACCAAACAAACTCAGGAGAATCCGATTTATGATGATGGTCCTTCAACTAATGCATTAGATGGACTCCTTGGTTTCGGCCAAGCAGATATGTCCTTGATATCACAACTTGTTGCATCTAAGAAGGTGAAAAAGATCTTTTCACACTGCTTTGATGGCAAGAATGGTGGTGGGATGTTTGCCATTGGAGAAGTAGTGAAGCCACAAGTAAACACCACCTCGATCATTCCGAATCAGTACATATTGGGTTTTCCTTTTCCATGACTTATTTTGTTGTCTCATGTGGAAATTGTTAACGTTATTGCTGTTGCTCCTCTCCTCCACAAGTTGCAAATTATAATATACTTGCTTGCTATCTTAGGTCACATTATAATGTCGTTGTCAAAGGTATAGAGGTAGGTGGTCAGATGTTACCAATTGCCGCAGATGCATTCAATAGTGGAAAAGAGAAGGGAGCAACCATCGATTGCGGTACGACATTGGCCTATCTTCCAGGAATAATATATACAAAGCTGATACCCTCAGTATGGTTTTCTGATTCCTTCTCCTCAAGTTATTGGGTTATTTACTTCTCCTCCGTTTTTACCTTACTTGAGTTCATTGCTAGGTTTTAGCAGCTCAACCCGATTTGAAATTGCACACCACGGCGGAGGACGGCTTTACTTGTTTTGATTATTCGAAGATGTTGAAGCTTGCCTTCCGTGTTACAATCCTCTTGTCTTTGAATTGATTTGATGCGTTCTTCTGCATTAGTTTCATAGAAGACATTTTGTGGACCTTTTTAGAAATTTGTTATTGCTCATACTGTATCATCGTCGAAAATTGATAATAACTTGAAGAGGCTACGGTTATTATTAGTGGCTTTTAGCAGTAAACAGTGATGGAGCCAATGCAGATGGCGATGATTAACAATCACAAAAAATGACCACGGAAAATTAGGAATCATTACTGTAACTGGCTATTGCTTTTGTCTTCTATCACACTATTTAATACTAAAAATAACTAATATTTGCGACATCTCGAGACCAATACAATAATAAAGCTTTGGTTATTAACAAATATAGAGAAAAGAATTTGGGTTAAAATCAACAATAGTTTGTTCGTTTCATGTTAAACATAACTTCGATAAAAATGCATAATTTTCGTTGTAATTTTTCTTGATTGTTGTTATTCTTCAAATTATTGCAGCGTTGACGAAAATTTTCCATTGGTTAAGTTTCACTTCAACGAATCACTTACTCTGACTGTTCATCCTCGTGACTACCTTTTCAAGCTTCAAGTAAGTACTATTTGAACCTTCTAATCCCAATATAAATTGCTAATCTCGATACTTGTTCTTTACTTTCCATTTTCCAATCATCGAAAAATCATATATTTCTACAATGATCTTCACAGGATAAACAATATTTTGTCTTGGCTGGAAAAATAGTGAGGAAATGAATGAAGATCAAGTGTTCCTTCTAGGAGGTAACCTCTGCAACTGTTTGACCGATAAATATAAGAACACACACAGACATGCACCATCTTTTCTAACTTATATTTTTAGATGAGATAATTGTGAATCTATACTTGAAATGTATTAGAACAAAGGGGTCCTGATTCGAATAACTGCTTTATCATTTGACATTCGTTTAATAAGGACGTTCACTTTAAAGATATAATTACAATCCTGTTTCATAAATGAGTGGTGTCGAGCAAAATATATATAAAGCATATCTTATATTTATAAGTTTAAAATTTTGAATAAGTTGATTGAAAGGGGACAAAGCCATCGATCATATAGTGATCACGGGAGACATTGGATTAAAGGTTGTATAAGAGGTTTTACTTTTATCTTTCAAATGCAGATTTGGTACTTCAAGATAAATTGTTCCTCTAAGATGTCGAGAATATGCAACTCGGATGGGTAGACTACAACTGTAAGAATCCAATCCTATTCGATTTTCCTTGTTTTGAGTTTATATAATCGCGCCCTTTTAGGCATCTATCCTACACTTGTTCCGTGTCTTACTAGTCATCTTTATTGTATCATTTTCTTGGTATCTTTATTAGCAAGACATCTGCATTCAGATTGATTGCTAAAATGATGCGCATTAAAGCCCCAAACATTGCCTATTAGAGATTTCGTAAATGAAAAAGCTCCATTTCTTTCCAAGATTCAACAAATGGGATAAATTTTATCTACACTTACGACACCTTCATTTTGTGGAATTGGAATTTTATTCTTTATTATAGCGTTCGCTTAATTTTTTGTTACGGAATCGTAATTTCATAAGAATTCTTATTATTTGAAATCAAATAACAGGGATTCCTTAATTTAACCAATGAATCATAATTCATCACCACCACCACCACCAACAATACTACCACCACCACCGCCACCGTTGCCACTATTGCCATTGCCACCGCCACCGCCACCGCCACCGTCACCACTATCGACCACCATAGCCACCTCCACTACCAATCAACATCGCCACCGCCGCTACTACCGCCAACCATCGTCGCCAACCACCACCTATTACTTTAGGATTAGTTGAGAAAGGAAACGAACCAAGAATAATTTAGTCATTAAAATTATATTATATATCTATTTCTAAATTATTTATAAATCCAACTAAACAAATTAATACATGTTATACCCTTATTTTATTTCTTATGGAATTGAAATTCCATTCTCTCTCATTCTATTCCATGAAGTGAACGATGAATTTCATTTTCTAACCATAAGTTTTGAAAACATTGAAGTGAAAGATGAAATTGTTGGTACCCTCTACTCTATAGGCCACCAAGGTATGGGTTCCATAGGCCACCAGGGCATGGGCTCAAGCTCAACCTCTACTGTTACTGTTGAAAGATTATTAACATTTTGCTTAGTACTCATGAGCATTGTGCACAGCTTCATGTGAATGGATTGTCAAAAAAAAAAAAAATGAAAAAGAAAGAAACGATCATTCTTTCAAAGTTTTTTAAATCAATTTGAACAAGCTATACTGTGTCAAGATACATAAAGCATTGATGATACATGAATGGGCTTCTTTCTAATATATAACCTAAATGGTAAATGGTTGAATGTATTAATGCGATCTAGATTTCATATTTAGTGCTATTAGTTCGAATTTCTCTCTTCTACAGTTGATTGGGTTCTTTTTGCTAAACCTATGGATGTATGCAAAACAAATTACTTTGAAGGTACTTGAACTTAGCTTAATATTTACTTGAGTTCAACTTAGTCATAATTGAGTCTAGTCTAAGCTCGAATTAGTTTAAGTTACTTATTGAATCAGGTCAACCTTAAACTTATTTATCTTGATGAGCTCCTAAACCTAATCGAGCTTAGTGTCGAATTTGAGTATATATCTATTAATGTATAATTAGTGCATTTTATATATCACTAGATAGAACAATATTCACTCCTATTAGGGTTACATGCCCAAATCACTTATATAAACATACTCTCATTATAATGTAAATTTAATAAGGTTACCTTTTATGGAATATTAAATTTGCATATGGTGTCAAAGCCCTAAACTAATTACTAATCGATTAAACCCTAATGAAGAAGTCAATTTCCCTTATATTGCCACTTCAGTGATTATCCAAGTAGTGCCAAATGGCAAAAGTATCATCACCACCAAAATAACTTTCCCTATTATCATTAACCCCAACCAAGCCTTAAGCCCCTCTTTCCAGTACACTACTCTGTCTAGTCCTCAACTACATCTAATTTTAACCTAACAGAGCATACTTGGGTGAGCTACATGGTCTTCCTCATTCCTTGACCTTCCTTAGTCGTTCTCTACCACTCCCACATTTGCACTCGATCTCTCTTTCTTTCCTCTTGCTGCATCCTTACATCACAAGCTCATTTTCTAAGCCAATTATTTTTCATTTTTTTTTTTATTTATACATAGAAGTTTCTTAAGTGTACAAGCCAGACCAAAATCTTATCCATTTTCCAAAATGTTTTAGAACCGCCTAAATACATTAAACCGTAATAGGTGGTGCCGATGAAGGAGGCAACCGTAGTTAGATAAAGTTAAGTAAGATCAGGTTATAGCCATTAGTTTAAATAAATTTTGACAATCCATTAATAGAGGCCTCTTGTATATATGAGGGTTCTCCATCATTTAGAAAGCATCTAGAAATTCAAGTATCATTTCTTACTTAATTGTCTATCTCTCTGATTTCTCACTAAGTGTTGTTGATACCCCCATTTTTCCCCTATTCTAAAAAATAAAAAAAATATAAACGATTCAAAATTTACAAAAATACCAAATGCTTTTGAAACAAGTGGAAAATGGGCCTTATATCTATCTTTTCATATTTAAAGCTTTTTGTGATGTTGTACAACCCTTTATCCTTAGGGTGCATTGAGGTTTGTGCGACTAAGGTTGCACTTGGTTTCCCAACTAGAGTGTCAGTAACCACATTTGCACTCCCCTTTTTGTACCAAATGACATACGAGAACCCTTCCATGAATTCCAACCATTTGGCTTGCCTTTTCGAAAGCTTGTTCTGACTTCCAGATATTTCAATGATTCGTGGTTAGTGTAAATAACAAACTTTCATAGCAGTAAGTAGTGTTGCGAAATAGTGAGGGCTCAGAAAACGAAGTATAACCCCTTCTCGTATACAGAATAGTTCAGGCCTGGGCCATTCAGTTTCTTACTGTGGTAAGCAACAAGTCGTCATTCTTACATTAGGATAACACCAATTCTAACTCCCGATGCATCGCACTGCAATTCAAAGGGCATGTCAAAATCTAGTAGTGATAGGATAGGGGACGAGGTAAGCGTCTCCTTGATATCCCTGAAGTTTCGCTCAACTTAATCACTCCACCTGAACCTTTCATTCTTCTTTGTCAACTCGGTCAATATCACAACTATTGTACTGAAATCCTTAATAAATTGCTTATAGAAAAAAGTTAGGCCATGGAAACTTCGGACCTTAGTGACATTCTTCGGTATCGACCATTCCAAAACAGCTCAGAGCTTTTCCTCATCTGCTTAGATTCCTTCCCCTAACACTACAAACCTTAAGAATATCACTTCTCTCTGGCAGAACATGCATTTCTTTACATTCCCATACAACTTCTTAACTCGCAAAATGTCAAATACTTCATGAAGATGTTAAACATGGTCGTTCAGGTTGGTACTATATACCAATATGTCATCAAAATATATGACCACACATCTTCCTATCGAAGGGCGTATCACATGGTTCATTATCCTTATAAATGTGCTCAGCGCATTAGTAAGTTCGAACAGTATAACCAACTATTCATAGAATCTGTGCCTAGTCTTAAAGGCAGTCTTCCACTCATCCTCCAGTCTCATACGAATCTGATGGTAACCACTTTGTAAATCAATCTTTGAAAATATCCTTATACCATGAAACTTATCTAACATGTCATCGAGCTTCAGTATCAGGTATCTGTACTTAACAGTAATTCTATTGATTGCCCAGCTATCAATGCACATGTACCACGATCCATCCTTCTTTGGGACGAGCAGAGTTGGTACAGTATAAGGGTTCATGCTCTCCTTCGCATATCTTCGCTCAATAAGTTCGTCCACCTATCTTTTCAACTCGGCAGCTTCCCCAAGGTTCATCTTATACATAAGTAGATTTAACAAGGTAGCGCCTAGCTACAGATGGATATAATGCTCTATGCCTTGGACTAGTGGTAGTCCTTTAGGCAATTCTTCTAGAAACAGGTCAAAAAATGCATTTAGCAAGCTTCAAATCTCTTCTAGAACATTCTATAGCTCCTTTATCTCCATAAGTCTCTTAATCAACAGGAACATTAGTTCATCCGCTTTCTCAACAAATCGTAGCTCTCTTTTGCTTATCACCAAAGCTTTCTTCTTACTAGCTTGAGTGCATTGGTTATAAGCCTCATTCACTTATGACGGGGTTGGAAGTTGCAACATAATCTTCCTTCCATCCTTGATAAAAGCATAAGTGTTCTTATACCCGTCATGAATGATACGTCGGTCAAACAACCAAGGTCATCCAAGCAATAGATGTGAAGCTCCCATAAGGACGACATCGCATACTACTTCATCCTTATACACATTCCCAACACTGAGCGATACAATCACTTGTTTAGTTATATGTAAAGCACCCTTATAATGAAGTCAGTGTAGCTTGTAGGGTTGAGAATGCTTTGAAGTCAACAAACCTAACCTCTACACAAAGGATTACATAATCACATTAATGCAACTCCCTCCATCTACTATGATCGTGCATAATTAGCCTTTGACAGTAGACTTGGTACAGAACAAATTCCCCCTCTAGTCCTCCTTAGGGTTCAGTAAGGAACTTAGGACTCATCTCAAGACTAGGGTCATCACTTCTCCCTAGTCAGCATAGACATAGGTCTCCTCTTTCTCCTCAGCTTCTGCCTTTCAAACATCCTTCTCCTCTTCAGGCTCACTCTCGTCGGTGCTGTCTAATACATCTCCTCAGAGCACCATGACACGTCGGTTCAGACGCTCGGTAGCCATGTGTTTGAAGCCTAAGCGTTTAAAGCCTAAGCGTTTAAAGCATTTCACCTCGCTAAACTTTCGTCCGGAGGTCTATCCCTTCTTATATAATCTCAGGGGCAACCTAGCCTCGGCTCGGCCTGACTGTCCTGCTTGGCCATGCTAACCTGCTCGACTACCATCAAGTCGGTCATTCTTTTCCTCAATCAAGTATGGTCTCCTTAGCTTGGCTTGAACAGGTTAGCATGGTACCCGGGCTCGGGAGAATGTTGGCTCAGGTTAGATCAAAACATTTCTCCTCTACTTTTCGATCCTCTACGCTATCTTAATAGCCTCTTCCAAATTATAAAACCTTTGTACTTCCACGATATCGTAAATCTCATACTTGAGCTCAAAAATGAACCTCGATACTATTCAAGCCTCTGGCTCTTCCACGTTAGCTTTGATCACTAACATTTGGAACTCTCTTACGTAGTCATCAACAGTTTGGCTTCCTTGATAAAGCTCCTATAACTTTGCAAACGTATCTTTTAAATAAGTCTCAAGCATAAATCTGCCTCTTAACAACCTTTTCATCTCATCCCAAGTTCTGACACCTCATTTTCCATCTCTAGCTCTAGCGACATTCAGATTCTTCTACCACACGGTAGCGTATCCAATAAATTCCAACATAGCAAGTTGGACCTTGACCACATACTCATACCCATAACACTCAAATACTTTCTCGACCTAATTTTCCCACTCCAAGTATTCATCTACATCTCTACTTCCACTGAAGGGTGGGATTTACACCTTAACATTGTCTAGCCCTCACGGAACTCGGCGTCCTCGTCCCTATATTTAGTAATTATCAACTTCTTCTTCACCAAACTCTTCGATATCAATCTCCTCGTCATCTTCCCCAATCTCCTCCAATTCCAGTTTTCATCTAGGAGCTCTATCTGCTACTCCTCTAGCTTGTGGCAGTCGAATTGGGAGATTGGTCTAATTACCTTAGCCATAGTGTCTCTTAAGGGAGCCATCCTGTAGGTTTTGTTATTGAACACCTTAGGGTTATTGCTTATTAACTTGCATTGCAGTGATTTGACTTTCAATAAGATTTGTGAGTCTGTCAAGTTTGTTATCAACATACCTTGGGATGTTACTACCATTATGACCTCGACCAAGTTGAGCACCACTATCCTAATCGCCAATAATTCCCTAAACACTTAAATCCGAAATAGCGTAATACATTTTCGAACAGATTAACAAACTACTAATAAACTTGCTTGTTTTCGGAATGGAAAACAGAACAAAACAGAATATCAATAAAACTACACTTATGAACACTCAAACACACTATAATAGCTACGGAAGGAACACAACAACCACCAATATTAAAGCAAATCGAAACTTTACTGCAACTTCATATACTCTCTCACAAAATCGTGCTCTAACCACCAATGAAGCTAATGAGTCTCCGGGATTGGACACACGGAGGAACACTACAACAAATGAACCAAAATAAATAGGAAAAAGATTAGCAAAGTTAGAGCAGCTACCGAATGAATATGACATACCACTCGATTCTACTCGGCTAACAATTAACCGAATGTGACACACCAGTCTAAACTTAAGGGTCATTCGCCACTACTCCTTACTAAAAGAAATAGATAAGAGTAGAACAATAACGAGAACACTAAGGTTGCTCAAAGAAAATAATTCTATATTGAAGTTGGATGATCGTTTGCATATAAGGAGAGTGAAGGTTTATATACTTGCCTACTAAGGTTATTTTATATGTATGAAAAGACAAAAAGGGCATTTTACGATTGCATTACATTAATCATACTAAAAGGGGTAAAAAAGACAAAAAATATCCAGTACGGAAAAGAAAGAATTATTCTAGAATATTGTGTCAAAAGGTACGTATTACTTGATGGATGTACATTAGGAGTATGATACACAGGCAAAAGTAGAAAGTGCTGGGAGTCAAGGGCTAACCTAATCTAGATTAGGTTGGGAGTTAATCAACCTGAAAAAAAGGTCAACTATCTTGAAGTCAAACGTTAATGGGTCAGGTCGGTAACTCGGCTTAACTAATTTAGGGTTATCTTCTGGATTAGGACTTCGCTGTTGAGTAGAAACATGTTGGACATACGTAAGGATCTAAGAGATAGAATGGCAAGAGGTCAAATCGAGATAGGAGTCCCCGTCTCGACTATAGCTTAGAGTTAGTATTTTCTGTGCGAACCCTTAAAGTCCTCTAACTCGATTTCTTGTGATCGATCCAGGGGATTGATTCCTATAACTAATAGATGTTGTATAAGATAGACACATACGAGCCTTGACTAAAAGGTAAGCTGATAGATATACCTAGGATATTGCATGATTACTTTTTTAACGAATAAATGTAATATATCTCAATACTTAGAGGTTATTGTGCACTTAGTCCATGGATCATCATGCTTTGATACTTGTAAACATGACTCTTCAAGAGTTGTTATTAAGTTAGTAGTTTAGTATATCCTAGAGCATAGAAAACTTTAGTTACAAGCTAAGATTAGACACGCTCCTCTCTTAAAGAAAAGATTCATTAGGTATGACATCTATGTCTGCTTGCACTTTATGTGCAAGATCGATTAGGATTATTAAATTGAGATCTCTAATCACATTAAATTAGATCATAGATGGTCTTCAACTATTTTGGAAGTTCACTAGGTGCCTTAACAATCATAGCCAGATGTTTGCTATCTTAGAGTGATACTATAATAGGAAGCTAAAGGGTCTCATGTAATAGCACACAAAACAAACCTAATTGGCAAAAGGTTACAATTGATGAGAAATTAGATCTCTAATGATCATCAATTAGATTATTAAAATTAAATTAATGAGAATCAATCTTTTTTTAACTTGGTTTGATAATAACTTTAGAACTAGAATTAATTTAGATGTAGGGATCTAGTTGAAGTGGTTATATGCATGCTATGTCAATCTTGCATTTCATGTGGCCTCAGAGGAGTGTTTTAGAGGAGTATTAGAGTGATACGTTGAAATGACTTGAAGATATGAATAAAGGAGGAGGAATAGGTAATTTGAAGATGCTTGCGCTTACATATGACAAGGATGGAGGAGTTATGTAAAATTAGCTTCTTGAGAAAAAGTAGAGAGTATTCTTCATTCTAAGCCTTATTTGATATTTCAAAATAGCAATATAACAACATGTCATTTTGAATCTTGAACTGTTAATAACAAGATGTTCTTAAGTATTTATCGAGTTTAGTTATTGACTGCGTCCCTTGAATTAGATCAATAGTTAACGGCCGAGATGAGTTTTCCTCTTGATGGATTCTTCCATAAACTCCTTTTGAGTCTAAGTTCATAAAAAGTCCCTCTAAGTGCACGAGCTTCTTGAAAAAGAATCAAATATGGATGACCCAGTCTAATGGTCCTTCTAATGAGTCTACCATACCAAATCTTCCTAAAACATTATCCTAAGTTAAAAGATCTAACTTCTTATACCATATCACTGAACCTAAAGAATCAAGCCTAAGTTATTATGAAACTTAAAACCAAAATGCATCTTGGCTCTCTACAATTAAATAATTAATGTGCTTCTTAGGATTAATTGGATGATAATAGACTTAAGTTTTGATTAAGCCCAACCTTAGCCCAAAAGCCTATGGACCTAACAAATGACCCCTATGGATGGGACATATTACAATGTAAGGTTGTCTTTGAGTTCATTAGGATTTCTATTATATTTAGCAAAATGATGATATATAAGTGGTAAATGATTGTTCTTTTCTTTTTTTGGTAAAAAAAAAATTACTCTTTAAAAGTTTAAGGAATCGATCCGTACCTAAATTAAAGTTTAAGATGGTTGTTTGCAATTTATCCACTCTTTTTTCCCCTCTAAAGTTAAAATTTAACATCTAACATGACAAGTGATATGATCTCATACTTCATAGTATTTTTTTTTTTTTTTTTGGGTGAATATGTGCTTTATAGTTTTTATCATATAAAAATAGTTTATTTAAATATTTTATAATTACATGGTCATATTCTCTCTAAGTCCCTATCCTGGGCCCCTTATAATGATTCCTATGATAGTTCTGTTCTGATGATCAATTCATTCAAAATTTAAACATAAGTAAGCTAGCCCTCTAAGCGTATTGATGTCTAATTTAGTATAGTATGTGATGATCCAAGGCTCAATATTCGGGGATTATCGACTTCTAGTTGATCCCATTTTTGTGACGTCGGGTCAATTTCGGTTTGCGTGCGCGATAGCCTGGCTCAGTTTGTGTATACGTTGCTTCGGCTGGATTCTATGGAAGGAGCTCAGAGTTTGGTTCAATTAAAGCTCATGCGGAATGGTTTTGGAGATGGTAAGGTGGATGGGTCCAGCCCTTATATATCTCCATCGGTTAATTATTTACCGAACATTTACGTCGCCCGACGTCAACCGAGCAGTAGGTGGGACTCATTAACCCGGAAATTACATATGCAACGACTTCTCCTGAAAACTATTTAAATTACAGCAATACTCAGACTAAAATACTATATTTACACGCCTTGAAGTATGTTGGCACTAAATAATATTTTGTCAAATGCAAAAACCAATCTTTTAAAAAAATATTTTCTAGTAAATTTATTTTTAAGCTTCAATTTGAATTTTATTCTAATATTTATTACTTATTTACTTGGGGAGAATAGAATTTCATTACCCTCTTATTTTTTATAAAGCTCTTATTATGTTGTTGAATTACATTTTGATTCCATAATTATTCTTTAAAATAGGAATACCCATTAAATGCAATTCAAAGTCGTCATATTTTTTTTCTTAAAATAACCTTATAAAAATTCCAAAACTACAGATTTTGCCTCAAATAAACTCATCATACTATCAAAATCAGACAACCTTGATCCCCTCTATCATCTTCTTCGTCAAATCCTCCCCTCTCTCCATCCATCGCCTCTGTCATCCTGTTCACCAAATCCAAAGTGTAAGCACAAAGAATTCGACGCATGAAGAAACGCGAGCAAGCCAAACTCGTTGATCCAACGACAGTGTGACACCACGCGGCAAATCGATGTCGGCATGACATTTCCAGTTCTTCTTGGCTAAGGAAGCATGGGAGTCTGGTCTTCGAAGAGGAGACAGTCACAATCTCCATGGACAACAGCGTCATATTTGTAACAGCTTGGAAGTGGATGATAGATTGGGTTATTTCACTGAAATTAGTTATTCGAGATTGTTCGTCTAATTCGAAATTAGGGCTTTAGTTTGAGAATGACCTTTTTGATTTGGGGATAGGGTTCTTGATCGATCTTATGTAAAAGGGGAGGTGAATTCGATTTCAATTTGTGATGAAAAGGGAACCATTTCAAGTTGTATTTATGTACTAATTCAAAAATATTCAAACTAAACAAGATAATTCCATCACTACCTTATTACACAGTCGTTAATATTCTATTGATCAATAAAAGCAAATTAAGCAATACATCTGACTTCAAACAATGAGCATAATTATACATTAATATAAAATGATGACTTGGAACGATATTAAAGAAGACATTTCCCACCGTTAACAATTTTAAAATGGGTATAAATGTCATGTTTTAGACATTCGAAGTAATTTCTGTGAATGCAATAGTAATATATATCAAATATATATATCCATGCACTACTTAAGTATTTGGAAGACAAGGAATTATCAGTACATAGTAAAGAAAAACTGACGATTGCTTGATCTTGATCTTGATGTAATATATAGGATTACATCATGGGAACATCGGAATACATGCATTAATATAAATGACTAAAGGATAAAACATGACTATACAAGCCTCGGAGAAAGAACGGCAGAAGAAGCTCTTGGAGTCCATGAATAAGATTTAAGAGGAATAATTGGCAAGAGGAGCAACACGAGCACGATCAGCCTGTGCAACCAAGGATTCATCAGCATCCTCAAACTGCATCAAGTTAGAAGCTGCAGAGGAAATCAAGTGATGATCCGACCGCGAAAAATGATCGGGTGCCATGAGATTAGCCCACCCTTTTATGGGGTTTGTGGTGGCACACCCGTCCCAGCCAATGTGTGTAATATGCTTCACATCCGTAGGTAGTCCTATTTCGATATCCATCTCCTCGTCTTCCATGTCTTCCTTATACACTGCCAACACATTGTAGAACGGTATTAGTATTCTAAACCTAATAAAAGACTCAGTTACATGTTATGTGTCGTATTAAAAAAGATAACTTTATAACTCAAAATCTCAATAAATATAATCGAATTTTTTGCTCTCAGATGTAGCTTCGAATCATTTAGTGCATAGTTGAGGGATGTTGGCATATCTATACTCACTTACCAAACAAGTGAGAAAAGTTCTTGAAGCCTTTAAATAGCCTATGGATTCCTGTTGATATATTAGCCTTTGGAAGGATACCAAATGAATTCTTCAAACTCTCTTCTGATGAAATTTCTTCCTCGGCTTCATCCGGTTCAGCCTCGCGATCGCCCCCTTCACAAAGTCAATCGGAAGCAAGATCGATGAGATACCATTCCTAAAAGCAGAAAATGCGTAAGAAAAGAATCGAGCATGCATACTTATTGGTGCAGGTGAGTCCGGTTTTGATCTTCGCGGATGATGCACACCGACAGCCACACTTGATTCAGACATACAACCAACAGCAAAAGGAAGAAGAACAAGTCTTTCCATCTTATCTCGCATTTTCGATTCAATTCAGAAACAATTTCACAAAAAGTGAGCAGAAGGGTGTCAAGAAAAGGCCTAACGAGGGGCAGTTTTGGTAGCAGTAAAAGAGGCTAATTGAGTGATTTCATGGTTATATTTGTGGAGGAATATGTAGAAGGTAAGGAAAATGTAGTCCAACACACACATACACAGACACACGTAGGTGTTGTGCTTGTGACATTCAAACCTTTGGTCTTAAGTAGGTACTTCAATTGCTATGTTCAACCTACTTATTACAAATTTCATTTTCATTTCTTTTTGGTGTTGGTTGGAGACTTCCTTACTCAAGTTTGTCAAGTGGGCCTAGGCCCCTCCTTTCACTTGCCTCTCTTATACAATAAGTCAACATGTATTCATCTTTCCAACCTTTTCTTCTTTCTTTCTTTTTTTTTTTTTTTTAGTTTATTTATTTATTTATTTTGGTTATAAGTGGATTGAGACGATGAATAGAACTTTTCGAGATAGTTTAAGGTGTAAAAAAGGTCTATTGAACTAAATTATAAATAAAATTACTCGGTTTATGATATAATATTTGTAATGTGCTAGAACAAAAGTAATTGATAATTTTGTTAATAAATATCATGGTTGTCAAAATCACGATTTTATTGTTTATTTCAATACATATAATTAATAGAATCATATAAAATCAAATAAAATCATAAACTTATAAAATTGTACATGAAAGTTTATAATTTTATAAAAAGTTTGTACGTAAACGATTTTACATTTATTTTAATTAAAAAATATTATAAAATTATAAACTTGTGAAATTTTATTTTTGACTTATAATTTTAACAATCATGACAAATATTGACGAGCCTTTTTTAACTATTTGATCCAAAAGTTTCTATAGCATTAATATGTTATTCAATACTTGATCTTTATAAATCAACACCAATTTCTTTATACAATTTATATGGACTATATTTCTTGTGGTATTACAACTAAAGCATAAACTATTTACTAATCTAAATAGAACAAAATTGAAAGCACGTTTTTGCTTTGTTTTGTTTTTTTTTTTTTTTTAACTACTCAGTTTATGGTTTTGTTAGGAATATAGTTTACAATTCGTACTTTGGTTTTGAATATAGACAAAACCAAATCAAATCGTTAGCATGGTTCAGTTTAATTTGCAAATCGACCTTTATCTATAATAATTATTACCCCTTAAACTTTGAAAAGGGACAAACAATCGATGTATAAAAGATTTTTCTTTTTATCATAAATAACTCCTTAGACTTTAATGTAGGTGTAGATTTATCTTTCAAGCTTTTAAATATTATATATTAATTTCTAAATTTTGATAAATTAATAATATCAGGGACATTTCTATTTTTAATAAAAAAATTACACTATATAAAAGTTTAGGGTGCCTTAAACTTCACTTTGATTTTAAGAGGTGTTTTCGGACCAAGGTTAAATTTTAGAAAGCCATTTGCAAGCTTTAAGAGTTATTTATTAATTCATCAAAATTTAAAAGGATAATCAGTATCATCTACAGTGAAAAGAATTTAGAAAGTTTTCTCCGTTTTAATTTTGGGTGAGATTAGATGTTTTGTCGTCGTAGTGTTGATGTTTTCGTCTCCTTTTCCTTTTTGAACATTTCTATAGATGTTTCTTTAGCTGTAGTCTTTGCAAAGGTCATTCATATTATCTTTACATACTTTAAGTACACTCTACCCTGAAGAATTGTAACTCAAGCAATCCCTACTTGCACTAACCTTGAAGTGTCATGGTGTATTTCTTAACTCAATAACGTAAAGAATAATCGAATACCCATCTTCTTTTTTGTTCATTTCTTTTTATTTATTTATTTTTAAGAAAAGTTGTTTTTAGAATGTGTTATTCAATGCACGCTATCCATAACATCGTCTTTTTGCTCATATGTCTTTGTCCTAATTCATTGGAATCTAACGCCTTAATAAATGCCTTTCATGTGCAGTAGTTATTCGTGCACTAAAGTTGGGTACGTAACCACTTCCTTAGGCTTAGGTATATAACGACTAAACCAACGTAATTTCCATATAAGAAAATTTAATTACTCGGTACATCACGTGATAATGAAAGGTTGTAGGAGGATAAGAAAGCAAAGCCAAGTAATAAACTATTAGATTTTCATCCACTTGTTATTCGAGTCCGATTTGACTGCAAGCATTAAATATTTTGAAAATTAAACGTAACCTAACTCCAACATAGGCTTATCTCAAGTTTATTTTGAAAATTAAAGTTTGATTTCAAATCAAATAAGACTTTAGTTGATTGAGTATCAATAATTTACATAATATTATGTCGCTTTAACTTCGTGTGTTGCAAGGATAGGTCTAAGAATAGTCAGACATCCCACCTCACATTTTGACTAGAGATTTCTCAATGTCTTTTTGTACCAAGACCTATGTTTTCAAAATTTTAATTTTCAAAACCTAAGGCATCGAATGCCAGTCAAAATGGGATCTCGATTATTCTCTACTGTAAGTGTTGTTAAAGTAGATCTTGAAATGGGAAAAACGAAAGCATGGATCCTAAAATGAAAAATTAATTAATTAATTAATTAATAGGTCTTGAACCGAAAATATAAGAAAAATATAAGTCCTCTTAGTGTGTTTTTCCCAACCAACCAATTTATGATAGATGTAAGTAGTTTCTTTATATTGTTCCATATAAAGGATGAAAATGATAATATCTATTATTGTTTTGCCCTTAAACTAGTGCATCTATACTAAAGTTATATAGATTTAGGACTTGTTTGGTTTCCTATCTCAAAATCCAATTTTTATAATTTAATTCTTAAAAGGGAAAATAACAAATAAAATAGCCAGTGTCTTGTGGCTTTTATAAGGATACGTCTTGTGTTTTGTTTCTATTGATAAATACAAAACTTATGATTTATAATTACCCATTAATTCCAATTTAGGATACGTAGCAACATTTGATTGATCAATAATTATTAATTTAAAACAATAATAATAAATGTTTTCAATTTAATAAAAAATCCATAAATTAAAAAAGTGAAAAGCTTAATACCACTGCTAGACATCAAGGGTAGTAGTTGATTAGCAATGGCTTTATTTTTTCTAATGAGTCATGACTTACTCTGATAAATGGGTTATACAACCCATTAACAATCCTCTTGTAATAGTGAATAACTGCTTACCAACCTAGAAATTAAAAGGAACAAGAAGAAGAAGAAAGATGAAAATCTATCAAGATTTGTGATTTGATAGGTTTTTATTAGTTTTTCTACTTTCTTTTTTCATTATCATTTTGGAGAGATAGATGACCACTGACCATAAATGGAGGTTCACACTATCCTTAGGGGTAGGTATAAATCGATTTGGTTTTGTTATTCCTCTAAACCAAATTATAAAAGTATAATTCGATTTTTTATAGTTTTGAACAAACTGTATGGTATGGATTGAAATTTTTTGTAAATCATAAAATTTTAGTTCGGTTTACAAATTGAAATATATCTTCTAATTTAGAAAAGTTATATTTATGAAACATATATTCTCATATAAAAGTATTGAATATATTGAAAATAATAAGTATTATCATAATAGAGGTTGATGAAATTAATATTCATATGAATAAAACTTTTTAAATGTTTCCTAACAACTAATTTCATTGATAAAAATAGCTTATAGTACAAATTTTGAGTCAAATTACATATTTAGTTTATGCATTATGGTAATTCAAAGTTTAACATATATATATTAATAAATATAAATAAAAATTCTTTCATATGGTATATTATAATAAAACATTCTTCAATTGAAATAAAATATTACTATGTATTTTTATAAAACAGTTTGGTTTTTTGTATTGACTCAATTTATTTTTCCAAACTAACCATAAATTTTTTGTTTAGTTCAGATTGAAAATTTTATAAACCAAATTGTAAGAAAAATCATATTTTTGGTTTTGTTTAATTCAGTTTGCTTTACAGATTTGTTTGATTTAATCGGGTTTTTTACCCATTGCTATCTATCCCCCATGATGGTAGATAGCTACCTACAACCATGGATACTTCGCATAACATACTTATAAGAGTGGATCACGAGCAACCAATACAACTGGCCATCGTAAGCCATCCCTTTTCCTTAGGTAATCCATAATTATATTTGTTTATACATTTTTGTTCTTGTTTTATTTTTGGTATATTTTATTTTATTTTTGTTATATTAATTAATTAAATATATTTAGTCTTAGTGGTCCAATCAAACATTAACACATGTCCTAATAAAAACAAAAAATCATAAAGCAATGTCATGTATTTATAAAAATAAATAAATGAAACACATGTCACCTCTTCCTAGAAATCCTTAAATATAGGTTACTCATTTATAATTTTCTCTTCCTGTAACTAGAACATCAATTGACAAATCATTATTTCATAATTTATGAAGAACATCTATAGAATGCAATAATTTGTTCGACTTCTTATCTTAAAACCTTGTCCCTTGTAAATCAAACAAGGCCTTAGAGCCTAAATGTTTTAGTGAAGGTTAAGTTCAACATCAATAATTTGTATTCATTTCACTATATCATAACTCTACTTATCCCCTACTTTGTCTATTTGCAACCACTAATTTATTTGCTTATTCAGTTACTCCACAATTCTCGATTGCAAAATTCATAACACTAACAAGTTATTTTCTATTAAGCCTTAAGTCAAAAATCCATATCCAATTTGGATGTTTTAAACTCAAAACTTGCAATAAGCTTATATTTTGACAAAATTGCAAGAAGCAACTCTTGCATCTTCACAACAAAGCTTGAAACCCAACGCAATAAGCTTATATTTTGATGAAATTGCAAGAAGCAACTCTTACATATTCACAAGAAAGTTTGAAACACAAAGGAACCTTATCACAACACCCTTTATGGTCCACAACCTTAGCATTTCACAAACCTAGAATCCTTACCTTAACACTTAGACATAACATGATCTAACCCTATGAAAACCTAAATACTGACCCATACACAACCAAAACCAGCTCAAACACCACCTCTTACAGCAAACATCCACTAGATTCTTAACACCTAAAGAACTCAAGGAAAAAACAAAGCATAAGAAACAATGTTTTTGGTGCAATGGGTCCTCTTGGCCTGAACATTGGTGTAAGAGCCAGTGGTTAAGCATGTTGCTTATCAAACCTAAAGA
This sequence comes from Lumnitzera littorea, assembly GCA_024138015.1. NCBI lineage: Eukaryota > Viridiplantae > Streptophyta > Magnoliopsida > Myrtales > Combretaceae > Lumnitzera > Lumnitzera littorea. Next base: position 153,345,864 of record JAMXBB010000001.1, on the reverse strand, counting down.
GGAAGTAGATGCTAAGGATAAGGATGGTGATGCAAAGCCAAAGTTAGAGATAGAGCTATCTAAATTATCCTTATATGCTCTTAGTGAACATAAGAAGAGTGGATGTAATAGCATGAGAGTTAGCAGGCTACTATAAAGAAAGGAAGTTTAACATTTTAATTGATACAAAAACAAGCTAACTTTTATGGATGAAAAATAGGCTAAAGGTCTTAGTCGTACAACTCAATTAAATTACTCCTATTGAGGTCACTTTAGTCAATAGGATAACTACAACCAGTAGTGTTGTGATTGAGGAATTCCAATGTGTCATGTAAGGTGTACAATACGCTGCTAAGGTATAACTATTACCACTTTTAAGCTATGACATAATGTTAGGCATGACATCGTTGACTTTATTGGGCCCTATATCATGGAACTTTTGGAGTCTTACAAAGGGATTTTGAATTGGGAGGGTGGACATGTAATCTAATGGAGGAACAAGGGGGCTTACATATTATCATAGGTGATTCTTTGATGTAAAGAGAAATTTTGAGCATTGTTATGCTAAACTTACTTAAGTAATAATATGATGTGTTTGAGGAGCCTAGTAAATTACCTCCATATGGTACCTATGACCATGGAGTTTATCTTCATATGATGTTATGGCATCTCGAGTCATATAGACACTTAGCTATCCAAAAATCAATCCTTAAAGATATAGTTAAAGAGATGTTTTCAAGCAGTGTCATTAAGTCTAGTTATAGCCCATTGGTGAAAAAAGAAAGATAGTAAGATGATACTTTGAAAATATGTGTTGATAAAAGGGAAGATTGAGGATAGATATCTTAATCTTATCATAGAAGACATACATGATGAATTACACAAGGCAAGCTATTTCACTAATTTAGATTTGCGATCAAGTTACTATCAAATTTGAATGTATCCTAATAACATTTATAAGACTACTTTCAAAATTTATGAAGTGCATTACAAATTTTTTATCATGTCCTCTGACTTAACAAATGCTCCCTTAACCTTCTAAGAACTAATAAACAACCCTTTCAAGTCTTATTTGTTGAAAATCATCTTAATATTTTTTGGAAACATACTCATTATGTAGATATGAAGGCCCACATTAAGCACTCATGGGTTATGTTTAAGCTACTAAGATGTGAGTAGTTGTTCCTCAAAAGAAGTTGGAATGACACAAAGGAGTAGTTAAGTCACATAATAAGCAAAGATGGGGTTACCACCAAATACCAAGAAGCTTGAAGCTATGATTAAATGGTCTATTATGATAAAGTCTTTATAGCAACTAAGAGGTTTTCTTAGGTTGATGAGCTATTACAAGAAATTTGTACATGACTATGGTGCATTATCTAGGCTACTCACCCAACTCCTTAAGGAGGATTAATTCATATGGATTACTATGTCTAATAATGTATTAGAAAAAATAAAGGAAGCGTTCACTTGTTCATTAGTTTCCAAGTTACCCAACTACTCAAGGAGCTTGTGATAGAAATGGTGCATGTCTATTTAAAACTAAGGCAGTATTGAGGTAAGAAGGCCACCCCATTGCTTATTTAAACAAAACTTTGCCTCTTAGGTAGTGTAAGTTGTAGGTATCTAAGAAAGAATTGCAAGCCATAGTGCACAAGGTTGACAAATGGAGGCATTACTTGATATGTAAGCTCTTTATGGTGCAAACACAACATCATAGCCTAAAGTATCTATTAGCACAAAGGATAGTGACCTTTAGCCAACATAAATGGCTATGTAAGCTACTTAGTTTGGATTATGAAATCCAATTTGAAAGCAAAATCTCAAATTGAGCTAATGATGCACTCTATAGAACAAATGGGACTATGTTATATCTCCAACTACGACTATTATGACTCCAAAGTTGACTGATGGTATCAAAAAGAGTTGATATGTGGCTTGAGGTATGAAGTTATAATAGCTAGGTTGCTTAAGGGGAAGAATTGCAATTATTTCACAAATGAAAATGTATAGCTACGGAAGAAGGGAACGGTTATCATCTTGCTAAAAGCATCCTTAAAGTTAAGGCTACTACAATTATACCATGATGAAGCATTAGGGAGTTACTCAAGCTCACAAGCCAATTAAAAAAAGCTTAAGCCAATTTTCTACTACTCTAAGATGTGAAGGATTAATGGCAAATTAGCAATAGGTGTAAGAATGTGATGTTTGTCATCACCATGCAATGGATAATGTGGCTACTCCTAGACTCTTAGAACCACTTCCTACTCTTGAACAGTACCGGGCTAATATGAGTATAGACTTTACTTTAAGGATTGCTTATATCTAATGTTTTAGAGGTTTTTATGGTGGTAACGGCAAATATGGTCATCCTTCCATGGCATTTCCAACACCCTAAACAAAACGCACCCCTAAACCACCACCCGCCAACCCCACACCTCCCTCTCCACCCCCCACGAACACCATACCCCACCCCACCCATCCCCAACCCAACCCAACCTAACCCAATTCCTTTTCCCAAAAAAACAAAGGAAAAAAAAAAAAAGCTTTGGCTTATTTAGAGAATGCATATAAGTTGCATGGTATGCCAAATGGAATAACTAGTAATCAAGACCCTATTATTATGAGCTCCTTTTAGAGAGATTTCTTTAGACTACAAGGAGTTGAAGTTATCTATGGTCTATCACTGCTAAACAACCAACTGAAAAGGGCGGCTGACAAGTTCTTGGAAACCTATCTTAAGTGATGTGCATGACTAGTGAGCACTTAAGGAAGCAGAACTCGATACTTGCAAAATGATGGTATAAAACTAATTTTCATAAGAGTGCTAAGATGACGCCACTTAAAGTTTTGTATAGATATTCTCCTCTTATCCATCTATCTTATCTAATTCAAGATTTAAGTGATCAGACTATAGATCTAGTGTTGAAGAACGAAGAGGACATATTAAGAGTGCTCAAGTTTAACCTAAAGAGGTCTCAATACTGGGCGACGCAACAAGCATATAAAAAAGGAAGTTGGTGTATATTTGAAATCGGTGATTGGATTATTCTGCAACTTCAACCTCACAGACATGGCACACTCTTAGATCGCTCAGAGTGCAGAAACATACAGCAAATACTTTAGGCTATGTAAGGTGATTGACAAAATAGGAAAGGTTACTTCTCGCTTAAAATTTACCGTCAAAGGTTGCTATTCATCCAACCTTCCATGTGTCTCAGCTGAAACAACACTACCCACAATCGAAACAGAGGATGAGTTCAAGCCTAGCGTAATTTCAGAGAGAAAGTTAACGAGAAAAGGAAACAATGCTAATGTGTTAATTCATTAGAAGAATCACTCGTCTGTAGGAGCTACATGGTAGTTCTTGCAAATCTTCGCTCGAGGTTTCCAAATTCTCCCTTGTTGTAGGCGAGGGATTTTAAAGCGGGGGGGTTAGTTAAAGTAAGCTTGCATATTTAGAACAGTGTTTGAGAATGAACTGGGCTTGAGGTTGAGTAATAACAAAATGGGGCATACCGGCCCAGCCCATTTTTAGTGATCTAAACCTGGTTGTTTCAATCGACACAATAGAATTACACGAGGATAGCTAACTAGCTGACGTCTCCATATGGCACATTTTAGGATCTACCTTTCTTTTAAAAAAAGAAAAAAGAAAAAACAATAGCAAATGGCAATTGATGGCTCTTATAATTTAGAATGACGGGGGCCTCTTTCGACTTATTTTTCAAAGAGTCGAACCCTAAAATGAAAAAGGAAAAAAAAAAAAAAAACATGGAACGAAAACATAAGTACTGAAATGAATACATAGGGAAAACTTAGACCTTCTAATGCATTTTTTTTTTTTTTCTACATAAACATACTTAAACCCCAGGAATTTCCTACCTTGGGGATTCGAATTCAGTGGCTGAGTCAGAGTCCCATTTAAAACTGTTGGCTCACAACTTGAATAGCAGGAGGTAGGTCATTGTTCAGCAGCAACTCACTCGCAGGATCTGGGGATCATTCGTCCAAGACAGCCCTAGATCGGGATGTGTTAATTCGTGCCATTTGGCAGTAACCAAGAGAATTCATTCATTTGACACGATATCAACCGTGAAGCAAATTCAGTGGAGATTGCCAGAAACTATTCTTACACAAATCCTGCAAACTTTGCTACCTTGTATTAACACCTACAACAGCAAGGAGGAGGGGGAGGGGGAGGGGGAAGAGCACGCAAGCCAGGACAACAGTTGAATGGTAACATTCTACCAAAAGAATATGTAAAAATCCGGTTTCTCCAACCTATAATTGCGTGAAAATTTAAAAGGAGGAAAAAGGGTAAAGAGCTCCAATGCTCAAAAAGAATTACGTTAGCCTGCGAGTTATAGCGGAGGATAGAAGTAGGAAGATAAAGAAAAACCCAGGAAGAGCAAGCCTCCGATAGTTGCAACTGTGCGTTGAGAGATCTTGGCGGCTAGCATGCTACCCCCTACCACTGCAAGCGAAGTGCATATAGCGTGTCCTATGGTTGCTCCTAGAGCAACTCCAACAGCATTTTTGTGCGTTGCCAGCTGCAGATAAAAAGATTGTTAAAGAAACTATCAATAAAAGCTTGCACCTTGTTTCTCATTGCAATCCAAACATGTCGACACTTGACATAACCAGCGCCTTATATGCATGTAAACAAAGATAATCATATCCAAGGTCTTTTCATAAGCATTATGTGGTTCCAATAATAGACACCACTTTACTTGCAAAAAACTAATAACAGAAAGAAAGATCATTATATGTCGTGGCTGGACATTTTCAATCTTTTTAAAACAATTAATTGTCTCATCTAACCTCCTCATTAGCAACTTCTGTACCCAGAACAATAAACAAGCAATATGATAGATAACTGAGGGCATAGTCATGCAAATCCTAAGTATTAATATGAAATTTTAAAGATAGTGGCCATCACAAAATAAAATTCCATTGTGCTCTCATTTCGTCGAAATATACACAATAGGAAAATGTATATAAAAAAGATTGGCAACAAAAGTTTTCCATGTTAACACTTTAGTAAATGAGTCGAGCTTATTTGCAGAATACGTACTGAGTTTTGTGGATACCCAGAGAAGAATAGTGAACTCATATCAAGTGACCCAAATTAATACGAAATGTGAAAATAGATAATCAAATCATTTCTTTGGTGAAAATAAATTAACCAAGGAGCATATCTTACAGCAATAGTAGCTATCTGGCTTCGATCACCCCACTCAGCTAGAAAGGTCAGGATAAATGACTGCACACAAAACAAGAGTTCTGTCACAAGAAATTCTATGAAGAGAATAATGAGGAAGAAAAATCCTAGTTTGAAGAAGCTACAGGTGTTCTCAAAACTCAGAAGAGTCCCTTGACTGCTGACCTCAAGGTTTAGTATATAGGAGAAAACTAAAGAGGGATGAACCGTGACAAACATCCTACCTCCAGAAAAATGGGAGTACAAAATCTAGAGAAAAAGCGACGGAAAGATGTCTTCCCTTGTCCAGCTTCAAGTTTCTCTTCGACCTGCATAAACCAGACAAAAAATCAGTTGGAAATGCACGTCTTTTGCCTGTTAGACAAGACAAACATACATTCATCAAATGATTGTTCCCTGCATAACTCATCTTAATAATTTAAACATAGAACACAAGAATTGGCCCCAATCTGCAAACTTAATGCTTAGTTGAGTCACATATACACGTATGAAATGGATCTGATACCCAGTGTCTATGAGACCAACGGTAAGAGTTAAGCACCCCAGGCTCCTCAGCAGCACTTTGAGCTATAATACAAGAAAATCATTTGCAAGGAACTAACAAAGGCTTCATTCAGGGGAATTATGTAACAATTAAGCACATCAATAACCAACTAGTATCCTTATAAATTAGGGAACATTCATTATCCTTTAAAGGTGTTGGATGTAATGGGCAGTTACATATCAACTGTCAAAAGTTGTGTATTATTCCCAGTCCTTCAAGTGTCTGGCAAGTTGAGATGACAGATTATTCATAGTAACTCCAAATTCTACCATCTCTAGCCGAAATAAGTTCCAAAGAACATATTCTGAAGATTGAATGAGAATCAACAACACAAATTACTCCGACAGAAATCAATGATTGGATTTAATCCATATCCTTAAGCTTATTTTAAGTAAATGTTATTTGGAAGCTAAATGGGATTGTGTCCTGGACAGACTTAATAGTTCTATCAAGTCAAGAGCCATGTATATAGAAATATAACTAGACAAGCATCCTCAGTTATCTACACGTCACAGCAAATAAGCAAGAAAATAGAGTTATCAAAATGAAGGAATAAGCTAAAGAAAAGATGTTTAATCAGTGGCATCCAATTAACACAAGGATCACTATCAACAACAGGGATATTGGAGAACCAGACCTCCTCCATTTCTTTCTTCTGGTGCGACTTTGAGTCTGTTGATCTCCATGCAATGTAAAGTAATCGCAACCCAAAAAATGCATAAAGAACTGAAAATAAAAACTGATAGAAGTTAATCCAAATAAGTTGTTCAATTACTTACTAAGAGGAGTGTCATTGAACACAGAAAACTGATATTCCTTGAAAGAAAGCTCACAAACAGAAAACCAATTGCCTTTTAAAGGAAGAGGAAGGAAAAAGCCACACCTGTAGCGGCACTATTAGTATGCTTTCTTGATATCAGATTGGGCACTATTCTTCCTAGTCCAGTGGATAGCACCTAACAGCAATTACCACTAATATTAAGACTTAAGATGTTCTCAAAGAAATATAAAAGCATCCATTCATGGTAATTTTCAGAAAACCCTTTTGTGCATAATAGAGATGTAAACATAATGAGAATATAGCTATAATGCGGGCCACTTACCGTCATCACAACCAAGGCAGTGAGTGCACCCGATAAAACAATGGACTTGGGGTGGCGCATTGCCATGAGAGCTGCTATTATAAATGTCTCATCTCCAATCTGACATCATCAGAATTCATTAAGAACATCTCCTTCACCAAATAAATGAGTGGTCCCAAATTACTGAAGCTATGCTCCAGAGATACTAGGTAACCGGTGAATCAATGGAGCCACATAGGACGTATGCTATTGATCCAGCATTACCAAGTGCTGCAACACATGTGAACACCAAACACATACTCATAATAATAACAAACCAATTCTCACCTCACTGACAAGAATCATGGAAAAACTCGCAAAGAATGCATCAAAGACCCCGAGGCCAGAATCTAAACTGAGAACAAGATCAATAGAGGTGCCATCTCCACCAGCATCATTCCCAAGCTTACTCAGAACAATCTGTGAAAATACTTGGTATGTCTACTTAATCAAATTTAACGAAAAAGCAAATAACTATATAGAATCCATGCTATTTCTAATGTTTCCAAAGCAACCACTAAGCCCCGTTAGCTTATAAACCCCCCATAAATTAACATGAAATCATCGTGTATATTCACTCAAATTAACCAAAAAGCTCAAGACTCTTAACAAATTCAGTGTGTACAATGCTTCCAGAAGCAACCAACAAGCCCTATTTGCCTAAAAACCTCATAAATCAACACAAACCCATCATGTACGATCACTGGAAATTTAACAAAAAGCAAAGAGTTTTAACAGTCCCTCAATATTTACCAGGGATACGACAGCAAGCCATTTCCCAAATCGCTTGTAATGCATCAACAAGTAACTCATGGTACCGTTTTGCTCAAAATCCTTATGAATCAACATGGACACATCACTCGAATATATCCAACAAGCTAAGAACTTTACAAATCCACACCATTCAAGATACTTTCTAAATCAACCCATAATCCCACTATATTAAAAACCTAAAAATCAACACAAACCTTTCATGTATATCCGCTCAAATTGAACAAAGATGCACCCAAATGCAACCCATGATTCCAATTTATCCTTTTTTCCCCGTCATTATTCCAATTTGATTAAAAACCTCATAAATCAACAGAAACCCATCAAGTCAATTCACTCGAATTCAGCACAAAATCTAAGAACTTTGACTAAGTCCATACTATTTACAATGCATCCATTAGCAACACATGATCCCACTATGTTTAAAAACCTATAAATCAACATAAACCCATCAAAATTAAATCCAAACTAAACAAAAAAGGGACGTACTTTACTGCGGCGACCAAGATCTCTAACAAGGGGTTCAGATTTTTTGTGGATTGAAGTTTCCAAGTCCTCCTATTATAAAACCCAGTAACAACAAAAATAATAATACTTCAGTTGAAATTCTTGTTTTATATATTTGCAGAATCTTGATAATTATACACTATTTATTTATTACCTGTGCGTAGACAGAAGCGAGAGAGAGAACTGCATAGAGAAGAAGACACACATACAAGGCACGAATTTTACCCATTGCGTTCCCGCACGTGGGGAAGGGAGAGAGAGAGAGAGAGAGAGAGAGGTGAAATAAAGGGGAATCCGCTGCTTCTTCTTCTTCTTGGGTTTTCGGGTATTGTAAGAAACGGGGCTGAGAGAGAGAGAGAGAGAGAGAGAGATCTGGTGAAGATCTCCAAAAGGACGGAGGGGCGCAGGCTTCTGAGTTTTATTGCAGACAAAGCCTCTGATTTTCAGTTTGTGTTTGAACTTTGACCTTTTATAAAATTAATTAAGTTAAAAGAAATTAGTTTAATTTAAAAAGAGTACATGATGTTACAAAAACGTGGAATTATTGTAGAATTTTTCGAAGGCATTTGATTTGATATTAAATAAATTTTCATTATTTTATGCTTTTGTTTTTCTAAATATCATAATAAAAATCTCATCTGTCTATTCACTTTTTTCCATAAAATAAAGTTATAATATAATAACTATTGCTAAATAATAAAATAAAACTATAATAAGTTGAAAATGAATATTAATTTTATTGAAAATATTTGATGAAAACATTAATTCTAACATTAAATAATTTTTTATAGGTTTTTGTAATGAATCATTATTCAATATTTTTTATACCGGTGATCCATTATGGAATTATATATATATATTTTTATAAGATTATAAAATTAGTATTATGGACTTAAAATGCAACTAAGGCCATCATAATTCTTCTATAAGAAATAAGGAAAAAATCGAATTATTAAGAAGTAAAGAAATTGTATGTGTTTACTTTTCTTAATAACGATGTTGGAAAATTCAACGTCTAACCTTACTTTATAGTTTTGATATCTTCTAAACATTTTATATAACATCAAATGAATATAGAAGTTACAACTGAAATTTTTAATTATTAATTATATTTTAAGTACATATAATGTCGGTATGGCATGTAGTAGACGATAGTTACCTATAAGATATATACAATTTCATTTTTAGCTATCTTAAAAAATCTATTAATAGGTTTCCTACATAATTGCTAATGGCATTTTAGTTGATAGAATGAAATAAGATAAAAACAAGACCATAGTTACTAAGAAAAAGAATAGAAAAATAATAATTATTGATTTTTTTTTTTTTTTTTGCATTTAAGATGGTATTAATAATATATCATGAATATGTTCAAGAATACTAATAATCATTATCTAAGGCTATAATTTAACTTGACTAGGGTCTCATGAATGAAAACGAAAATATGCAAGAAAAAACATATAATGGCTGTTCTTTTACTTTAGAAGAGAAATAATAATTCCTTGTTCAGCAGCAGATGTTCTCAATAGGAATCATTTTCCAAAGTAAACAGCATACTTTCCCATCATAATAACAAGCTAACGTGCAGCCATGGAACGACTCTTACACGGTTCCGTTTAGAAAGCTGGAAGACAATTGGATTTATCAATCCAACATCATTTGAAAACAAAATATCAAATATGATACGTTTTAATTATTGATAAATCCAATTGTTTATTATCAACATGTTATCTTTATTATGAAAGTGAATTAATTCATAAATAACCATCGAAACAAAATGTTAATTATTTTTATTAATTTAAATTTTCAAATAAAATTTTCATTATTGTTAAATTAATTTATTTTAATAAATTTGATTATAAATATAAAGTAATGTGGGGACTTTGATGAAATATAACCCCAACTCCTTTCTCTCTCTCTCCTACATTACCACGTATACATTTTTGTTGAAACTTTTTCTCTTTTCTCCTATTGCTCTTCCTACCATCCTTCTCTCTTTCTCTTCCTCAACGTTCTCTCTCTCTCTCTCTCTTATATCATTGCAAGTCCTTTACCGCGAATTCTACCAAAATCAAACATTATTTCACGCTTTAATCTCTTAATATTTCCTAATCCAAACACATTCAATTTACGCATAACTACTAAATAATAACTATTACTTTCATCGACTGGTGAAGGAAATGTTGGCTATGAGTGTCTTCATTAGTGGTGCTATGAGAATGATGGTCTTCATCCCCATTTATGAAGTTATCTATTAAGGCAGTTTAAGGATGGTGTAGATTGAAGATGAACTGGAATGAACAGTGACAATGAACACTTCGACTAAGGATAAGAGTTGCTAGTGTGAACAGTTATGTAAGTGTTACACAAGCGCAACAATTAGGGTTTATAAGAAGAAAGAGAGGAATCTTGAGTAAAGACAAAACACAAATTCAAGACAAGGAAGTGAAGTGCAATTTCAAAAAGAAGTCTCCAGTTGATTTTGGAGCATCTATTAGTAATGAGGAGCTGAGCCGAAAAGCCCAAAGCTAATGACTAAGTAAACTAGTTAATATAATAAGAGGCCATGTACACCAACTACTTAGCACACTTGCATGTTAGGAAGATATAAGGAATTTTATGTTGATTCTCTAAAGATACATGCACATGGTTGTAATCAAAATTGGTGATTAGCACATGGGCAAATCACTAAAATATTCTTATCCAGATCTATAAGGAGGCTACATGTATATACATTACCTATGTACAGAAAACCTATGAAAAAATTACAAAAAGAACTAATTCCTCCCAACCGTATCTCGTGAATGTGTGTTTCTATGTGAATTTGTGTATGATATTTTGTGTATTGCTTATTTTTCTACTTAGCTTACCACATCTAGTATCAGAGCTGGTTACAAAGGAAGGATATCACCAATGACTCCTCCTTAAATGAATAGCTCAAGGCCATTGTTGTCGAAAGCCTTAAGCTTATTATAAAGAACATGCGACAACTGCAAGAATGTTTAGACAAGACAAACATGGTCGTAACTGAGTTGCAGGCACAACAACCGACGAACCACGTTGCATCTACTACATCGACTCCTCAACTGGGTAAAACACCTACAATAGTAGATGCATACAAGTTAGCTCATGTATAGTCACCTCCTACACAATTAAGCCTTACATAATTTCCCCTACAGACGCGTTTGCCTAGGATTAAATTTCCAACATTCGTTGGTGATGGTTTTAAAGACTAGTTGTATAAGGTAAAACAGTATTTTGAGTTGGATGAAAAGCTCAATAATTGGAAGTTTCGAATGGTCTCAATGCATTTAGATGGGATAGCACTTAAGTGGTATCATCACTATGTGTAGAATATCAACAAAGCAAGAATTGAGTTGGAGTGACTTGGCAGTTGCTGTACTAGGAAGATTTAGAAGAAAGGCTTATAAAAACCCAGCAACTCAGTTAAAAGAACTAGTCCAGACCAACACTCTTCAAAAGTACCTAGAAGAATTTAAATACCTTACCACTCTAGTACAACTTCCCGAACCTACTCTTGTAAGTTTTTTCTTAAGAGGACTTAACCTTTCCATTCAATACACCATTCGCTTGTTTAGACCCAACACCCTACTATATGCCTTCACCTTAGCCAAACTTCAGGAGGCCAATCTTCTTTTATCTAACCAATCATTGAAAAGCACAAAAAACATGACTACTAACCCTGTATACAAACCTCTACCAAAGCCCAAACTAAACATTACTTATACACGTCCCCAGCGCTTAATAATTGCAACAAATACCCTCCAGAATTTCTAATCCAATCGTAACCTAGACAGATCACCAAGTAACTAGAAGGTTACTAAATTATTTACTCCTAAAGAATTGGACAAGAAAAGAAGGAAAAAGATCTGTTTCCAGTATGATGAGCCATTTGTACCCGGTCATAAGTGTAAAAAGATTTGTTTCTAGTATATTGCTTATTTTTCTACTTAGCCTATCACATCAAGCCACTGCCAATGAATGATAACATATGCGGATGGGTTTACCTCTCTTTGTCCTTTTTCTTCTTATTCTAAGCATCTTCTTTGTTGTTTATGATTTGAAGGAAAAGGAAAAAACAAAAACTGAATAAAGAAGAGGAAAAAGTTGAAATTTTCATTTTCTTTTTAAATATTCTTGAAAGTCAATTTCTTTCTTATGCTTTGAACGGAATGAATAAAAGTAGAATAAGAAGAGAACGAGAAGGGCTTAGTAGGTAAAGAGAGGCTAATGTCATCATCATCACTAATCTGAGTCGAGAAAGCCACAAGTGATCTTCTTGTTAATCCCAATTAGACTATCAACATTAATTTGTGATTATGTTAACACTTCAATTAGATAATATTTTCCTTTCTCCTTCTTGCTTTTCTAATAATTATAAGATGATGAACAAAAATCGTTTCGTGATGAATACTAGGGTTTTAGGGCTTGCCTATGTTCACATTACGGTATTTTTTATATTTTCAATCTAATTATGTGGTTTAAGTTTACTAGAACTTTCTCTTTTATTTTTGTGTGTGTTGTGTTTATTTGTATAGTTTGAAACAATTATGATATTTGGTGAAGGAGATTGGATGATGATATTTGATGACTTATCACACATCGAATGTTTGGGTTTAGTTGGAAGTGTTTGAATTGTTTATTAGTGGATAGTATGACTAAAAGTTAAAAATGTTACATACTAAGCTGTAGCCAACATGACGAAGACATCCCTTTGATGCACATGTCTCAACTACTTCTTATTATGTAGGCAAAGAAAAGATGTATTAAAAGCATTGAAGAAAATAGTACAAAGTAAAAGCCTCCGAGTTCAATTCCTTGCTTTGATGGTATTTTGAAAAAATCTATTATTTTTTATGAATGCAATTACAAAGATTACTTCATTTTTTTTTTATATAAAGTAGAGATTGTACTTCTGGGTATAAGATGTAGGATTCTCTTTTAATTCCATAAATTTTGTTGTGCTTTGTTTGGAACTTTTGAAGACTAGTAAAAAAATTGTGGTGGTCACATCCATTTTAAAACTACTAAAAGGAATATTCATAAAGAAATGATCAAAACTATAAAGGAGTAGGTAAATTATTAAAGTACATACTCCTGGAGCTTTCTTTGGTAACAAACTACGACTAATATATTGCTCCCTTGTGGTCCAACTCCTTTTATCTAATTTTGAATTTCAAGCTTGCATGCTTATGGTTCTTTACTATTGCCAAGTTGAATCATTATAAAATCAGCTATATATGCATATTTAGCTCATTTGTATAAAGGTATATTTATCTATGACAATACTATAGCTAATACGACCTGGTGAGATTTCACTTTATAGTAGAACTAGAGTCTTTACAAACTGTTCTCATGTTTCATGAAAATCACACATATATTATTTTAGCTTTTAATCAAATAAGCTTGGATTTTTAAGTGTTTTTTTGTTTCAATCAAATATTATGCTCACAATACTCCTATAAATTTTTCATATTTATGAAGACTTCTATTTATTCTTTCTCTCTTCTGATTCTATATTTCAAAGCAATATAATTATAGATATAATACATATTTTTTATATCAAAGCATATAACAAAAGAGAGGGGGAGTTGAATTAAAGTTATGATGGCTTTAGACCTTTGATGCCCCATTATAGATGTCAAAACATTAGAAAGAAAAGAGCATGCTCTTTAAGTACATGCTCTTTTCATACAAATTGACAAATTTACTCTTTTTATAACTACTCTTTCAATTAGTGAGATAGACTCGGGTGAGTATTTATTGAATTGCAAATCGCAAGTAATGTTCATAATTGTATAATGAAAAAAGTTAATGTGGTACATTTGTTGAATTATGTGTTTATATATATTTTAGCAATTTGATTTTCAAAGTATGTGTCTTTTAAATTAAAGTTATGATAACTTCGAGTTAATAGAAAAGTTGCAATACAATTATATTCAAACCTGTATTATTTTCATTTTTTCTTTAATATTTGACATAATAGTGACTATCTAAATCTCTGAAATGGGATTTTAATTCGTATCACATGTAATCCTTCTATGTAAGGAATTTAATTTAGATGTTTGCTTATTTTGACATTTTTTATGAGTTTATTATTCTCTGTTTTGCCACACATATGATCTTACCATTACTCAGGAAGCAATGACATTTACAATATTCAATTATTAATTCTACCATTCAAACATGTTAGTTTTCTGGTTACAAGAATAAGGTTGAATCCATGCAGCATGGCAATATTTAGAAGGAAAAAGATTTTTTATATGAGAATTCAAGTGTGGCAAGGATTACATGAAATATTATAAAGGTTGTACTTTTATGTGTTTTGTGAGAAATAAAATATAGCATGTTCTTTTTGCATGGATTATTGTGGAATGTGTTTCTTTTTTGTATATGAGAATATTTGTCATAAAATTGTATTTGTTTGAAACCTTTTGTGGGTATAACATCTATGGCGGTTTGTGCTCTTCCTTGTTTTTATTTCTCCCTCTACTATATTTATAACACATGTAGATATTTCTTATGTAAGTTGTGACATTTTCTTTACTATGCTTTTGCACATATTATTTTACTAAATTTATAGCACCTTATCATAAATTCAAGAGAGAGATCAAGTGATATTGTCAATGAAGATTAAAAACTACAAAGAATACAATTACTTTATATGCACAAATAAGCTTTATATGTACGATTTAAATGCTTAATATTTAACCATAAATGGTATAAGATATGAGTTTTGGAATGATGTTGTAATGATTAGCCTAAATGACTTTTTTCATGCAGTTTGATTTCATAATAATATATCTTTAGTTTTAATTGATGAGAAATATACATATGTGCTTAAAGTATCTCAAATGAGGAGATGAAATTATCTATCTTTTTCTGTTATTTATTCTATTAAAGAGAAAGCCTCCATTTAATTATCCATAACTAATAATTTGATATTATATAGTTTTAGGTATTAAATATATTTATGTTGTAGTTATAAAAAAAAAAAGTCAAACCCATCCACAAAATTCTTAATCACTGCATTTAACTATATGGTCACCATTTTTTATCACACTTATTTCTATTATTGTTATTTTTTATTTGTATATTATTTTAATTGCCTAAATTACTATTGTTTCGAAATTTCATTATACTTTTTATTTAATCAATATTTGTAAAGACTTTTCCTTTGAAAAATTTATTATAGTTTTGATTTTATTAATATATATTATCAACATTCTTTTATATATTTTATCTTAAGCTTTTCTTTTTTTTTTAATATTTTGCACACTCAACATAAGTGCATTGTCTGCTAGTGTCACGGGCGGATTCCGTCGCTCGACCCCGTGCGGCACTTAGCGTTCCTGACCTCACTAAGGAAGGCTAAGTCAGCCTATAACACACTCACAATGTTAGAGAGAGAAAGTAGAGAGAGAAACTCTGATAGTATATTGTATTCACTCAAATCACTTCCTTCTTACATCTGAGGGGAATACCCCTATATATACAGAAAGCCTTTACAATCTAATGGTTAAGATCAATTCGATCTAATGGTTACAATTGATTCCCAACTACTACCTTTACCTACCTCCACCTACTACTATACAAGATTCTGGACTCTTCTGGAACCTTTTAGAGCTTTTTATCATCTATAAGCTTTT
The DNA here is from genome assembly GCA_024138015.1 of Lumnitzera littorea. Lineage (NCBI taxonomy): Eukaryota > Viridiplantae > Streptophyta > Magnoliopsida > Myrtales > Combretaceae > Lumnitzera > Lumnitzera littorea. Next base: position 153,330,048 of record JAMXBB010000001.1, on the reverse strand, counting down.
AGTGGGCTTGGGCTTTCGTCTTTGGGCCTTAGGAACCTCTTAAGAATGGCCCACTTCGGGAGGTCCGTAACACTAGCATGACTAGATGAGCATTAAGATTTTATTAATATCTATATGTATTCATCAATTCACATAACATATTAATACTACTGAAGTTTTTCTCACTAACTCCTCATGAAACATTAATTACCTATTTAATTCATAAAATAGTTATTTAAAACTAAAGAAAACTCACTTAATTAAGATTAACATGCTTTTACTAAAACTTTAGAAATAATCTATCCTTATTCCTGAAGAAACATCTCTATAAACACAAAATCTAGGTGCTCTCGCACTAACATGTTTAGGTCACTCGAACTAAGGATATTCAAGCCAATGGAAACATAGTTGCGTTAAACCCAATGTTGTTTGCATAGTTCACCAAGAAGCCATTTGGGTCATAGCTTTGTGGCCCTACCTTGATCGAAACGTAATTTAAAAGGCATACACAACATTACAGTGGTTTAAGAATTGAAAAGTAGTTAGCTCTTATTAGGTATTGGCATATGATTTAAAATTCTATAAGTTTTCGAGTTAAGTGATCAAACTTATAAAAATCAAATAGGGAGTCAATCTCAATAAAAATTATAAATTAATAATATCATATTTGCTTTGGACTTACTAGAACTTATAAGCCCCATAACCAGCTACTTAGGATTCTGATTGGCTAAAGGATATGATTGAGCCTAAATTATAAAGTAAAACTAGAAATATTAGTAAAAATAATCTCGTAAATTTGAATTTAGGAAAATAAGTAATAAAATAAAAGAATATAAAATTTCTAAATTTTAAGTATATTACTCATTATTTATCGGAAATGCATAAAATGTATTTCGATAACTAACAAATTACTAGAGATAAATTATATATATACTAAAAAACATAGAATGACCTAAATAATATTTAGGATTATTTATTTATACTATATATGAATTTACATATTGGTAGAAATACATGTAATTACTTGAAATACATGAAATATACTAAAATAATGTTAAATAATTAAATAAAATTCATAATTAATTAAGGAAAAATAAAAAAAAATAGAAAAAATAAGGAATGATTCAAATTTGGGTCGTGGTAGCTAGGGAAAAGAAGAAAAAAATTTAGGCAATTAAATTAGAACAACAAAAAACGCAAATTAGAAGAAGATAAGGCAATTGTCTAATTAAATTAATGCATAATAATTTCCCAAGACCTTTATAAATACCTTAAATTTTTCAAAGGCTCGTTTTGGATGTTTGGAATTTTAGAAAATTAGAAAGAGGCAAAATTGAAAGGAAATTAGGGTTTTTACAAAAAAACAAAATTATACAATTAGGGTTTTTACAAAAAAACAAAATTATACAATTAGGGCTTTTAAAGAGAATTCAGACTCAACAAGCAGTTGAGAGTGGACGGCTACCACCACCACACGTTGATGGCTGAAGCCACCAGTTCTAGCAAGTTTCGATTTTTACCCAATTTTTCTTAAATTATAAAAAATATCAAAATTAATTGGAAAATTATAAAACCTGTTATTTTGGAATATTTTTGTATTTAGTTTTTAGAAAAAATATTATTTTGATGAAAATATGTCCTATGATATATGATTCTTAAGAAATTGAATAAAATCAAACATGTTTAGAATTAGAAATAAATAGACTTAAGAGTGTAGTTTTGAACTCAAAATTTTTAGGTGATATAGAACAGTACCACGAAACCCTTTTTCAAAAATGAAATTTTGAAAATTTTAGATAATTTTTAAGCCTTAAAATGGGGCATAAAATGGGTCAATTAGGTAATTAAATAGATAATTACTTATTTAATACATAATTATATGTTTTAAGACATTGAAATCTGATAAAGTATGATACTTATAGTATTTACAATGTTAGATGCAATTATTAGGGTAATTATGTAGTAAATAAGTAATAGAGAAAAATAGTAAATTTTAAATTAATTTTGTAAATTAGGATAATTAGGTATAAAATCTTATTTGGGGTGAATTTAGACATTTTTAAATGTTAATTGATGTTAGGAGATGATAATTAGATTGATAAAATATTAGATATGTATTATGTACATAATAGGTGATAATATATAATATGTAATTATTGAAAATATAATAAATAGAAGATATTAGAATAAAAATTGATATTATATAAATAATAGGAATATATAATAAATCTGATAGAAAACTTAAATTTAGGTAATTATATGAAAAATATATAAATTTCTCATATTAAGAGTAATTCAGTACACTAATATGAATTTAAGTATATTGGGTGAAATAAAATACTGACTAGGAGTAATTATGGTATTTAGTATACCCCAAAATAATGTGATTAATTTCACATTATGGGTTGAAACAAGTTTATGGGATTCGTATATAAAATTGTATGTAGAAACTGAATTAGAACTTAATTTAAAAATCGATACGGAAACTAAACCCAAACCTAACCCCAAACTGAGAATAATTATAAAAATTTTGAAAACTTAGATAATTGGACATATTAAACCCTAAACTAAAGATAACAATAAGTGTTATAAGATAAAACAAACCTATAACAATTATATGAAAATTGAGACAACATTGCTATTATAGGGATTATTGGCGATGAACTGAACAAGTCCCATCTCGAGTGAACAAGCGAAGAGTCGAGGTAAGTTGGAATTAATACGTTACTATATTTTGGAGGCTTGAGATTATACTTCGTTGTGTGTATTAAATAGTTGGTTGTGTGCATATGCTTAATTATGATTGATGTTATGATTTTGTTTATTGTTTTAGCTTATATTGTATGAGATGATTGATCATCCTAAACTAGACTTAATAAATGTATGACTTATAACCATAAACCAGATTTACATAGCAACCCATTGGGGGAAACCTAGAATTCTCCGACCAAATACCGACCATTTCAAAAGGGATAGCATTGAATAGCATAATGGCTCCCTTCTGTAAAACCTATAATTAGTTATTCGGAGTTTGGCTTATAGAATTTAGGGCGATCGGCTAAAAAATCCAATCAGGCCTAAATTATAAAGTAAAGTTAGAAATATTAGTAAAAATAATCCCGTAAGTTTGAATTTAAGCAAATAAGTAATAAAATAAAAGAATATAAAATTTCTAAATTTTAAGTATATTACTCGTTATTTATCAAAAATAGGTAAAATGTATTTCAATAATTAACGAATTACTAAAGATAAATTATATACACACTAAAAATCATAAAATAACCTAAATAATATTTAGGAATATTGACTTGTATTATATATGAATTTACATGTAGGTAGAAATACACGTAATTACTTAAAATACATGAAATGTGCTAAAATTAAAGAAAATTCATAATTAATTAAGGAAAAATCTAGAATTGAGGTGCGGCATTCTGGAATTAAAGAAATAAAAGTAACCAATCAAATTATTAAAAATAGAAAGTGAGAAAAAAAAAAAAAGAGATAAGGCAATTGTCAAATTAATTTAATGTACAATAATTCCTCANTAAAAATTGATATTATATAAATAATAGGAATATATAATAAATCTGATGAAAAACTTAAATTTAGGTAATTATATGAAGAATATAAAAATTTCTCACATTAGGAATAGATTCGATACATTAAGAAGGATTTAAGTGTATCAAGTAGAATAAAATACTGATTAAGGATAATTATGGTATTTAGGATATCTGAAAGTAATGTGATTAATTTCACATTACGGGTTGAAACGTGTTTCTAGAGTTTCTATATAAAATAGTACTTAGAAATTGAACTAGAACCTAATTTAGAAATTAATATGGAAACTAAACTCGAAATTAGCCCCAAACCGAGAGTAATTGTACAAGATTTGAGAACTTAGATAATTGGACATATTAAACCTTAAACCAAAGATAATAATAAGTGTCATAGGATAAAAACTAATCTATAACAATTATATGAAAACTAAGACAACGTTGCTATTATAGGGATGATCGGCAATGGCCTGTGTCATGCCCCGAATAGGAAGAGTCATAACAATCCCACCGTGTAAACTAATCTAAGATAGAAGCTGACCTCGTGGCTGCTATTGTAGATATAGTTTACACAAGGCGTACGACTCAACCAGCTTGAAACGTCCGTTTTGACACTTGTTAATAACCAAACCTGTGGTAGAGTTTTTACAAAATACCTGTTCTATACGACTTGCTATTTGGTACCACAACAGTATTTATATAAACATTTTACGTCCAAAGGTAAAGTTTATAATAAGAGTTTATTAAAAACCACAGGTTTTGCAGTCTATGTACAATAAGTTAGGAAACTAGTGGGCTTCGAGAGAATTCCCAATTAGTTTCCTAAGAACTCAAAGACAAAGTTAAAAGCTCGGGTTCAGTTGATTCTTCGATTCTCACTTTCCCAAACAACAGCGCACTAACCTGAGAATGGTGGTACCTGAATATCCTGTTCTTATTCAACATCTGCAAAAGAGTCTATAGGGATGTGAGCACATCTAGCTCAGTAAGTGGGTTGGAGTCAGAAGAGTACTGTACAATCACAAATAAGGTTAATAATTATAATGAAATGCAATGCAATCACTCAAATGAAACATCACACAGTGTTATCCGGTCCACTGTGAGGTTAGAGAAATTACATTCGCTCCAACCCGGATTAAGGAGTCTCATCGTGACTCAAGTCAGACCAAACCCGGGCTTGTGTAATAGAGAACACCCTCTGCCCATGACCTCCTTCGAACCACGGCCCCCAACCTTGCCGCGACCTCCTCGCCTGTCACTTAGTTTGACTAAAGATAAGGAAATGACCATTTCAGCTATCTTCATCGAAGGAAGTCGGTATTTGACCTAACACTCTTAATCGTTTCCCTTAATGGGTGATTATGCATGTTCAATTTCATTTTAGTCGAATAACCTTTAGTTTTAATCAGGGGTGACCAACAAGTTCACACAATACAGAATCCATGCAAATATGCAGAGCAGCATACCAAGGAGTTAAACTCCTATCACAACCGAGTATCATTCACACACACAGCATGCGCATAATCATTTAATTACAAACACAATCAGAAGTACTCTTGGGTCCCCGGATACTTTAAATAGTACCCAAACAAGCGGTGACACCACAATCCCAACTTGCTCGTTTAGACGTTCGCTATTGCCGCGACCTCCTCGCTTATCACTTAGTTTGACTAAGGATGGGGAAATGACCATTTCAGCTATCCTGATCGAAGGAAGTCGGTATTTGACCTAACACTCTTAATCGTTTCCCCTAACAGGTGATTATGCATATCCAATTTTATTTTAGTCGAATAACCTTTAGTTTTAATCAGGGGCGACCAACAAGTTCACACAATATAGAATTCATGCAAATATACAGAGCAGCATACCAAGGAGTTAAACTCCTATCATAACCGAGTATCATTCACATACATAGCATGCGCATAATCATCTAACTATAAACACAATCGGAAGTACTCTTGGGTCCCCGGATACTTTAAATAGTACCCAAATAAGCGGTGAAGCTACAATCCCAACTTACCTGTTTAGACGTTCGCTATTGTTGACTTGAATTGTCAACCGTCTTTATATTGGAAGGTCCTAATTACACAAAAGACCCAAATTCAGTTTTCGTAATAATTACGAAAACATTAGGGTTTAATCTCTAATGATTATATATATATATATTATATCCATAATATACAGTTATGTTATTACTATATATTGAATTAAGTTATTAATTGTTGTTACTGTACATTATATATATACTATTACATATTATATATCGTTTCGATCGTATCGAAATGTACTTTTTATTTATTAATTCACGTTTTAATTTCGGTAAGATTACCGAAATATTTACATTCTTGAATATGATAAAGTTATAGGTTAGATTACTTAAGGTTATTCGATTTCAATAAAATTAGTGTCATTGGATTCGTATAGACCTAACGACACATTTTACGGGTCCTATTTCTAGAGACGGTTTTTAACGGGTAATTTGAGTTTTTAATACAGTTATACATAATTATATATATGATCGTATTATACGTAATTTATGTTATTAAATTGTATTTCATCTAATTTGCTCATATATTGTTACAATATAAGTATTATCTAATCTTAATATACCTAAAGTGTATCTTAATCATAAAATATTAATAAATATAATAATAATATCTATTTAATCCAATATGATCAGTAATTCATACATATGGTTTTTATTTAACTATTTAATTTATTTTAGCTTATTAATATTACAAATACACCCCGACTTGTAAATTAAGCTATTTTACTTAATAAATTTGTAATAAATAGTTCGGGTTACCAAATAATTCTCCGAAAGTTTCTATAGACTCTTAAAAATATAAGGGATTCAATTATTACTTAGTTTCAAGTTTTTGACCTATTGCCTATATATTTGTATTGACGATTTTACCCCTAAATTATCATAAATTACCCAATTATGATTCCTTGAGTACTAAATTAATTTCGATCTGACTCAATACTATTATTATTTATTATAGATCAGTACATGTCCATTTCATTCCTTAATTTCATAATTTCCTATTAAATTCATAATTTCAGCTTATTTTCAAGCCTAAAAATGCAATAAATAATAAAAATATTCAAATCAAAATTCGGGCTACATAGCAATTATCTATATATCATACACATCCTACATAAAAATTTTTAGTTAGAAACAACATCATATAGTATATTTATTTTACAAATATAAATTCGGGTGAATAGTAAATTTCTTAATAAAGTATATTAAATATTACGAATTTTTCAAAAATAAAAATATCACATGAAATTATGTTTAAAATAACCTAGGTACAATTTTTTTTATAATTTTTTGGGCGGATTTACTAATTTTTAGAAATTATTGAAAAACAGGATAGGAAATTAACCTTGGTGTTCTTGAGTGCTCTAGTGGCCAGTGGTGGTTGGGCGGTTATCGGACGGCTTGCGTAGTGGGTAGACTGTGTAGAGTTGGCTGGGTTTCACAGCAAAACCATTATAGGTTAGGGTTCTACACTTTCACTAATTTTCTCCTATTTTTTCTAAATTTCTTTTTATTTTCTACGATTTTTTCTAATTTTTCTTTTTCTCTATTCTTGGTTCCTAACTGCTAAAATGTTGTTAATCTGCTGATAGGATAGTATTTATAGAATTCTTGCACCACTTATGAATTTTTCTTTTTTTTTTTCCTTTTGTTTTCTCCATTAATAAAGCATGAGGTGTCATTTTTTCCCTCCTTCCACTTTTGATTCAACAATTCTTTTCTTCTGCAGCAGCCACGTAAATTTCCAGCAAGCTCCAATGCATTTGGATAAGTATTGTTAATTATTTACTTAAATATGAATAATATATGTTAGGATTTAATTATTTAATTAGTATATAAATATATACCTTATGTAAATAACATATGAAATATATAACTTTAATCATATAATTAAGTTTTTAGCATATCTTTTATTTTTAGGATATGTTCTAAAGTTAATTTCATGAATTCAACACAATAAATATATAATTACATAATTTAGGGTTAATTTACGGGTATAATTATTATTTATACCGAGTATACTTATAAAATTACGTGTATTTTTATATAGTAAATTATAGTATATTATCTCATTTTATAGCTCAATTAACTTATCTCTAAGTTCTCGTTGTAATCTAAGTTCGATTTTAGAAGTTCCGAATATTTTAGTGCTATATTAAATATTCTAACTTCTAAGGGCAAAATTGGGATTTTGGGTCATTATTACTAAAATCTAACTTCATTGTAATATCTCGACTAATTTTTTTATTCTAATCGTAAAGTTTGAGCTCAATTGTATAAGTTTTCCTAAAAATCCTAAATCTAAGCTCGGTTATTCTATACTCAATTTTGGGAGCTTACAGCCTGAGCGAGTCAAACCTCGAGTGAGCAAGCGAAGAGTCGAAGTAAGTTGAGATTAATACGTTACTATATTTTGGAGGCTTAAGATTATACTTAGTTGTGCTTGTTAAATAGTTGGCTGTGTGTATGTGTTTGATTATGAGTGATGTTATGATTCTGTTTGTTGTTCTGGCTTGTATTGTATGAAATGATTAATCATCCTTGTAAGCCCTACAACCAATCACTCAAGGTTTTGATCGGCTGAAAGATCCGATCAAGCCTAAATTATAAACTATTGAGAGAAATATTAATAAAAATGATCCCGTAAACTTGAATTTAAGAAAATAAGTAATAAAATAGGAGATTATAAAATTTTCAAATTTTAAGCATAATAATTGCTAATTACCGAAAAGGTGGATAATGTAATCTAATAACTAATAAATTACTAGAGATAGATTATATGTATACTAAAAATTTTAGAATGACCAAAATAATAATTAAGAATGTTCACATGTACCCCACATATATTTACGTATAGATAAAAATACGCGAAATTACCTAAATTGGCCAAAAACTAAGTAAATAATTAAAGAAAATTATAAATTAATTATGGAAAAATAAAAAAAAAATCAGAAGAGGATAAGATGATCCAAATCAAGTCTTGGCATGTCAGGATGTGCAAAAGAAAAATCAACCAATAAAAATTAGACAATATAAAAGCCAAAAATCAAGGATAATGGGCAAAATTTTGTCAAATTAATACATAATAATTACAAAAAATGTCTATAAATAGGGAAAAAATTTCCAGAACTCATTTGGGTCGTGAGGAATTTGAGAAAAATCATGAGACCCAAAAATTTGAGAGAAAATTCAGAAAAAAAAAAAAACTGTGCAGATTGGGCAAGTGAACCAAACCCACCTCTCACCACTACCTGGGATCGAGCCACCACCACCACCCCACTCCAGACCTACCATCTAGGTCGGCCAACAAGCTTTGACCAGGCTTGGACGGCCAGAGAGCATCGAATCGGGTGAGTCCCATAATTGTCCCGATTTTATATAATTTAGTAAAATTAGTTATTTTGCTCAGAAAATTATGAAACTTGTTATTCTGAGGTGTTATTGTATGTAGATTTAGGGAAAAAATAGCGATTTAGTTTAATCACGTCTGAAAATATAGGGTCCTTAAAAAATCATGCAAAACCGAGCATATTTCAGTTTAGAAATAAATAACCTTAGGAGTGTAGTTTCAAGCCCAAATTTTTTGTGTAGATTACTTAGATGATATAGAACAGTGCTATGAAGTCCGTTTTCAAAAATTAATTTTTTAAATTTTTAGATAATTTTTAGGCCCTAAAATGAGGCATAAAATGAGTAATTTAGAGTTAATTAAGTAATTAAATGATTAATTTCTGATTTAGTGAATAATTATATGTTTTAGGATGTTGAAATCTGATGGAGTATGATACTTGTAGCATTTAGAGTGTTAGATGTAATTATTAGGTTAATTATGTAGTAAATGATTAATAGGGAAAAATAGTTAACTTTAAGTTAATTTTGTAAATTAGGAAAATTAGGAGTAAAATCTGATTTAGGATGAATTTAGACATTTTGAAGTGATAATTGATGTTTAGGGATAGTAATTAAAGTGATAGAAATATTAGAAATGCATTATGTACATAATAGGCAACAATGCATAATATGTAATTTTTGAAAATATAATAAATAGAAAATATTAGGATAAAAATTGATATTATATAAATAATAGGGATATATAATAAATCTGATAAGAAACTTGAATTTATATAATTATATGGAAAATGTAACAATTTCTCACATTAGGAGTGAAATTCGGTACACTAATATGGATTTAAGTGTACCGGGTAAAATAAATACTGACTAGGAGTAATGATGGTATTTAGGAGATCGAGAAGTAAAGTGATTAATTTCATATTATGGGTTGAAACGGATTTCTAGGGTTGGAATCTAAAACATTACTTAGAAATCGAACTAAAACCTAATTTAAAAATCGATGCAAAAACCGAACCTGAACCTAACCCCAAACCTAGAATAATTGTAAAAGACTTAATACCTAGATAATTATGCATATTAAACCTTAAACAAAACCTAACAATAAGTATTATAGGATAAAACAAACCTATAATAGTTATATGCAAAGCTGAAACCACGTTTGTGTTGTAGGGATGATCAGCAATGGCCTGAGCAAATCGAATCTCGAGTGAGTGAGCGAGGAGTTAAGGGAAGTTAGGATTAATACGATACTGTATATTGGAGGCTTAAGATTATGCTTGTTGTGCTTGCTAGATAGTTGAATGTGTGCATGTGCTTGATTATAGGTGATGCTATGATTTTGTTTGTTACTCTGGCATGTATTGTATGAAGTGATTGATTACCCTAAACTAGACTTAATCAAATATATGACCAGTAATCATAATCGGACATATATGGCAACCCATTAGGGGAACTTAGACTCTCCGGCCAAATACCGACCCCTTCGAAAGGGATAGCGTAGGATTGCATAATAGTCCCTTCTTCATCCTCAGTCGAACTAAGTGACACGAGAGGAGGTCGCGGCGAGGGTGAAGTCAATGGTTCGAAAGTAGTCACGGGAGGAGTAAGGTCTCTATTACACAAGCCTGGGTTTGGTCGTGAGCTGTTGCATTAACGGCAACTCCTTAACTCGGATTAGAGCAGGCGCAATTTCTCTAATCTTACAACGGGCCGGACAACGTCGTGCGATGGCATTTGCTTGAATATGCATTGCACTTAATAAGTTGATTGAAAACCTTGTTATGTTTATGGTATAGTTTTAAGTCCTCTATCATAACTTACTAAGCTGTTGTTGCTCACATCTCTATAGACGTCGTGCAGGTGCTGGCTAAGAAGCGGCAAATAACTACTCTGAAGCTAGCAACTGCTAGATCTTGGGGAGTGAGGAAAAACATTGAAGAATCAACACATATTTTATAATTTTTCATTTTTGATTAATGTAATAACTGAATTATAGTGATTATATATAACTTTTCTCACTTTCTTAGGTAAATGAATTATTTAAATTACAAACTGTTTACTTCAAAGCGGGTTAGTCGTGGATGCCTTGTGTAGATCAGGTCTAAGATAGCGGTTGTAAGGCCAACTTCTATCTTAGGATGGTTTACACGGCGGGGTTGTTACGACTCTGCCGCTTCGAGGCGTGACAATCCTAAACTGTACTTAACAAAAATATGACTTGTAACCATAAATCGGACTTGCATAGCAACCCATTAGGGAAAATCTAGGATTCTCCGACTAAATACCGACCCCTTGGAAAGGGATAGCACTAGATAGTATAATGGATCCCTTCTTCATCCTTAGTTGAACTAAGTGACAGGTGAAGAGGTCACGGTAAGGGTGAAGTCATTAGTTCGAAGGTAGTAGTAAGAGGAGTGGTGTCTCTATTACATAAATTTGGGTTTGATCGTGAGCTGTTACATTAACGGCAACTCCTCAACCTGGATTAGAGCGAGCGCAACTTCTCTAATCTCATAACGGGCTGGACAACGTCGTGCGATGGTATTTCCTTGAATATGCATTACACCTAATAATTTGGTTGATAACCTTATTTGTATTGGTAATATAGTTTTAAGTCCTCTGTCCCGACTTACTGAATTGTGGTTGCTCACATCCCTATAGATATCGTTGCAAGTGCTGGCTAAGAAGCGACTTACAACTATCTTGAAGCTAGCAACTACTGGATCCTAGGGAGTGAGGAAAAATATTTGAAGAATAGACATATATTTTTAAAGTCTAAACTCTTATCTTGGAATTTTTCATTTTTGAATAATATATTAATTAGGAAATAGATTACGGTGAAATGTTGTAAATGTTAATTGTAATAACCGAATCCTAGTGTATATATATTTTCTTACTTTCTTAAGTAAATAACTTATTAAAATTACAAACTGTTTACTTCAAAGTGTGTTATTTATTAATGCCTTGTATAGATCAGGTCTAAGATAACTGTTGTAAAGCTAACTTCTATCTTAGAATGATTTGTACGGCGAGACTGTTATGACTCTGCTGCTTCGAGGCGTGATGCTTTCTTCATTCTTAATCGAACTAAGTGACAGGTGAGGAGGTCGCAGTAAGGATGAAGTCAATAGTTCGAAGATAGTCGCGGGAGGAGAGGTGTCTCCATTACACAAGCCTAGGTTTGGTTGTGAGCTGTTGTAAGCCCCAAAGTTAAGCCAAGTAACCGTAGGATTGAACTTAGAACCCAAGGTTTAGGGCAATCGGTTAAAAGATCTGATCAAACCCAAATTATAAACTATTGAGAAGAATATTAGTAAAAATGACATCGTAAACTTAAATTTAAGAAAATAAGTAATAAAATAAGAGACTATAAAATTTTCAAATTTTAAGCATAATAATTGCTAATTACCGAAAAGGCGAAAAGTGTAATATAATAACTAATAAATTACTAGAGATAGATTATATGTATACTAAAAATTTTAGAATGACCAAAATAATAATTAGGAATGTTCACGTGTACCCTACATGTGTTTACGTGTAGATAAAAATACGCGAAATTACCTAAATTGGCCAAAAACTAAGCAAATAATTAAAGAAAATTATAAAATAATTGTGGAAAAATCAGAAAAAAATCAGAAGGGTGTGGAATGATGCAAGGTTGGTCGTGGCAAGTCAGAATCTGAAAAAGAAAAATCAACCAATTAAATTAGAACAACATAAAAGCAAAAAATTTAGAGATAAAGCACTTGTCTTGTCCAAATTAATGCACAATAAATCCCCTAAAACCCTATAAATAGCAGGAAAAATCCAGGAACTCATTTGGACAGTTAGAAATCAGAGAAAATTAGGGAGAGTCGAAAATTGAGAGAAAAATTCGGTTTAGAAAAAAATTAGAAAAAACTGTGCAATTAGGGCTTTTAAAAGAAAACCCCACCAAACGAACAGCTGGAAGTGGATGGCCACCACCACCACACGGTGGTGGCAGCGCCTAGGCCGGCCGACAAGGCCACGGCGGTCCACTGTGGCTGAAGCCACCTAAACCGGTGAGTCCAATTTCCAGTCCGATTCTTATGTAATTTTGTAAAAATAGTAAATATTATTAGAAAATTATGAATTTTGTTATTCTAAGATATTTTTGTATGTAGTTTGTAGGAAAAATATTAATTTGATGAAAACATGCCCTGTAATATATGGTCCTTAAGAAATCATGCAAAACCGAGCATGTTTCGGTTTAGAAATAAATGGCCATAGGAGTGTAGATTCAAGCCCAAAATTTTTGTGTAGATTACTCAGATGATATAGAACAGTGCTATGAATCCCTTTTTCAAAAATTAATTTTTAAAATTTTTAGATAATTTTTAGGCCCTAAAATGAGGTATAAAATGGGTAATTTAAGGTTAATTAAGTAATTAAATTATTAATTACTGACTTAGTGAATAAGTAGATGTTTTAGGATGTTAAGATCCGATGGAGTATGATACTTATAGCATTTAGGGTGTTAGATGTAATTATTAGGTTAATTATGTAGTAAATTAGTAATAGAAAAACATAGTAAATTATAAGTTAATTTTGTAAATTAGGATAATTAGGTGTAAAACCTGATCTAGGATGAATTTAGACATTTTGAAGTGATAATTGATGTTAGAGATGGTAATTAAGGTGATAGAAATATTAGAAGTACATTATGTACATAAAAGGTAACAATATATAATATGTGATTTTTAGAAATATAATAAATAGAAAATATTATAATAAAATTGATATTTTGAGAATAATAAAAATGCACAATAAATCTGATAGGAAACTTGAATTTATGGAATTAAATGAAAAATGTAAAAATTTATCACATTAGGAGTGAATTCGGTACACTAATATGGATTTAAGTGTACCGAGTAAAATAAACACTGACTAAGGGTAATGATGGTATTTAGGAGATCGGGAAGTAATGTGATTAATTTCACATTATGAATTGAAATGGATTTCTAGGGTTGGAATCTAAAACATTACTTAGAAAATCGAACTAAAAACCTAATTTAGAAATCGATGCGAAAATCGAACCTGAACCTAACCCCAGACTTAGAATAATTGTAAAAGACTTAATACCTAGATAATTAGGCATATTAAACCTTAAAAAAAACCTAATAATAAGCATTATAGGATAAAACGAACATATAATAGTTATATGAAAAGCTGAAACCACGTTTGTGTTATAGGAATGATCGGCGATGGCTTGAGCAAATCGGACCTCAAGTGAGTAAGCGAGGAGTCGAGGTAAGTTGGGATTAATACGATGCTGTATTTTGGAGGCTTAAGATTATGCTTGGTTATGCTTGTTAAATAGTTGAATGTATGCACGTACTTGATTATGGGTGATACTATGATTCTGTTTGTTGCTATAGCATGCATTGTATGATTTGTATGAAATGAATGATCACCCTAAACTGGACTTAATCAAATATTCGACCAGTAATTATAATCGGACATGCATGGCAACCCGTTAGGGGAATTTAGGACTCTCCGGCCAAATACCGACCCCTTCGAAAGGGATAGCGCAGGATTGCAAAATGGTCCCTTCTTCATCCTCAGTCGAACTAAGTGACAGGAGAGGAGGTCGCGGTGGGGGTGAAGACAGTGGTTCGAAGGTAGTCGCGGGAGGAGCAAGGTCTCCATTACACAAGTCTGAGTTTAGTCGTGAGTTGTTGCATTAACGGCAACTCCTCAACCCGGATTAGAGTGGGCGCAATTTCTCTAATCTCACGACAGGCCGGACAACGTCGTGCGATGGTATTTGTTTGCGCATGTATTGCACCTAATAAGTGATTGAAAACCTTGTTGTATGTATGGTATAGTTTTAAGTCCTCCGTTCTAACTTACTGAGCTGTAGTTACTCACATCCCTATAGACGTCGTGCAGGTGCTGGCTAAGAAGCGGCAATAACTACTCTGAAGCTAGCAACTGCTGGATCCTGGGGAGTGAGGAAAAACATTGAAAAATCAACACATATTTTACTTTTCATTTCCGATTAATGTAATAACTGAATTATAGTGATTATATATAACTTTTCTCACTTTCTTAGGTAAAAGAATTATTTATATTACAAATTGTTTACTTCAAAGCGAGTTAGTTGCAGACGCCTTGTATAGATCAGGTCTAAGATAGCGGTTGTAAGGCCAACTTCTATCTTAGGATGGTTTACACGGCGGGGCTGTTACGACTCTGCCGCTTCGGGGCGTGACAGCTGTTGCATTAATGGCAACTTCTCAACCTGGATTAGAGCAAGTGCAATTTCTCTAATCTCACAATGGGCCGGATAATGTTGTGCGATGGCGTTTACTTGAAAATGCATTGCACCTAATAATTTGGTTGATAAGCTTGTTTGTGTTTATGGTATAGTTTTGAGTCTCTATCCTAATTTACTGAACTGTGGTTACTCACATTTCTATAGCCGTGGTTGCAGGTGTTAGCATAGAAGCAGCTTATATTTATCCTAAAGATAACAACTGCTGGATCTTAGAGAGTGAGGAAAAAAATCTGAAGAACAAATTATATCTTTAAGGTCTTAGCTTTTATTTAGAATCTTTCATTTTTAATTAATGTATTAATTATGAAATATAGGACAACAAAACCCTACAAATATTAATTGTAAATTTGAAATCTAATGTATATACATATTTTCGTACTTTCTTAAGTAAATAACTTATTAAATTTATAAACTGTTTATTTTAAAACAGATTAGTTATAGATGCTTTGTGTAAATTAGGTTTGAGAGAGCGATTATAAGGTCAGTTTCTATTTTCGAATTGTTTATACGGCGGAACTATTACGATTTTACCACTTCAAGGCGTGACAAAATGCCTCAAGCTAAAAGTAGTGAATAGTTAAGCTAACAAACACTAATAAGCTTATTTTAATCACTTGGCCCAAAAGTTTCAAACTTTTATTAATAAGGTATTTACAATCATGGTTTTATAAATTAACATATAACTTCTTACAATTCATGTGAGACACTTAACTACAGGATTTCACAATCTTCCCTCTTTAAACACATAACATTCTCATCACAAAACCTTACAACTAAGCGTAGATCTTGCCTCATTTTCAATGTACTATTCAAGCTACCCACTATCTTCTTTAGACCTTTTCTTTAAACTAGAGTCAGATCTAAATCATCCATCTACTGGCAGTGGATCTGCTATGATATTATTTATAATGTACCAAGTTAAAAATAATGAATAACCAAGCCAACAAATAATAGTGGGCTCATTTTAACTACTTGGCCCATAAGTTTCAAGTTTATATTAATAAAGTATTCACAACTATGACCTTATAAACTAGTACTATAACCTGATAAACTAATACCATAAATGATCCATGTAGGATACTTAATCATGAAATTTCACACCTACACTAAACATGCATTTCATTTTAACAAATTTCCTTTGTGATTTGTGAACCATGAATCTTGTAATATAGTTTCACTTTCACTTTTAAGTGGACTTCTTTGTGATAAATATCTATTACACTAGGAATATTGTATTCCTTTGGGACATTTGCAAGCACCATTCATGCTCTGTAGATTGCCCTCAATTTTTTTAAACCAAGGATACGGTTACAATAATTTAACTAGGTTCCTTCATTACTTGTCAATGCACTCAATATTGGCTTCATCAATCATGTAGGTAAAGAGCACATCGTCAAAGAAGTGTTTCAATAGTCACCATAAAGTAAACAATAGCATGAAATTGAAGAGAATTAATTGAACTCAAGTAGCCAAAAAAAAAAAAATAGTTACAAAATCAAAATAAAATATTTAAAGTAATTGGGGCAGCCAGGTGAGGTATCTAGGTCTATCATGATCTTAACAAGGCATATTTTGGTAATGGAGGAAAAAAATCTAGAGGGTTTTTATCAAATTCCAAAAAATTGTACAAGGTATTAAGGTCATCTTGTGTTTTACAAACTCTTTCCAGACTCACATCGATTACATCTTTGATCATGGTTAGTGAGGCTATGGTTACCATTTGGTTTGACATTGAATGCATTTGGAGCTTTAGCATGACACAAATGATAGTTTACGGAGTTCAGTGGTGGTTTAATGCTTATTGAGGTAGCTTTTTAGTTAGGTGAAGTGGTTGTCACGACTAAGACTTTGTACAAATTAGGGGCTATGGTTTCAAGGATAAGGGTATTTCACCCCCGACAAAACTAGATCTAGGCATAAGGTCAAGTTCAAACTATTCCTAGCCTAAAACCAATCCCACCAGACCAATTGTGGACACGATGGTTCCTAGTCTGGTCATGTACGACAATTTAAGAAAAAGAGAAATAAAAAAAGGAAACTAGTATGCCTGGTTAATATTCATAAAGTTTCAACAAAATAAAGTTCTCATTCCTCAACAAGGATTAACACTAGCTTTTATTTAGACATCGTTTTTCAGGTTTTTGCGCCCTACATTATTAATATTATAACTCTATTTAGAATCACTTTTGTATAAATCTCTTTGACTCATTTAGAGAATGGATCCATAATTTCTTTTTTTTACCCCCTCCTATGTGTAAACCGTAAATTTTTTTAAAAGTAAATTGAAAAATAAAAATTGTTGGACGGTTCATGCATCTAGGACCCCGAAGTGTGCCCTATCAGGTCTTAGACATGGTTGAAATTGGGGTCAACAAGCCAATCACGGTTCTCCATTTGGGAAATCGTGAATCAGCAAGTCTAATTTCAACTCCGGTTGGATCCAGGCCCTTGATCTGAGCAAGACAAAGTAATAAACAATTCTTATACATTTCTTTCTTAAGGATTGATCTTCTGTTACAACCTTGTTCTATTAAATGAATGAAACATTTAAGTAAAAATTTGCTAAACTATATTTAGTAGTGGTGATGCTTCAAAAACATGTATACTTAAAAAAGAATGATCATCTAACAAAAGATTAAATACTACCTTCTTACTGTCCAGAAAAAAAAAATGTTTCTTTAAAATTTAAGCTATGGAATTTCATTAAAGAAAACTTTCAAAATTTAAGTTATAATTTATGAATAAATATCTCACAACTAACTTTCTTTTAGGAGAAAGTTAATTCGATAATTGTATGCGCTACATCAAAATTTCTCCTTCTCCTCAATAGTACTCAAAGGAGTATTCATAATACTGATACATAGAACTATAAATGAATTGAGTCGAATCAAATTTTTAAAGCCTTAAACTCAACTTATTTAAAAATTGTTAAGCTTCAACTGTGTAAGGTTTTTATTGAGCATGAAAATTATAAGCTGGAGTTTTGAGCACATTAAGGAATTTCAGACTTTAGCTTGACTCATTTAAATAAATAAATGAGCTCGATTCAAGTTCGAGAGTGAATTAAAACTCAAAATTAATTTAAAATTTTCAAAAAATACCTTTTTTCGACAATCTTTTAACTACATCAATCTTCTTCTTATATTTTTATGTTACATTTTTTATATAATATGTTAGTGTAATATATTGGCTTTGAGCCCATTCACGAGTTTACTAATTTGTGAGTTTAAATAAAAGCTCGAATTTGACTCATTTAAATAAATAAATTTTATTTTAAGCTAAAATTGGGTTTGTTTATAAATCGAGTTTAAATAAAAATGAGTTTGAGTAGCTCATAAACGGTTCCTAGCAAGACATAAAAGAAAGAAAAAAAAGAAATGAGTGGATCTTGAAATGAGCCCACATATGATGAGACAGGTTCATCATGGAACTTCAAAATAGAAGAGGGCTGTTACGAGCCGGATCTTGAAACTGAGATAACACACAGGTCATAGGTGTAGCCTTAAAATTATTTGTTTTCAATTTTAGCTCAAAAGTCAAAACACGTGAATTTTTACGGTTGACAAAGCTTTGGGATCACTAGTTCCAAGAATACGAAACAAAAACTGCACGCGAGCAACCTTTACTTCATAGCAAAGAGACATGGTAGACATTATTTTCCTTAACATGGTTAGTCATTTCCACTATTTCTAACAAGTATATAATTTATAGGAATTTGTTAGAAGCAAAATGTTAATATGCGCCTGGCAGTCCTATTTCAAAGGAAAAAAGTGAACAAAGATGGAAAATCTCTGTAACGGGAGTAAGGTTTATCGTCTTTAAATTGAGTAGTAACTGTTTCGATGTCCATAGAGTGGAAAAGACTCATTTACGTGGTGTCCTACCAACAATACAATCTAAATGATACAGTCAATTTATTTCCTTTTCCTCTTTTTTTTTTTTTTTTTTTTTTCCTGTCAATGTCCGGCTAACTATTTTTACTTTTATTTAATTCTTTCTATCTAATTTTACGGATGGATCCAGAATCATATTATTTTCGAGTAGGAGGAAGAGATCGTACCTACTTTATTTCAAATAGTATTAGAATTATTCGTAAAAAAAAAAAAAGTCTATTATTGTAATTATAGTATATATATAACGATTTTGTTAAAAAATGTACATTCAATAGGAGGAAACTTTAAATTTTACTATGAAAAAATCATAGGTGTTAGGGTACTTCGAAAAAGATCAAGAAAATAAAATGTTTACCTTTTTATGGGATATATATATTGATTGAAATTTAATTATCAATCAATTGGAAAATGCAATATATGAAACTATGTGAATTTTATTATCCAGAAAAAATATATAATAAAATGTTATATTTAGAAAAGTTACAAGTAGAATAAATAGAAAGCCATAATAATAACATAAACATTAGTCGTACATAATTTTTAAATGATTATTTTGCAAGATTGTTTAATTAGTAATTTTATAAGAAATAGTTTCATTTTCAATAACAAGTAATCAGAGAATCAGTTACTAAATATACCTATTGATTTTGATAATATTAACTCTGCAAAGCAATTAAGCAATTTTGTTATTATTTACGAATATTTTGTATAGTAAGACTAAAGAACTCAACATGGACTATATAATCATTACTTACGTATGATTATAAAAAGATAAATGACATCTAATGAGAATTTATTTGATTAATCATTATTCTTTTATAAGAAAAATTTGATTTTATTATTTATTATAAAAATAAATAACAGAGAATGAAAAGTATTTATTGAGAGATATATAACAAATGTAACTTGAAAAATTAAAATGTCTTTAATGGGAATTAAACTCATGACCTTATATTTGTAAAATAAAACCATTAACCAATTAACCATGTCTATAATTACGATAACTTTTACTCTTTAAAAAATGTATATATAATATTTATTTTCTTCCTTTCCCATAAGTTTTATTAATTAATTTTTACTATATCAGGAAACTGGGCCCCTTTTGGCCCCACTTTGGATCTATCCATGTCTAATTTTATTCATTTATAGTACTGATAAGCTAAAAATCTTATTTTTGCTAATAATCCAAACATAAGGACAAATTTTTTTTTTTTCACGTTAAATGAAATTTATTGTCATGTATAACGCAAAGTTTTAAAAAATTCTATTAATTTTAGCATAATATTCATTAATTTCTGTTGTAACAGTAGACAAAAAAAGAAAAAATTATCGGCGACCCAAGCCACCGCAATGAACTAGTAGGAAAACGATGGTAGCATATTCTTGCCTTTTGAATTTTATACTACAGTAATGGTATTGACTTTTTCTACCATAAAAAGAGGTGATGGTAATAGAGGAATATTGTCTCACAAGATCCATTATCTTTAAGATAAAGATTTTGAGAGTGTTAATAAATAAAACCTATTTATAAGTTATTCAAATTCATTTCGATATTTATTATTATTAAGTCAAATTTATACTCAAATTGCTTGATTAGTTAACTAAATTGAGCTTAAATTTCATAATATTTAGTTCCATTTACTCGTAAGTCTAATCTGAGTGCAAACATTAGTCAAGTTTAAATTAAGTTTAGATATTAATATTAGTAAAATTAAAAGAAAAATAAAGACATCGAGCATGAAGTAGATTAGTCATTAATCAAGTGGAGCTTGGGATTAGCAAGTGCTATTTTAAATAAAGCTCCATTTAAAATTTTAAATTCAATTGAATTCGGATCAAACTATAGCTTTAAAATTTGCATCAAGGTTAGTATTACATCTTTTCTACTTAGCTTGTCTACGGTCCAATCCCAAACACATTAGGAGGTCATAAAAAAAACTGTTTACATTTTCATATACTAATTTTTTATAAAGTATGCGATTGATTTGTCTATTAGACTTTTAACGAGTCCTTCAAGATATTCTTTGGTGCAATCGTTAGACAAAAGAAAGGGTGGAGGAGTAGAATAAGCTGCTAATAAAAAGTGTGTACGTGTATAGACAGTGGCCTCCCTTTTCAAAACGGATTTCAGTTGTTCTAAAACGGCATCATTTGGAAAAAAAGAGTGTGGGTGGATTCTGGCGCTTTTAGATATCAAAAGCCACGTAAGGATCTTGAAACCTTATACACATGATTCCATGCCCCGCTTTTCCTTTTTCTTTATAGTCCCATCTATATTTTACATGGTTTTCATTCTAATCTTCAAATTCCACCTTTAATTTGATGTTAATTAAAATTAAATTATTAAATTAATTATATTTTTAATAGATATTAAATCAAACTTAAGATAGAAGGCTGTATCGGTTTTATTAAAATAAAGAGTAGAATTATAAACTCTCCCTAAAAATATATTTACAATGATAAACTACGTGATCGTGATGAATAGATAATATTAAATTATAATAAGTACTTAATCCATTATGGTAGAATAATTATTGTGGATAAATACAACAATTACTTCATATGGTAAATCCCTAGCTGTTTTTATCTCCTACATCGTAATAGATACTATTTTTGATGAAATCTAGGCCGGATAATTCTATATTTTTCTTTAGTTATTCCGACTTTGCATTATCGTGGCACCCAAAGTGTAACCATGTTTTTTTTTTTAACCGTAAAAATTAAAAGGCAAAAAAGAAAGTTGAGCCCATGATATTCATCCAATCAATATATGATTAGTAGACTATGAATGGAAGAATTCAAGGTTTTTTTTTTTTTTTTTTTCAAATGATTACAATAAAGAATGAGAGAATTCGAATATAATATATCTTACTAAAAGATTAGTATCCATAACAATAAAATGTAAGGGCCTTAACCGAAGAATTTGAATTGAAGTAGTAAAATTTTATTTGTATCGTATAATCTTTTCTAGTAAAATAAATTAATAAATAAAAGGGAAAAAAGAAAGGAAGCAGGTATGGTATTATCATGCAAACAACAAGTACTTATGTTTTACATGTTGATGCTACTCAGGATACATAATATTACATCATTATTTTGGACAATAAAACAAAACGTGCTTCTTAAGCAAGATTTAATGGGTAATGGTTAACAAACTAGAATCCTTTCTCAATGGTTGTTTTTTTGTTCCATTCGAACTGATTTTGTTTGAAAATGAACTTTATTTTGCTATTTCTTTTTATTTGCTTCGATCGATATTGTTGAAGCTCATAAATATATGGCTCTAAATAAGTTGAACCATCAATAGACATAACAAAATTTCAAAATATGCACCTATAGATAGAAATGAATCATTTCAATTTTCATCCTCTCAATTTTTCTTTACAAATTCATACTACGAGATAACTTAAAATTTTAACAATCTTGTAAAACTATTATGATGTCATTCATTTCATTATAATTTCAACTGTTGGCTATATATAATAATATTCTAAGAGGGTAAATTGAGAAAAATTTACTATATTTGTTTGTTATGTGCATTTTGGTAAATTGATCCCATAAGTACGTAGGGATATAAGCTTACGTGCAAAATTGCTTTTAGTTGCGTTAGGACTTTGGAGAATATGTCCTTGTATGATATACTTCTTCATGGTAGGTGTAATTGATAAAATCTTACTAGAAGATATACTTGCTGATGGTTGCTTATTGTTAATAAGAAGTTATCAGATATAATGTAAAAGGAAAAGCTGGAAGAGTTAAACTTGGATATATGATCACTCATAAGAATAGTGTCCAAATATAGAGGATAAAATTAGTATGAGTCTTTGATTTTTTTTTATTTTAATATCTAAACTTAAAATTTATTTATTTTAGTACCTCAACTTTTTAAGTAAGACAAATTGGTATCTTCGTTATAATGGCCGTTATTATAAAATATTGAAATAATAATATAGGTATATCAACTTTCATTTTATTTCTATTTTAGTGCTTAAACTTTATTTTTTATTTTATTTTGATAATTCAACTTTTAAAGTGAAACAAATAAGTATTCTTTATAACAGTCGTTATAACAAATATATTAATTTATCTCATTTAAAAAGTTATAGTACTAAAATGAATAAATTTAAAATTTAGATATTAAAATAAAAAGAATATGAAAATTCAACTACTTCTAATGACTTTATCCCCATAATATAGTATAGCTTATAATATAAAAGTCATGTTAGCTTCTTTAACCAATCATATATTATAAAATGGATGGGAAAGGTTGAGGCAAATACATTTTTCAAGAGAACAATATTCACATCGATTAAAAGGATCTTGGTGGGCTTTTTTCTATATTAATTGGATGAATAATTATTCAATAAAGCAAGATGAGCCCCTTGATAATAAACAATAATTTCACCATTTTTTTCCCCATTTCCGTGACTACCCATTGCTAACTTGACGAAAGAAAAAGGGAGGAGAGAAAATCAGAGAGAGAAATAAGTAGGGTTGGTAATTTAGAAACCCAGACATGATAAATCCATGTATGATATAATACAATTTAAACGAGTTAGTATATGAAAATATTTAACACAAGACACAAATGGGTCAAATATGTTTAAGTACAATTAAATCCGTATGTGAATTTGAGTCAAGCTTTTAGACCTTGGTATGGGATACAAGATGTGCTATATATTCTTCCTTATTTGCATTTTGCTATACAAATAATTTCTTTCTAAATTTAGGATCTCAATTAAAGGTATGAGAAACTTTTAACTATATATTCTTCTTACTATATTATTGTTTAAATGGGTAAAAAATTACAAACTTATGTATATATTTTTTTATTATCTCCCTTAAAAATTTAACAAAAAATGTGGCAAATTTCAAAATGAACACCCATAATAATAATAATATTCATTTAAGTAATGGTTTTAATTAATTTAATTATGTTATATAATTTAAATTTAGTAATGTTAAATACCCTTCTTATTACTTTGTAGATTGAATGAGAAAAAAAATTGCAAACTCATATATATAGATTCTTTAACTATCTCCCTTAAAAATCCGATAAATAATGTAATGCATTTAGAAATCAATACTAATAGTAATATTAATATCCATTTAGTTTAAGTCTGTACTTAATTTAGTGATATTATATAACTTAATTTTTTAATTTTCTATATTTAGTAAGATTTTGCTATACAAATACTTTTGTTTGTGTTGTAAGTTTATATTAAATATGAAGATATTATATCATTTGTTTTTGTATTATTATTGTTCTTTTCCTTTATATCTATAAATATTTTGTAAATTTAATTATATTTTTTTAATCTATAAATGGTATTAAACCTAAGATAAACGAGATATGACGTGGTAATATGAATTTTCAGCCCTAATATAAACTAAGTCAGTCGAGACATGAGATACACTATATCACAAATTTATGTTTTAATACGCAATTAATAAAATGGGTCATGTCACAGGTTTCTATTTTTACACATAAACCTATTTAAACATGAAAACGAGACACGAATTGCCAACACCAAGAATAAGGATAAGATAGAAGGATAATGTTAGCTTAGGTTGGGCCTACCCAATTTTAGTTAGGTCTAACAATGCCTATGCATAAAGTGCATTATCAAAGCTCTTATGCTCATAGAAGTATTCATTTAAGTCATGGGTTGGATGGAAGGTGTTTGAGAATTTGGGTTTAACATAGAAATCCAATGTAATATGAAATAGGTTGCTTGCTTTATTTGCTTTGTTGGATAGAGATGTTTATAGAGGCGATAAAATTGTTTATTCAAATTAGACGAATGAGCACTTAGAAGAATCTAATAAATGGGGAGTAGCGGAATTTGAGAGAGGTATGAAGGATTCTTATTCTTATATATTTAGAAAGTTAGTAGCATATAGCAAGGAGTTGAAGGGAAGTGTTACAATCAAGCGATAGTGAGCAGATTAGAACCCACACCATAAGCAGTGTTGTAGTTAAATGTGAGAAATGTAGTAAGCATTGTGGAAGCACTAACAACAAAAAGGGTGAAGGGGTTGCCAACAAACATTAGTTTGATTTACTTTCTAGTAACAAGAATGCTATTATTGTGAAGTAGGCATTTCACATCAAAGAACATAGAATAACTAGCAATATTTATTATCTTAATTAGGGATTATATGCATGATATGTGTTAAATTATATTCCAAAAAATTATTAAAGTAGTTATTAACAAGAGTGAGCAGACAATGCTAACCTACATGCCTTCGATCACTCATAACCTAAAAGAGAAAAGGGTTTCCAATACTAGAAGATGTGGTTAATCTATCTATCATGACCTTAATTTATGCAGCCATGGTTAGGAGGTCTAATCGATCTAAAGAAGAAGCAAGTTAGTAGTTATGAAGACACAATACCAATCAAGCACCTCATATAAGTAGAGGAGGGGCACAAGCTAGGATAATTACTAGTATAGGATAAATGTTTAAGGAGATGGAGATTCTAGGGTGACTAAAAGGCCTAGAGCCTCTTTAAACCTATAAGTCCTTAGGATTAAATGATGAACTAATCCAATAGAACTTCAAGTGAGCTATGTTATTGCTTTTGTAAATTTGTTAGGACTTAGGCAGTTGAGTATTTTATGCTTTGAACTCATGGAGTATTAGGATATCTAGCAATAATGGGCTATTTTTGAGAGTGAAATATGGTAATTTAAAATTATAATATCTGGAACCGTATATTTGTTAGAATAGATCAATTAAAATCAAATCCTTATATTCCCTAATATTGTCATATTTTATTTTTTATTCTTTTGATTGTTGTTCCCTTTTTTCTTATTATAATATTTGTTTTCGTTCGTATCCCCTCTCTCTTTGTTTATTCAGAGTTTAATGTGCAATTAGGATTAGGTTGGAGTAATTTTGGTAATTGTAGACTAAGACTCCTTTATTTTGGTTAGTAATTCATATACTCCAATAACCTAAGTACATTGTAGCCTATACTCATCTATCTATATTGGTGATTTTTGAATGTTTTATGTGTGATGTCTTACATTTTGTTAAAAAAGCACAATTTTCTATTTATTACCTATCCAACCATGATAGGACTCTGACATTATCTAAGATTATTAAAAATGACTTATACTATCTAAACTCAGTGGCCTATACTATTACCATATCGAGACCTACTAAAATTTGCGGTTCTTCAATGTTGAAATATCATAATAACTGATATTCTTTACAAAGATTAAAGAAACAAAATAATTATAAAAGAGTGGTACAATGGTAAGAAGTTTAAAAGATTAATGATAGTTTGGTGTTCAATCCCTATAGTTTTATGAAGAGGTATGAAAGTGGATTAAATGGGCAAACCTAACCGGACTTACTTTAACTCGCGATTTAAACGGATAGGGTTTTTTTGTTCAACTTTTTAAACAGGCTAAAAAGTCTTGATCCTTACTTGTTTAAAAAGTAAATTAAACGGGTTGATCAACAGGCCAAATGTGTAATGTGTTAAACAGACAGACTCAAACCGACTCACTTTGGCTTACGGATTAAATGAGTTGGGTTTATTTGGCCCGTTTTTAAATGGGTAAAAAAAAGTTTGCTCAAATCCTTTTAAAAAGCGAGTTAAACAAGTTGAGATTGACTTATACACCTTTACTTTTATGAAAGGGTATCTCGTTAGCCTTTATGTATACTCCATTTGTGGAAAACTTTTCTGTTTTCTTAAATAAGGTAATTTCACAAGGATATGAAGAAATGGAGAGTGCAGGATTGAGCATCATGTACCTTAGGTAGGCATACAGAGGCTTTGCCATACTTTTTGTATTCAAGTCGTGATAATATGTGTACTTGATATTTAGAAATGTTACTATTATACAATTTTTTGGCTAAGCATTGTAATTTTCATATTACATTCACAATTTAGGTCAATGTAGTAAGGTTAGTAATATTGTTATTCTATTCTCACATTGCTCTTTCTTGTAAAGGAAGAAATACTTCCTTATTTAGTTTATGTTTAGTGTAAGCCTTTTGTGTTTTACATAGGGGTAAGTAGGCATTCCTACTGGAACTTGGAACCTTCTGTATCCAGCATGGTTAGTAGGATCCAGATGGATAATGAAAATTATAAAGTAAGTTTTAGTTTCAATTTTGTAGAATATGCTTTCACAAGATAGGGTATAGTGTATAATGTCTCTATAGCCCATACTCTATACCTATCCTAATATTTTGAGGTATATAAGGTACAATTTTAGGATAGTTTGTACCCATCTTGCATAAATTCTTAATTAATAATATTAAGCATGACAAAGTATAAGTTCTTTTGACTTGACATATGAATATAACCTAAGCTAATTTGCCTATGAAGAATAATGATTGTGTTCGAGTCAAACTTTTTGAACTTTTGGTTTATTTTTGTTACATTATTTTTCTTCATAAAATGTTATGCTATTAGTAAAAATGTTGTGATAGATTTGATGTTATGTTATTTACATTAGATGAGTAAACCTAGACCTTACAATGGATTGTGATTTTGTAATAGCACTTAGTGGTAAAATTGTTTCAAGTTATATATAATCAAGTTTGTGATGTACATTGTAGGTTTTAGTTACATGGTACACGTTTTAGGATGATTCTTATATAATATGGCATAGATTTTGATTCTAAATTTTATAAACTTATATTTATAAGATAAAATACTGATATGACATCATCTCCTACCAATTTTGTACTCTCATTAGTTATTCGTAGCCTTTAGCAATGTTGTTATAACTAGACTAGAACTTTGACTCGAACAAGGCTAGAGGTCAAGATTCAAAAGGCTTAAGGTTAAGGGATCGAATTGGGGTTAACTTGGGGTTGAATCGAGATCGCTAAATTTATTAAAATACTACCTATATATACATATAATAAAATTCAAAGCCACATTTCCACCATCATGTATAAGATTTTTTGTGGAAGAAAATTTGCTATATTTGTTTTTTGTACAATGTTTAAAAATGATATTTACATTTTTAAATAGGTTTGGATATCTAAACATAGAAGACTATTTTATAGATATATGTAGGAAGATGTAATTTTCTTGAAGCAAAGAAATGGATAGCCACAAATGTACCCTCTAAATCATTTGCTAATTTTAGATAAATATTTTTAACTTTTAAAGTATGGCTTTATCTATCTTATAACTTTAAAAAAGTACGCAAAAGATTTTTAAACCATCACTAAAATTTTAAAAATGATAACTACTTAGCTTAATTTTGAGTCTATATATAAATTTTTTAATTTTTTTTTCTGTTAATTATAATAAAAAAAAGGAACTTAAACTTGATTTATCTTACTTGTGAGATCATAATTCATGTTATTATAATTTATAATTTACTCACATCCATCTAATAGTTTAGGGCATACATTGACAGTTTGCCAATTAAGGAAAAAAAAAAAACCTTGCTTAAAAAAATTGTGTTGTGTAGTTTACTCTTATTGTCCGTTAGCAAAAAGATAAAAAGGAAATGCGAAAGGAAGCTTATAAAGTAGGAAAGTCTGTAGAGTGTATTTATGTGGACGGACGGAAAGCAAGCATACAACAGGGAGTGCGCTGCTATCTAAGTTCTTTTATAGAAAGAAACGACACGTGTCTTAATATCAAAGCTATATCCTTAATATTCGATTATAATAAGAAAAAGAAATCGGACGTCAACTCTCATACACAAATAAATATTGTTGGAAGCTTCCGACGTGTCTCCTCTAGGAGAAGAGTTGCAAAGAATATTCGTGCTCCACGTAAAGGAGTTTATAAATTATTCAGAAACTAAAATCAATTGGCCAAAACCATTTAAACCTATCACATTATCATTCATTTTCTTATTGAAATATATTATGATTCGGATCTTTCTTACCTTAATAGTTGAAAAAAAAAAAAAAGAAGAATAGGGACACTTGTTAAAGTATTAAATAAACGTAACTTCTACAAAATATATGATTAATATTAAGAAGGGGGAAAATTTTATTTTTACAACTCCTAACATGGTAGCATAAAAAATAAAAAAACTCTTATATTTGAATGAAATTAAATGTATATATAGTAATTATTATAAAAAATACCCTTAAATATTTAATATCATAATCAAATTAAAAATTAAATAAGTAATTTGATTAAAAATAAATAATAAATATAGGATGAATGGAATCGCTGATTTTACTTTCTCAAACATTGAATCAAATTTTTTCTTAAAATCAAAATTATTAATTTTGTGGAATTATAATTTCAACTTCTAAATATACTTCCAAATAAAAATTCGAAACTACAATCCTATTTTGATCAATTCTTACATATTTATCAAACACGATATTAAAAGGAGTCTCAAGAATTTTTATCAAGGGCATTGGTGAAGTAATTATAGTAAATTAAATTACCAAACGTGAATTATGGTTGAATGTATGTTGTAAACGTTAAGTAAAAATTCAATCAAAATACAAGAGTGGAATAAAAAGACTTTACAAAGAATTAAATTTTATAAAACCAAAAGGTTTAAAATTTTAATTTGCTATTGTTATCATTTGTATATCCCATATGAAATTTACGATGTATTAAGGTCTTTTTTTTTTAACCCATTTGTATTCCAAACGCATTTCTGCTAATTATATGCTATTTGCATTTTTCCTACATTTACGCGGTTAGGTGCAGCTTGTTTTCCTTTTTAGTCCACATCACCTTAGTAAAGTTGAAACAATATAATATTAAATTAAATTAACGGAATTTATAATTTCAAATTTGAATTTGATTTAAAATAGGTCTTAATAAGTTCTAGTACTACTCAATTAAACTCGTTTAACTTTGTAAATTTTTTTTAAAAATATATTTTTCAATATCTAAACTTGATTTGAACTTAATAAATAGTTAAGTTAAATTCGAGATTATTATAAAATTCAAACTTAACTTAATAAATTACTTTATAATTTAAGCTTAAACTTAACTTGACCATTATAGAGTTCAATTTGAGTAAAGATGGAGCCTATTTCCAATAATTTGAGAATAGATTTAATTATTTATGCCCCTAGTATAAATAAAGATCAATGAGTAATTTAGGTAAAAATGTATAATGGAGAGATTAATGAGTGATCTAGACAAAATATAAAGTGGGGTTTAGAAAGTATTCTCGAAACTTTTTCTTTTTATATTTCTATAGTCAATGCCATACAATTATCAAATTTATTATACCATTCTCTAGAGTCACAAATAATTATAACTTACAATAACTATAACTTTTAATGATAAATAATTTGGAAGGCAATTTAATTATTAGTTAGAAGAAGGTGCCACATTTTCCATGCACCATCACTTAACATTAAAAACCAACTGACGATAATTTTTATTTAGCCACAAAACTCTTAAGATTAATACCGGGAAATTTGACCATTCTAAAGCTTCATTTTAAGTAATTTATATAAAAAAAAAGGGTATGGAAAATATTATCAAGCAAACAAACACGTTAAATAATGTAAACTTTTTCTCTTTCTTTCCTTTGCATTATGTTTGGGAAGAGGGAGTGAATTATAAGAAATAGAAAATGAAAGGAAAGAATTAGAAAAAAAAGAAAATAGAAGGAAAAAATTAATACATGTTCTTATTAAGATTGAAGAAAGAATTGTGGAAGGAATATTTTCTAAAATGATATTTAAAAATATTTTAAACTATTAAATTATTATATTATCTCAGAAAAGATTATAAGATCTTAAAAAATGAAGATATAATTAAAATCTTAACATCTTCCTATCCTAAATTACTCTAATTTAAAAGAGAAAAAAAAAATGTAAGTGTTAGAAAAAATTTTATCTCTAAATTCATTCCTCTCATTTTCCTTAAATTTCTAAATAAGAGAAAGTATATTAAAATTTATGTTTTTTTTTTCCATTTTTCTTCCCTTCGCAATTCTTTTCTCCATCTCAAACATAATG
The DNA here is from genome assembly GCA_024138015.1 of Lumnitzera littorea. Lineage (NCBI taxonomy): Eukaryota > Viridiplantae > Streptophyta > Magnoliopsida > Myrtales > Combretaceae > Lumnitzera > Lumnitzera littorea. The sequence continues at coordinate 153,298,980 of JAMXBB010000001.1, read as the reverse complement.
TTAAAGTCTTAATTAATTTCAAAAAAATAATAAATATGTGGGTAGTAAAAATAAAATTAGAAAAAAAAAAAAAAAAAAGGAAAGAAAGGAAAAGGGGGCGATGTAGATGCAGCTGAAGAAGAAAGAAAGAAAGGAAGAGTGGCGAGTGGTGTCCTGTCCGGTGATTGGGCATTCTGCATTTGGATGGTTAGTTTTTATTCTCTCTCTCCTCTCTCTTTCCTGTCCGTGCAGACACCAATACTCTCTCTCTCTCCCTTCCTCCTCTCTCCCTCCACACTTTGATCGTAATTCATCGTCACCATCACCACACTCTCTCTCTCTCTCTCTCTCCCTACAACAACCTTAACTCGATTTTCAACAGAGAGAGAGAGAGAGAGAGAGGAATCAGTATTCAAGAATTGCGCTTAAACTGATGGCTCGGTCTAGGTGATGAAGATTCAGCTTCAGTTTCAGTTTCAGTTTCATTTATATTTATTTACACATTTGAAGAGGAAAAAGCATGGCCTTCGATGCTGTGATTCCAATGTCTATACCTGATGGACACCCTCTCTCTCCTTCCTCAGCTCAAGGTAAGCTAATTTAGCTATTATTCCGATTTATAGTTTTCTTTTTCTTTTTGTGCGTGTAATTCAAGTCATTGAAATTATTGACGGCTCTGAGCCGTCATCGTCTAGTGGCATGATCACTGTTCATATTCCCCTCATGAAATGTAATATAATCAGATAAAGAACTGAGGACGGGCTTTCCGTCGTGAAATTGTATTTCAAGTGCATATTTTGTAGTTATATAGATGATCGCATGCATAATATATGTTGGTGTTGAGTTAAAGAACCAAGCAGCGGATTCAGGATGTTACCCGATGCCGTGAGCTACTCCTAAGTCCGGGTGGAACTGTAGAATAAAATGATTTTAATGGCGGTTTTTAAATAATTTTCCAATGGCTGCTGGCATTGGCCTGGTGTCTGCCACCGGAATTGTCCAACGACACAAAGAAACCATTGAATTTTCCCGTGTGATTCGATTTGTTTGAGTTTCGTCGGAATTTAGGTAGTGATCATGCAGTTCTTATCTTACGAGGCTGAGATTTTTCATTACAAGGCTCCTTGTTTTCTTGTTTACCATGAAAATTAAGACCTACCCTTTTGTGATTTCCTTATGGAAAGCGCAAGGGTGAATGCCTTTTTTTTTCCCCTCAGTAAAACTTGATCTTTTGCATTGAAGAAGGACTCGAGTTCAACGCTTTCATGTTTGGAGAAATAATACCGTTTTACTCTGTAATTACATGTTGTCCCAATCATTTTTCGGTTCACTTCTTATTTTCCTGTTTCTTTTAGTAGTTTTTAGGATTTTTCAAATCAATATTTGTTCGTTTATTAAGCAGATTTTAATAATCAGAGCCCTGTTTTTATAAATTTCTGCAATTTCATGTGATTATGGTTAGTGAATTTGCAATAATGGCAAGTAAACTTAATTTACAGTTCTTAGCAAGTGTCAAGTGCATAAGCACTAGTTAACAAAAATACTGTTTGCATTTCATGTGCTTTCAAAAATCTAATTTATTAGATACAGTTGTTTTCCATTATTTTGGTTCACTTTATTTATTTATTTATTTTTTTGGAGTAGCTTCTATGATTTTTCAAATTAATATTTGATCCTTCATTAAACAGATCCTAACAACCAGTGCCCTGTTTTATGAAATTCCTGCAATTTCACATGATCATTGTTAGTGTATTTGCAAAAAGGGAAAGTAGACTTGCCTTATATACTGTTCTTAGCAAGTGTCAAGTGCATGAAGCACTAGTTAACAGCACCATTGTTGAATTTCATGTGATTCAAACACCAATTTATTGGAAACAGTTTACTATTAATTTGGTCCACTTCTTGTTTTCCTGTTTCTTTGAGTAGTTTTTATGATGTTTCAGATCTATATTTATTTGCTTAGTAAACAGATAATAGTAACCAGTGCCCTGTTCTATGAAATTTCCACAGTTTCATGATATTATAGTTAAAGTATTGGCAAAAATGGTGAGTAAATTTGCTTAATTCAGTTCTTAGCGTTGAGTGCATAGACACTACTTAGCAGAACTATTGTTGAATGTCATGTGCTTTCAAACATCCAATTTGTCAGAATCAGTTGTTCGCCATTAATTTGCAACCTCATGCGTGTAGGTTGTTCTAGATCATTGTCAAAGTTGCATCTTTATGGTAATATATTTAATTTGGGTTGTGATAAGTGTAAAGTAACTGATAGTGATTCTTGTCAAGTTAAGAACCATGAATCACTTGGGTTCTTCAATTCTGTGCCAAATGTAGACAAAGATTTTTACCTAACTCCTTCTTGATGTGGAAAAGCTTTTTCCTTTTTGAGAAAAAGAATATGCTCTTGGCCTATTCTAGTCAAGATGGAGAAGTTTGTCTTCTGGGGAACCTATTTACCTTTATTCCCATGCTCATAATAAACTCATAATATTGTTTGTGTTCTTTGACCTTTTGTATTGCTGGTGCCACCTTTTGTTGATAATAATTGGAACACTTTCTACCACACTTTCCTTTCCCTCCTTCCCATGTTCATGCCTGCAATTTCACACCTAAGGCAATTGTTCTGAGTAGACACAATCTCTTTATACTTCCACTTGAGAATCAACATGTCTGAATTATATATTAGCTATATTACCTTTAGAGGGGTAAAGGATGAATTTTAGTTGCACGAACCATCGTACTAGCAAAGTCTTAAAGATTTTCTGCTGCCACCATTATCATCAACATCCATTCATCAACGCCCATATTCCATTTGTCTTCAGAACATTAAAAAGAAAATTGATGGTATCATGTGAAGCTAAAAAGTTAAGTATATTATTATTACTGAATCTACTATAGGATTAGATGGTCCAATATCTCATTGCTTTGATATTATTTATGCAGAGGCAATGTGGCAAATGAATTTGAGATCCCCTGAAGCGTTGGAACCTGGGCCTTATCCTGAGCGCCCTGGAGAGCCAGATTGTTCTTATTATATAAGAACTGGCCTTTGCAGATTTGGGGCTACCTGCCGGTTTAATCATCCTGTTAACAGAAGGCTGGTATGTACATGCAAAGCATTTAGACAATCTATCAGAACTCTTTGTAATGTCCGGATCAATCTAGTATTAAAAGGTTCTCTTACTTGTGGATTTCAAAGCCTTATTAATACAATTAGCTGCACTGTGTTGGCAGTTTATTTTGTAGATATATGACCAGATTTCTTTCATTATTATCTAACTGAAACTGTATACTTTACAAAAGGTAAAAGAAAGAAACAGAATCTATATGCTTGATCTTTAGGGCAGTCCATCTTTCTTCAACTGAAAAATCTGTTATTACTTCTTTTAGTTTAACTAAGTTTAATACCATATTTATGCTTATCAAGTATTTGAAAGAGCTTTCTAAGACCAATCCTTTGCCAATAAATATATTTGCCAACCTGTATTGCTTGACATGTTTAGAGAACTTAAAGGCTGAGGTGGTCAGACATTTCTCCAGTCCCCTTACTTAAATTTCTTGAACTGTTTAATTTGATGCTAAATTGAAAAGTTAATATTTTATTTGCTTCAACATGTTTCTCATTATTGCTGGCAAAGCTGAATCTGTTTTATCCATACAGTATTACATCCATATTCTGCTTCTTGTCATCTGTAATATAGGCTGCCACTTTATGCGACCTGCTTCACCATTAACTGCTATCTAATTGTATGATTGTTATTTGAAGAGCAGAATTAAGTAGTTTGTAATGAACTCCAGGCAATAGCAAATGCAAGAATGAAGGGAGAACACCCAGAACGAGTTGGGCAGCCTGAATGTCAGGCACGTATCTATTAGTTCACTTTTATTTGGACAAATGTTAATCTCACAATTCATCCATTGTAATTTGATACTTTATAGGCACCATTATTGAAGGCATAATCTGCTTGCATATTTGGCTCTACAAACATGCATATGTACCATGGTGCTTATGAAGTGTAATTAATCATCAGTAATTGGAAGGAGTTTTAAGGCTAGGAAAAGGCCATTCAGTCATGCCTAGTTGATGTAACTGTAGTTTTTGACACTTTCTTCCGGCAACAACTAGACTGTGAATTTCTCTGGCAGACTAAGTCCAATAAATTTTTTTGTGCTTTGCCCATTAAGTTTACCATTAAGTATCATTTGAGGATGTCAGGACAATAATTTCTGCGATTATGTGCAACTCGGCTCTAGTGAAGCACAAAATGAAGTAGAGCAGTTACCATCAGTTCACTTTTATTTTGCTGATTATCAATGCTAGAGTTTGTCTTTTCCTTGCTTAAAATCTCTTGTTGGTACTTAATTTGGATTGGCATAGACAGTACTATTGAATGCTTCATTTTTTATAAAACCTGTAGCTTCATGGTGTACATTAATATCCATTTATGTGAATTTTGGGGTCTAATTGGGTCTGTTACATATTTATTAGTATTACCTGAAGACGGGGACCTGTAAATTTGGAGCAACTTGCAAGTTCCATCATCCTAAAGAGAAAGCTGGGATTGCTGGAAGAGTTTCATTAAATATTCTAGGCTATCCACTTCGTCCGGTATGTGTTCCTCTCTTAACTTCTTTTGAGTGAGACGACAATTCTTTTATTTGATATTACTTGTTCTTCTTCAAAAGAAATTATTCTTTGTTGTTTGTTCTACAACATTTTTATGGTTGATTAATTATGAGCCTCATCACGTGCAAGATGTGATGAAACCACATTTTTAAGCAGAGGTAGTAGCAAGCCATGTGCTATAATAGGATCATAGATACATATGGAAGAAGGTTCAAGAAGTAATATGGTGGAGGAAGGTCCAGTGGCTGTGGTAGGTGGCAGAAATTTCTGCTTCACAGACATGTGAAAATAATTAAGAAAGGCATTGTGGAAATTTGCCAGAGATGAGTGAAATAAGAAAGAAAGACACTTTCTGAAGGAAGAGAATCTGAGGAATGTAGCCAATGGATAGTTTCAAAGTAAGAAAGTTGTAGCAGTTTGTGAGATGGGAAATGCTCTGTATGGGATGTTGCTGTAAGAGGTATCACCACTCTGACATTTATGAGAAGTTACCCACAATGCGACCTAGTTATCACTCAGGAGAAGTATGTTCTTTGTTTTTCTGAAACAAGTATTGGACTCATTGTCTTCATTGTATTATGGAATGGTATAAGTGCCACCATTTGTTGTTATTTCCTGCATTATCCATTCACACCAGATCTTTATGGTTTCCAATTACATGTCTGTGTTTTGATCTTCGAGGTTGCATAAATGTATATGCTTATTGCTTCTTGCAGAATGAGGCCGAGTGTGCCTACTATTTAAGAACAGGACAATGCAAGTTTGGGAGCACTTGCAAATTCCACCATCCTCCACCTACTAATATGATGGTTTCATTGCGTGGTTCTCCTGTCTATGCTTCTGTTCCTTCTCCGACAGCTCTGGGTCAACAATCATATCAAGGAGTTACAAGCTGGTCACGAGCATCTTACATCCCCAGTCCACGGTGGCAGGGACCATCAAGTTTTACACCCTTGATTCTATCTCAGGGAGTCGTGTCAGTTCCGGGGTGGAATGCATACAGTGTATGATTTCTATGAACCCTTTCCCAAGAATTGACTCAATCGTGTGTTATTCTTCAATGCAATTTTCTCTTTAGGGGCGTTTTTGCTTGCTAGTAGCCAGGGTAGTAGAGTATTTAGGAGCATTTCTATTTTCTGATGACGGGGACAAATGTTACACTACAAAAAGAAACAGAAATGGAAAATTTTCTCAATGATGTGGATTTGCCACATGAGTTTATTAGTTACCTCTGGGGTTTGTTCTTTTTATCTTCTGTCATTAAGTGCTTGTGCGTTGCTTCTAGCATACAGCACTTCTGAATGGTATTTTCAACTTTTGCTTGTTGTCTTAAATTGATTGGACCTGGTACCCATTAGTTTGATGCTTTCTAACATAAAGAGTTAATATATCGTGGTTCTGCCAGTTGGATATTCAAAACACAGTATAAAAGAACCGTACACAAGCTTTGTCTATCTTAGTGGAAAGGCTACTTCAAAGCTATCTTGAAAGGCATATCAACTCGTGCATTTTGCAGGAAAAATTTTTCTCCTATAGATCGTCCTCCTGACCTCTGGAGTACAATGTGTAGCATTCACCTAAAATGGTGTCAAGGCAATTGTGTGGTGCTTTTATAGAAGAACAGATGCATGTTTATGTTTTGAGAACACTGGTTTCAAAGAACCCTTGTTGTAATGGCCATGTCATTAGCATGTGAAATAGTTGCTCCTGTGCTAGTCAGTATAACAGTATTACTCTTTCTATATAGAACCTATGTTGCTGCTCTGGGCATGTTGAATGCTGGATACTTCTGCTGGTGTATTTCTTAAACTCAAATGTCTCACCCTGTTCAATTACCAAACTGCATGGATTAAGGCGTTTAGAAGTTTTGGAGGCTTGTTGATTGAAATCCTTCAGAGCAGCATGTACATGTGTAGATATACGACAGTGTTCCAGATATTCTTTAAGACTTGGTGAAAAAAGTGTGCTGCTTAGTGAAAATAAATCTAAATGCCTTATCTGTTATGCAGCTGAACTCTTTAGGTGGAAGCAAGGATAGTTGTGATGTCGGAGTTGCACAATCTTTTTTCCTTCTCTTTCCAATCTATACAAACTCGAGAAGGATATGATATAAATAATGGTGGGAGAGTTTAGTGTTGGCAAAGACTTCTTGAAGGAACCCTTCTAGTTTGTTTTGCTGCAAAGGTTTGGGCTGTATGGGCCTAGATAAAATGACCTCCTAGAGTTTCTGTGCTCTTTTATTTTCTTTTGATGGTGGTGATAACAATTAAGAGCAGGTGTTTCTGAAGTGTCTATTTATCTCATAGCTCACATCTTTTGTGGATGCATTGTATTCTCTGATTATGTACAGTTCAATCGATTCTTTTTGCAACAGCAAATTGCTATTGTGATACTGATTTTGATGAGGCAAATTAAGGTGTCACCTAGAATAGTAACAGATTGGCAACAACCTGCATCTTTGAGGTCAGGAGGCCACACGTGTATCTTGTTCTGCTAGGATTGTCTCATCTAGGCAACTATATTGCTGCATCCTTAGACTTCTGAGCTGCTTGCTCTGTTTGGGCATCATGATTATACTAGTATCACGTTTGTCCTAGTCCTTAGAACTGTGGCTTATACATTGATTTGCGATATGTGTAAGAAAATTATTGTTCTCATTTCAAGCCTTGCTTCTGCTTGGACAAAGGCTTGCATCTTCATGTAATCTTTGATGTCACGTACTCAACTAGTCAATTAGTATTTATGAGCATGTGCTTTATTCTTCTGGAGCCTAGGTTGCTATGGTTTTGCAACCCTTTCTAAAGTCATGCAAGGACAAGGCATATTTGGCCAAGAATCTGCTGTTGGGACGTCAAATTGACTTGCAGAGAGCTCTGGTTTCATTTGGGTTCAGTTACTCCAACTTATTCATTCCTGATAATGAGAACTAATAGCTCTATTGTAGTTTAAGATTTTCACTTTTCTTAACCAAGAGCTTTTTTTGGTGCTCTTAATAACAAGTGTATATGCACTTTGTTGGTGATATAAATTGCATAATTAATCTTTTAGCTGCCCTTCTCTGGTGTCATTCATATAAGCCTATAAAAACTGATTACTTTTGTATATAGCAATTTTGATGTTTTCTCTTAGATCGACAGTTGACATTGAGTTGTCACTATCCATATGTCACTAGAAGTCTCATTCTGACAGTGTAAAAATGCTCATTCTCCAGGGAACGCTTGGATCAGTTTCCTCCTCAGAGAGCCAACTTCAAGCCGTTGGAAACAGTCAAATTTATGAAAGTACACGCCATGGTGATTCTATGAATGCTGGATCTCCAGGACCGTTTTCTCCAAACTCTGGATCCCTTTCAGTAGGTTTCTATGCATTACAGAGGGAAAATATATTTCCTGAGAGACCAGGGCAGCCCGAATGCCAGTTCTACATGAAAACTGGAGATTGCAAGTTTGGTGCTGTTTGTAAATTTCACCATCCTAGAGAGAGATCTATTCCTCCACCTGACTGTCTCTTGAGTCCCATAGGGCTTCCTCTTCGTCCAGTGCGTTGACATTTCCTCCATTTCACTTCTTGTGCACTTCAGCTTGAAATGTTATGAATGAAACTTTTTCTAAGTTGCTTTGCTTGAATATTTAACTTGTTTTTTGGCTTAAGTTTATTCATTAAGATGCAAAGCAGAGAGCATTATTTTATTAATTGGCACCACCTAACGTGGGTGCAGTCATTGTTAAATTAATTAAGTTGTTCTAGTTTTTTAGCTAAAGCCATCTCAGTTCTCTCTCTTCTTTCCTTTGCTGACTGTACTGACGATGCTTTTCTGCTTGGAATATAAAAGATTTTGAATGAGCTACACCGTATAAGGGATGACGTTTCTTCTTAGTGGCCTGGAATAATCTTACTAATGGCATGGCTGGCTTTCTCTTTCTACTGTACCTTTATAGCATAACCTGCTCGTGGTTTGTATCGCATTATAAATGAGGGAGGTGCTTGTGTTCAATGAGTTGACAGACTACTCTTTAATTTGGAGCAGGGAGAACCATTGTGCATCTTTTACTCTCGGTACGGTATTTGCAAGTTTGGGCCGAGTTGCAAGTTTGATCATCCAATGGAAATTATTGCATACAATCCCTCTGCATCGACTTCATCTGATGCTCCGGTTCGACGATTATTAGCATCTTCAACCGGTGCTGTTTCATTAAATCTATCATCAGAAGGACTTGTTGAGACTAGGCGACTTTCTTTGTCGGATACAAGACAGATGTCTTCTGGCGATGATGATGTTGACACGGAGGGGTGATTTATTCCCTGAAGAAAGGGGCCGCTTAGTTTCACTTCACGATCCTTGAGGAGTAGTTCAGTCATTCTGTAAATTCATTGTCCATTGCTGGGATGTACAGATTCTACGACCAATCGACTCAGTTATTTTGAAATGCACTTCACAGTTGGCAGCTCTAACTTAGCTAATGCTACATATTGCTGTACTGTAATGTATAAACACGGGAAATTGTCACAGTTGGCTAAAAGCCAACGTGAACATATTATCTTGTATGTCCAAAGTCATTTTGACATGCCAAAATTTTTCCTTCCAACCACCATATGAAGCGCCCCCTGCCTTCCATCATGAGAAATTTTAAATTTACCCCCAATTAATTTAAAATTTTAAACTAATGGATGAATATTAATTAACACATCGATATAGCTATCTCATTTCATCTGCAAGTGATGCTGCTTATTGCTTATTGATAGGAAGTTGCCATATCTTTATTTTTTTTTTATAGAAACCATTAATCTAGTGGGGACAAATGAACAGCATCATTATACATCCCTTTGGCTATGAGGATAAGAGTCAGGGTGAAGCCAGCATGGTTGTTAGCTAGAGAAAAGTAGATTCAACACTTTTTTTTTTAGGTCTTTCTGAGTAGTTTATTCTTAGATTGACTCTTTACTACTTCTCAGCCACATCATGTTATTTTAGATGATGGACACAATGTATGATACCAACTCCATTTGTGATTTGTGAACCATTTAGCATTATGCTGCTCTTTTTTTTTTTCCTTTCCCTTCCGTCCCCTTTAAAAAAATTGGGGCAAGTCATGGAACCGAACCGGTCATCATATTTATGGCCAAACTTATTGCAATCCGGACCGTACCGGGTGTACCTAGCTCTACAATAAGGAATCGGCAGTGGTGTCCATCACCAAACCGGTGGCCATTTGGACCGTACCAGGTCTACCTAGCTTGATAATTATTTAAGCCTGTATAGGATGTTAGTTGGTAAGCTCATGAGGCACTTAGTTGATAAGACGTCATCTACATAAATACCTACCATGTGGCACTAGACTAAACTAGATTGTATTTTATGTTCAAACCAATGAACTCAAATCAACAAAAAAAAAAAAGGGGGGGAGGGGGTCATTTCCTAGAAGCAGAGTTTATATTGGGGAGCCACTCGGTTTTTGATCTGATCCCGATCCGGATTAAGAACTAGACATTTGTTTATTTTTGTAATTAGAATGAGGACATAGGGATGGAATAAGAAATACATTTCTTTTTCCTCGAAATGGATTCCTATGCGTACCTTTTCATCGTTTGTGGATCTTATTCCTAGTGGTGTCGGGGTAGATTCCGCTTCGTGCAGAGCAAAGTGGTCGGGATGTTTGAGTTTTTGCATAATTATTAAGTTAATGCCATTTTCCACGCAACTACGACACTAAACTAAACGATTACTGTAGCTCAAAACCTTGTATATGTGCGGGTAATAGATTATGCGTGTAATATCAACGTATGAGAACACTCACAGCTTATTAAGGTTGACAACTACACAACACCGCGGGGACAGAAAATCGAAAAACATGATTTGAACGTATCTTAAATTGAGAAAAGTTTCGATTTTATTAGATGTACCTGAGATTGGATATATCTTCCATTTTTCTTTTTTTTTTAACACTAAAAATACTAAAGTCTGTATATGGAATAATTTGACCATTACGCATTCCATCTTTTAATGCGTAGAAAATAAATTAATAAATAATACACCTAGTACTACATTACATACAACAAATCTCATCTATTTTGGCCATCTCCATCCCTCCAAATTATAACAAATGATAAATGGCAGCGGATCTGTGTTTGTGCATTAGTCAAAAGAGCAACGGTTCATACACACCTTGAACATGCTATAGCTTCTTGGGGGAATAAAAAAGAAAAAAAAAAAACGTATGCGATTCACTAACTAATTTGGGAATAGTACTTCAATTTTATACCTAAAATTATACATATTAAAATGTCATACTTGATTATGAAATTCATTTCCTCACCTTCAGTTACTCATATTTGCACTACTTGATTAATGGATACTTACCGCGACATCTTTTTAGAGATAACTGATGCAATTAATTTAATAAGTAAAAATTTGATTAAGTATAATATTTAATCATTTCAGATTTTAAGGATTGAATTGATAAGTAAATGCTTGTTTGAATGTGTCATTTAACAATTTTAAATTTCAAATGTAAAATTGAGGAAAGATTTCAATAGGTAAATTTTACTTTATATACCTATATTTTCACCTTAATTAGCTATTTAATTTAGAACTATGTTTTATTTTTGCTTATCATTGTTAATAAAAAAACACATGCTTAATTCTAATTGTTATAAAATAATTAATTTAATAAAATATTATTATTAAATATTTTTAATTAAATAATATTACAAAAGATTAAAAAAAAGAAGCCTTAGGGGGCATAGCTGGCACTCTAGAAACTTAGAATGATAAAAAATTGGCCATTAAGTTTTTCTCAAGGAGAAAATGGAAGAAATTTCTATTTTACGTAGAAAATATCGATAGTAGTAAGTGGTTTTCTTTTTCAAAGTATATATTAAAATTAAAAAGCACCTCGATGTGTATTATTTTATTCTATTAGAAAAAAGAAAGAAATTTATATAACTTTTCATCTTTTTATATATACTTTTTATGATTAATGAATCGTACAATCAACTCTAAAAAGAAAAAAAAAAAATTGTTATAATTCTTAACTAATAAGCTTAAATGTTAATACAGAAAAAGAAATTTTGTTGGAATTTGGTTGGTAGATATTTTTCGCCTTAAGCTTATATTTATAGAAGAGATAATTCGACTAATCACTTATAAGATTAGGAAGATAAAAGAATTTAAAAGCTTAATATGTACGTATATAAAAGTTATTTATTTATAGGTTTAATCTTTTTATATAAGTTTTAATGATAGAATCTAACTAAACTCGTATTTTACTTAATTATATATTTTAAGTAAATACAGTTTAAGATTTTTGAAGGTGACATGGTAATTCGATTATTTTTACCGAGTAGTATTTCTACAGTGTTTTTGTTTGGACGAGCCCTACGCTTCCCGATTGGATTGCCAATGTCCGAGATCTTCATGGCATAGATATCATGGATAACGACCACAACAAGGAGACCGATGTACTAGGAGGCCGAGGTATCGACCCGACCTATGTTGGGTAAGGTTGGATTGACATGAACCGGTTATGGATTGAGATAGATCAGGCTACTATCTACAATGATCGGACTGGTTCTTGAGAGTCCGAGGTATAAAAAAAGGAAAAAAAGCCATCGCACTTTTCATATTTTTAGTATATATTTTTCTCAAACCGTGTAATAAGTGTTTTTACAATTTAAGTTTCTTTTGACTTTACAGTGCCAGTGCGAGTGTATACTGCTGTACTGTAGACTGAAGTACAAGAGAAACACACCAGAGTGCATAAATCGCCACATTGGACTTGGGTTCGTAACTCAAACCCAAAAACACCAACAAAGCCGAAACGCACCCCGCCCCAACTCTCAAAGCTCAAATCATTTAATTCCCAATCTCCAAACAACAATGTGCACTAAGCCTAAAGACCCATCTTCTTTAGCCTAATTCAAATTCAAGCCGAAGTTCATTCATTTCAATTCCCAACACCCCTAAAAGCTACAATCTTTTCCATTTTTCGCAAACACCCATTTCTCAAAAGCTCGTCCTTGAGGCATAAACAAAGCTCAAAATCACTTCTTTTGCTTAAAAAAAAAAAAAAACGCATACTAGAATGATGTCTTCTCGTGGGTTTATCTTCTCTCTATTTGTCCTGCTCCTTCTCATGACCACTAAGCATCAAAGCCAAGGAGGAACTGCACAATCTGTGAGTACTACTATATCCATTTCATAGATCCATTCAAATTTCCTTCCCTTTTTAGTCTTTTCACATTTATGATACTTTTTCCTTTATTGGGTACTTCAAAGACTGATTCTCGAATTGATCTTATGCTTCTTTACGTTTTGATCTATCTTGGGTACTGGAGGTTGATGTGAATGCATCAGCTTTGAAGGAGGAAGATGCGCCAATGTATCCACTCGTTGAAGAAGGGAAGTATGAGATGATGATGGTGATGAATGAGACAAGAAGGAAACTTGGAAGCTTCCGAATTTGTGCACTTTGCACTTGTTGTGGTGGAGCAAGAGGCGTTTGTTTGCCATCTCCATGCTGTTATGCTATCAATTGCAACATTCCCAACAGGCCTTTTGGGTTCTGTTCTTTCACTCCTAAAACATGTAATTGCTTCGGATGCCATCTCTGAATGGATGAAATTTCCCCGTCCCCGAATTGTAGCCTCTTCCGTGTTCCGTCAATCACAAGTTATCATATACGCAGAATGAAATGCAAAGTGGTGTTCACATCAGGTACTATTGTTTCGTACCAGACAGTATGTGATTAATGGGATACAGATGACGATACCATTTCGGGACAGAGAAATTTTTTCCCATCGCGCAATATGTTGTTATTTCTTTTAGAATGATAAGATGAATATTTTAGGAGGACGGTCTTGATTTTAATTGGGAGTATGAAGGGAAAGAAAAAAATAATATTCTTTTTTTCTTTCCAATATGAAATTGTTTATAAGCTTATGATTGTCTATCGATTATAGGAAATTCCTTGTTCCAAATATCCTTTTATTTTCATTTCAATTTAGTTTTGGGAAAGAATATGGGTTAGTTTTTATTTTTTGCTTTATTTTTCATAATATATATATTTGTTGGGGGAAGTAGCAAAAAATTTGAATGTTGCAAGGTCTGGCAAGTTAGAATTTCAATGAACAATGTTATCTTTATGATTCAATTCAAGCAACTGGGTCTTATTATGTTAATTTTCTAATCTCTCTGTCACTCTCACATGTTTGTATGTTATGTACACAAGTACAAATATAATATCAATCCTGTTGTGACTTGTGATTTGTGAATGCGGGCATAGGCATATTTGTCTTTGACTACTTCCTTACACTAATCTCATCATCGATTCAAGGAAATGGTCCTGCCTGCCTTTTCAAAGAAGACTAGTTGTTGCGCACGTCAACAAAAAGCTTTCATTTTAACACCAGGACACCTCGTATTTTTAAGATAAGTGTTGATATTTATTTTTGTGACGAAAGAGGAGAGGAATTAGGGATGAAAAGAATTGGAAGGATGGAAAAGGATAAGGTATTTAATTCCTATATACTTGTTTGTTTGAAGTGGGGAAGGAAAATGAATTGGTAGTAAGAAAACAAAAGTGACCTAGAATTAAATTACAAAAATATCCATAAAAATTAATAGTTTGATCAATTGTTAGGGGTAAAATAGAAATTTGAATTATTATTTTTTTTTTTGGTATTCCATCTGCTTTCTCTCAATGTTTGGAGGGGGATATATTTTGGTGGGATCTGTGGAAATGTTTCCACCCAAATTTCATTCCATCCTCATTTTCTTCCTAAACAAACAAACAAACGATAGAAAAGGATTCTTTCCCTCGCTTTTTCCTCTATTCCAAACATAGTGTTAAATGTTGAACATTTGTTAAGATTTGTGAAAGTGCGGTGTTTTAGAAATTGGGGATCTCTCTCTATAGTTGAGATAGTGTACTGGAGTAGCTCTTCTGGAGGGTGCCCAAATGCCATAATAACCAAGCATTATGTAGGTAGGTGTGTTGCGGAGAGCATTGAACCTTTTTTTTTTTTTTTTTCTATTTTACAGTTAGAGATTTTATGTGCAGTAGGGCATACTGGATATTAATGGATACCTTCTACACCATCACATTTCTTTTTGGCTTATCTTCTTCATCTTCATTTATTTCGGCGGGTGTGGAGTTTGGTTATTGTATTGTATTAGCTGTCATTAGATTTAGATCAGGACTCGTGATTTTTAAAAAGCCGGCGCAACAATGACTTCCGTCCATCTCCATTAGAAGAGATGCTAAAGTTGTTGACATGACATTGAAATTGCATGTAGTCCACGTGAATTTTTTTTATTTTTATTTTTTTTAAATTATGTGATGCTGGCAAGGTCATTTTCTTTGACGCCGAAATGAAAAATGCAAAATATAGAATTGAAACGAAAAAAGTTGTGAAAATATAAGTCCTTATATTGTGTTTATATTCTTAATTATGATGTGTCAGCTTATAGATGTCTGCTTTATTATCGGATACAAACAATGGAATAGAAGATATTATATTCGATGGTCGATGCCAAATTTGGATTAGTGAATGTTTGGATAGGGGGGGGGGGGGGCAGGGTGCCTATAATTTTTGTGGGTCTGATGTAAAATTTAGAGATGTCATGCACATAGACAGGTTGGCATCCTCTGTCCTGTTAATGTTTAATAGATCTTGACCTGATATAGGTGGTGCCATTCTTTACATGTGAGGAGACAACAAAAGGAAGAGAAATAACCTATAAAAGGAAGAAGATCGAGTGTTGTTTCGATTGATGATGTATGAGGTATAAATGAATGCAGGTGTGGCCAAGGGATAATGTTAAAGTGGTTGGAAGTTGGGTAGGGGACAATTAAGAGAGTATGTGTGTTGTGTTGCTCCAAACTATATGCTATAGACTATATAATGTTGTTAATTTGTTTGTTTTTATAGATAAGAGGCTAATATCAATGTTTATCAAATATATAAATTGTTTTTTTTTTTTGGTTATCGTTATATTTTCCATTTCGGTTTCTAGAGATGAAATTTCCAAGATTTGTCTCTAGAGGAGATAGATATGTGTGAAAGTGTTGAGTATATGTGATCGGGTTATTTATTTATTTACTTTTGGGATCGTAATTTAAGTTATTGAAGCTGTAAATCACATCATTTGGAATATGATTTTTCTTATCATCAAATACTTATTAAGGAAGATGCACCCGTGATGTTAGTATAAAATCATACCAAAATTGTGGAGTTAATTATTGTATTGCAAGCAATGTGCATTTGCTTTATTATAAAATTTAAAGTTGGAAATATTGAGTGGAGAAGTGGATAAGCCGGAAGATTAGTTTTGTAAAACTAAAATCAAAGAATTGTGACGCCTTAACAAGCTTAAAAATTGCTGTAGAATAAGGCATTAAGACATTAAAAGGTCTCGTACATCAAAATATTGCAGAATGATAATTTCCATCCAAGACTTTAATGGGATGATAGAAATCAGTGGGTGGTATACTTGTTGTTAAAGATTTAAAAGAGAAAATTTTTAATGTATTTTTAGACATTTTATTTTTAAAAATTTATATGAAAATGTGAGACATAGCCTTAATTTAACTTCGTCATAAGTATTTCTAAAATTTGTCAGAGTTGATTTTTTCATTCTTTTTTTTTTTTTTCCTTTTTCTTTTCTATAAAATTACTATGTAGATTTTAACTGTTGAGAAATAATGGAATTCGATCTATTTAGATAGGAGTCGGTGGTTATTTTATTTGATACTTGTGTGGGGGCTCATCATGATGTCTTGGAGAGAGGTTGCAGCTTGGATTTACACCCTCAATTCTGTATATGGGATTTCTTGAGAAGTGTGTTTTCGGAATCTTATTAACATCTTTGCTTTGCCCTTATATTTATTTATAATGCTCCCATTGTCGCACAACCATGTGCTCTTATAAATCTGAAATAGCGTTCCTTAAATTTCCTTAAAATTTCACTCATTCAATGCATATTAATGTACTCATGCATACTCTTTGCTGTTTCTACCCTGTTATTCTCAAATGGGATCTATTCACAAGCACACTCTTTCCTGTTTCCACCCTGTTCTTCTCAAATAGGATCTAAATCACAAGGGTTATTCAAGAGTAGCTTATTAAAGCAATAAATAAATATTCGGGAGAGAGTATTATTGAGTAGAAATCGTAAAAAGTTTCATTTTAAACTCTTAATAAATGTTATTAAAATCGTTGTAACTCAATAACATTATTATCGATCTCTTATCAAGATAAGTTAAGTTTAAAATTCTTCTCTTCAATAGTTGATTAAAAAAAATATATATATCTCTTTATAAATGCTATGTGTTATCTTTCCTTTGTTCCTTCACTAACTATACTAAGACTTGTAAAGGAATATTTAAATTTAATTCATTCCTTTGAAAAATTAATGTTTATACCAACGGTTTTTACAATATGATGAGTTAATATGACCTAATTTGAGATAAGCATTACAAATGTTCTCAAGTTGTCAAGAAAAAAAATATGTTATTTATTATAAGAATATAAAGTAAAAGTAATCATGAAATGCCTTAAATTTCAATTACCAGCTTCTGATTATAGTCATATCATATTATCATAATAAATATATTATCTTGCAACCAATTTCAAAATGTTCGAAAAGTCGTCTTCATCTGCATTTTGGTCCGGAGTTTATAAGGTAAAAAATTTAACGAAAATACCGATGGATTTAGATTCGCAACAGGCTGATATAGTATATTAAATAAATAAATAAATATATATATAATCTATTAAGGGTTTTTTTTATTCATCTATTTTTAATTTTATTGGTATTTATTTGGTATCTATTTGAATATTACGTTTAGTAAAAATAAGACATAAAAAAGATGCAAATATAATTCTATATATACTCTTCTTTTAAAATAAATTATCTAATTAAAATATATTTTTTTCAAATATCTTTTTTAAATACATAAAATTTCATTTTTTAATTTTGACACTTCAATCTTTACTTTTATAATAATTATGAAATAAAAATAAATAAGATAATTTCTAAATACCAGATTTTAAACAGATATAGAACAAATATAACTAAGATTAAGACAAAAAATGAACTATCCAAATAAGATCTAAATTTGGTCTGATTTTATGTTTATTAGTTTTTTTTTTTGTTTTTTTTTTTTGCCCATCTTTATGTTTATTAGTTAATAAAGGTGTGGTAGGATTCATTCATACACTCGAGGGAGCCCAAAAGAGTCACGGGTGCAGTTACAATGCAGATTTTTCTTTCATGGTGTAAAGCAGCCTGCCTTTTTCCCAGTTCTATTTCATACACCCACAACACAGCAAAAACACTGCTGAGAATGGTGACTATTGTTGTTTGAAAACAAGAAGTTCTTCGGACCAAGATAATATCTTAGTCCACAGAAGAACGGAGAACCAATATCAGTCTACTAAAAAGCAAAAAAAAAGCGAAAAAGTTGTAATAGTCTTATCGACAGTACAATGATTTCATTTAGATTTGATGTGATTTAATGATGTAAAGTTTGAAATTTAAGGACTTTGGATTCAAAATCATAGCGGTTTTGATTGAAATGACCCAGACTTTGCAAGCTTAAGTACAAAGCAACAGTCGTAAAGAAAAAAAGAAAAAAAAGAAAAAAAAATAAAGGGTTCTCAGAACGATCCTTGTTCTAAAGTCCAAAAAATTGTTTAACGTCTTTTTGTTTATTTTTTTAATATTTTTAATCCCGAATAATATATTCTAATCAACCAAGAGAGAAAGAGAAAAGAGAAAGAGAGAGAGAGAATACGGTTGCTTGTTAGAGCAACTTTATTTGGCTAAGCAATTTCTTCACAATGGACAAGTAACGCTACGTTGATTGCTTAGGATCCAAAGTAGATGTCTCGATTCTTTGTGAAATGATTAAGAATAGTTAATATGATTTAATCCATACCGATTTATTTGTCGATTATACATATTTATTTAAAAATTAAATTAAATTTTCGTATTTTTAAATGATATTCTCGTTCGTATCTCTTCTATTATAAAAGAAATTTTTTTATATATATTTCGTTTTCCGTCCATTTTCTTGTATATAGCAACATATATTTGGAGAGACCGGGAATAAGGATATCATTCGAGAGGATATATTAACTTTTATCATTAATAAAAAAAACATTAATGAAAAAAAGCAATGAAGGGGGGAAAAAAGGAAAAAAAATCCTACGAATATATCGGTCTAGATATTTGGTGCATGGTATACTGCAAGTTATTCCAAACTACTGATAAAACAAGATCGACTAATCATTCTCGATAATTTGAACACTTGAGTGGGAAAAAAGCTAACCATAGGAGACATTCCTAGTACTGAGAAACAGGAGAGTTGCCTAGGGCATCTCTGCTCTAAATCGGACATGTACGATTTTTATGAGAAAAAACCAATGCACCAACACAACAATTCGACCAAACAAAAAGATTCCCAGGATCAATTTAGATGTCTAGACATCACACGGAAAAAAGCTACCATTTTCATCCTTTCTTGTCTGATTATACTTTACCAGGACAGTACACTGATTACTGAGGAACACCGTATAATTTGCAGGAGTATTCTCGTTTACAGACAGATAAGAATTCTATACCGGCTCATACACACATGTTATTACAGAATTCGAAGAGCGTTGATAATGAAATCAACACCATCTCTACTCGATTCTGACTGTTTGGTGGAGTCGAGCTAGCTACTCCATCTTAGCTGAAGAGCAATATTCATGCCTTTACAGTATGTTCATATGACTAAATATTTCATGAAAATGTAAGGTTAGGTTCGGTTCAGATCAGTCATAAGCTTGATGAAAAGCGCTGTCAAGTCAAAGCGTGTGTGAATACTGAATAGTGACTCTTGTCGTTTGAAGTAACAGGTTGTTTGTAATGTGCAACAATGCCAAAGTCCACAGAAGGGAAGCATAAAAAGGGGAAAGGTGTACAACCTATGCATAACATAATGGACACTAGACAGAATAATGATTAGATGTGACGTGATTTACTGATTGGAAAGTTTGAAAAATGGAGAACCTGGAGTTAAAACCGCAGTGGTTTGATGGAGATGATCAAAATTTCACTCATTTTAACTTCAAAGCAACAGTTGCAAAGGAAAATAAAAAAAGAAAGTTACAAGGGATCTTAGCTATTGCAATCAATACTAAACGTGTTCATTAGGCCAATTTGGTCCAAAATCATTGGTTTACGGATTGGCAAAAGAGTGAGTTGAGCCTAGTTTTTAAAAGGTTAAATTGGGGCTAATTTAGTAGCTCTTGAATAATAGCTAACATAAATCCCCATTTTTATTTTTTCACTTGTATATGGCAGCATAAATTTCGAAAGGACACAGATGAAGACACTAATTGAATAAAAGGAAACTTTATCCTGAATTAGCAAACAGATTTTATCAATGTAACGGCCTATGTACCCAATGCATGGTACACTATTTAGGCAAGTAGTTTCTGTTCTAAACTGTTGACAGAAGAACAAGATGGACTAACCATTCTTTATTATTTGAACATTGAGTGAAAGAAAGCGAAGTATAGCAGACACTCCTTCTAATTGGAAGCACAAACTGCCTGGGGCATCTCTAAGTCTAAATCGAACAAATAAGACTCTCATGAGAAGAAGTGACTCGCCAACACAACTATTCAACCAACAGAAGATGCCTGCTATCAATTTACATATATCCACACATCACAAATGTAGCAATCATTCTCATACTTTTTCTTCATATTACACCTTTACAGAACAATATACTGACTGCTGTGGGTAGAGCTGCGTATAAATTGCAGGAGTAGACTCATTACAGACGAATTCTACACGAGCAGCCTACTCCTGAGTTAAGCTTTAGCAAGTCCTCCTCATAAGATGCATCCACTCGAATGATACGCCGTCCTCTCTTCAAAGCCAAATAGTGGCATTAAATAACTTCTATTCCCTATCGCATCCTTGTCTTCCTTTTTGCGTCCTTTACATGCCGATGGAAAACCTTATTAACTTTGCAAGATGAGAGCAGAGATTAGGTTATATCACATTGTTGTTCGTGGGTATGGATCGGTCCAGCAATCATCATCATCAACAGCTTTCTTCCATCTACTTTTAAATATATCCAGCTCAACATATGATTGTCTCCTTATCTACATGCAAAACATATATTTATATAAACAATCATGCATTCATATCACATCTGCAGAAAAGATAAGCTTTTTTTTACCCCCCTCCTGAAGGTGATCAAGGGTATTGTGCAAATAATTAGGATCTACCATCTGTAAATAAATTTCTCAAAATCCATCTCTTGGGAGGACCATTTTTTCATATCCACCTTATTTCTATCTCACCAAATTCTACTCCTTGGCAAGAGTGTTCTGTGCAACTAGCATTTTCTGCCAGTGCCAGCATGTTCTGTGCAACTCTTGTTCACACGCTCATAGCAATAGTGAACAAGAAATCAAAGCAACTCGATTAATTTATTGTTCCTTGCGTGAAAAGACAGGTAAAATCATTCCAGAGGGCTAAAATACTTACTTCCACTCTTGGATCATGTACATGAGCATGAGATGGAGCCTGCAAACAAGGCCAATGACATTAAGTCAAATGCAAATAGATACTAACAATGCAATTAAAAAAAAAAAAAAGAACATAAAATGAATACCTGTGCTTCCTGCACTTCTGAATTCTGCGTCTCAGAGGTTTCTTCTCGTGCTATTGATTGTGACTGAATGTTTGAGAAAACAATTCTATGAGTTAGGAATGCATGGCTGATGCACTTGTGTCCTACACATAAAATAAACAAAATGCCAGAATCATGCTACCGGGGGAAAAAAAAAAAACTAATCAAACCTGGTTTTTGTCACCACCACCTAGTGTGGGCCGATTATGATGAACAATATATTCAGCATCTACCACACCCACATTTCTCATTCGATCTCCCTATAGAAAACAACTAACATCAAAGGATGAGGACATGTGATGGAGAACATCAATCACAGAATTGAAGAAGTAATCAAACTTGCCTGTGCACAGTAACCAAGTTGTATGTCCACTCCCCAAGCATAAATTAGATCATTCTGTTGAGAAAGACAGGGATATATTAAAAAGGAGTTGTTCCAAATATCTGATGTATAAATTATGACAATAGCTCACACCACACACCACAAGAGACGGTGGCTTCAAAAATTATATGATAGAAGTTGGGATAAATTAGATTCATCCCCTAAATTGGCTAACTTGCACCAATGATGCCACAACCATTCATACTAATGTTTCTGAGTACGACGCTGTCCTGCTTAAAAGCATGGAAGCAGAAATACACTAGTATCCAACCTGGATCATGTACCATACACAACGCCATGCAGCTCTTGAAAATACTGGTGCCATCATTTCTATCCACCTAAACAAAGAAGAGCCTATTAAATCATAGCAAATTATGGAGAGATTCAGCTTCCAAAAGATTGGACAAAAACTATTCTGCAAATAGATGCTAAAGAAGAAAGATATGAATATATTGCACTATAAATTACGCAAAGTGGTACACTTACCCGGTGCATGGAGGAGCTGTACTATTGGCATCACAACCTTTTCCAGGACCACCTGGCTTAAAAGTCCTCCTGAAGAAAACAAGAGACCACTGAGTAATCCTTTACAATTTGTTTGGCCACTTAACTTCCAGTAGACTATGCAATGTCTATGACAACTGACATCCAAAATAAATCTCACATTGCATCCAGAAGTAATTCTAAGATATTATCATCCTCATATATTATTAATCAATTAATGGTTGCAAAAACAGGAATAAGTTTTATGTACAAGGTTCAACGGGTCAAACAAAGGTTTTCTTCTACAGTGCAACAGTTACAACAAGAAAGGATACAGCATCCAAGTACATTGAATCACATAAGTTCATACCATATTCTGAAATAAGCATACTGACTCAATATAAATCCTCCAATGGACCATCCACATAGGATGATTTTCAGTCACCAAACCAACAAATATGTTACTTCAGATACAAACATCTAAACTAGGATCAGGCAACCATTTAGGTTAACAAAAAGATGCTCCCTCCCCACTTTTTAGCTGATTTGAAACTACATTTTTCATTGGAGGATTTATATTGAGTGAATAAGAAAAGGATTAAAAAGACATGCAGCCATAGGCAAGGTGGTATAGCTAGTATTTTCAAGAAGATTAAAAGTACCACCACATATTGCTTGGGAGAAATCAAGCAGCATAATCAAAGACTATGACTTGCCATTACCATGCCCCACGGGCAGAGACACAACTGCAACATGTATAATTTTTCAAAACAATACATGGATGATGAATTTATGGCCGTAAACCTGTGTACAACAGATTTCCTTGCACGTGCAGTGATTTGGTGATGCACCTCAGACTTTACTGGATCAAGTGCTGGTTGTGATATTTCAAGCCCCTCTCGTTCCACAATCGCGATATACCTACAATTACCATGGAATTTACAGTGCAAAAAGAAAATAAAATTGCAAAAAGTAAGACAATACTTTAAGTTGCTTTGTATATTTCAGCACATTAGCCATTCCTGCCATAAAGCATGAACAGATGCCACCCAATTTTTCAAGCTCTGCATATGACATCATACATCCAAGAAAGTGGCAGCATTGAGAAACCAAGTATGTCAACTGATAAGTTTGACTTTATATGCTTTCCGAGTCCATCAATCCTTTAAAATGACATGCAGAGCTGCTATTAAATGAAAGTAGTACTGCATCCAAGCAAGCTATCAAATTGTAATACTAATAAAAATTTGCAGCAACTTCATGCTGGCTCACTTTATTCTATTTGCTTTGTCCCCACGGTAGAGGAAAGAATATCTGATGACTCTCAACAGACAGCAAATCTTGGAAAACCTTGCTTCCACTATCTTCTCACACTTTCCAGGGAAGAAGAGAATTCTTTCACCTTCTCCTCAACTTTCTGCTGTTGTCATAAACCAAATGGTTGGGCCCCTGGACTAGGGACTGTGCGTAGAAAGCAATACACTAAATGTGTTTTCCACAATAAAAAATTTGTATGTATTTAATGAGCCAACTGCTTTCTGGTTCACTTTTTTCCATAAAGAGGGGAAGGGGATAAAAATTTAGAATGTTTTTTGGAACACACCAATACGCTAGCCAGAGACATAAGCTTCTTATTTGATGCTTTTCTGGATGTTTATTATGTAAATAATACGATATTTTTCTTCATTTGCACACAATCCAAATGCAACTCCATGCATATTGCTGTGCATTAGCTCTTGATGCACCTTAAGATCCCCCATGGAGCAATTGCAGTGTGAAAGCAAACCGTATAATGTGAAAGCCATTGGTACTTGCCAAAATCAACTACTACTATGTTAATGCAATTATAGTTGTGTACTACTGGCTCTATGCCAATGACACACTAAAAAGAGGCCATGATGGTGTTTTTAGAAAAGCAAAAGAAGAAAACCGAAAAGGATTCTTTTTCTGTGATATGCCAGTCAGAGTAAAAGTGATGGGCACAAGCCGATGAGAATAGAAGCATTTGTCCATAACTACTATGAGGAGTTGATAAAAATGCCATGTGCTAAATTTTCTTTTGATCTTACTCTCCACTAATTAAACCAGGTGGCATATTGCTCCTAGCAAGTCATTTCTTTGAAGCCACATATCTTTTTACACGCCCTTCAATATCACTGTTTCACTTTAAGGGGAAATGCTAGACCAGCTTAATTAATGCTCTAGTTTATATTTTGCCATTGAATTGCCTTGATAAAATATGATATTGAGAACATACTTCTTTGGGTGGAAGTCTTCAACTCCGAGGTCCTCATCCCACAGGAAAATATAGTTGTATTCTGCTACAATATCAGGATGAAGAAAACGTTTTGCAAACCACCTAGGCATGAGAAAATGCTATGTTAGATTCGAGTGGCAAACGAGAAAATTCAAGGACCATATGCAGACTATTTTACCATTTAGTTTGGTTGATTGCCAATACATGTATGACCTTTTTACTCCATCTTAGATCCTTCCACTCATCAACAACACCATCATAATGGAAAAGCATCACAGCAAAATGGCTCGGTAAAAACTGGAAAAGAAATTATATTGGCTATAGCAGAATGAACGAAAAAAGTTACTAAGAAACTGCAGTGTCTAAGCACCTTTGTGACCATCTTATCAACAAGATCCTTTTGCTTTATCCCAACTGCCATTGCTAATAAATTTGTTGATGTTCTAGATGATACCTGTTCAGACATACAAGTGAACAAATTACATCACTACCTTTCCCGGATTCACAAGCACAGAAATCTGATAGAACAAGAAATGCAACTCCAGATATCCAGACAATAGACAGTCAAACACCAAAATATCAAAATAACCTAATGATACTACAGGAAGATCATTGCTTCAATTATTATTAGAAACATAAACCTTGCTGTATTCTTCACACAGTTTTTGTTTCAATACCTCCATAGAGCCCCATAATGGTCGCATTTGTAGGTCAGAAGTGCTGGCAATAACGCCTTCTGGCAATGCCTCACTTCCATGAGGCCTGCACTGATTCTGCATTAGCAAAAGCCAAATCATGAAGCTATGAATGGAAATAGTTGAATGGGCAACGCACAAGGAATCGAAAAGGAGATTAATCTTTTGAGGAGACAAAGATAAAAGAATCAACAAACCTGGCATTTATTGACTTTTAGGTTTTGGGTTATGTTACCAATACTCCATAGTGGAAATTTCTGCACATGAGAAATACTTTATGCTAAATTGACTGACTGTGGAGAGGTCAGACAAGAGAGAAGACAACACTAACTTTCTTGTGAAACCTTTGGATAATGTGATCAACAAAATGCAACCAAAAGAAGATCCTAAGGAATCCCTCTTAGTGGTATTAGAACATAACCACTCTCTCTTCTGAACTCAAGAATTGACCAATTGCAAACAGATACCAACAGTGAAGAAGCAAGTACCTGTCCATAATTTGATGCAAAAAAAGCATTGCCAATGAAGAGAAACACGCAAAACAAAGATGCTGTAGAAAAGAAGTGACAAAGGCAGGATCTCCTAAGTGTTTGATCGACAAATAGAGATACCTGAAAGGAAATTAAACACATAAGCAAAGGTGAAAAAAGGAAGCTCCCATAAGAAACTTTTAATGCCCCATGATTTCTTCACAAAAATAACAATGATTAAACATATTAAATTGTCAACCAGCTATTGAAGCATTTTCATATCTAATACAGCTTCTGTGTCACTGCAATCAAATGATGAACTTATTCTCTCTAATGACTGGTTATAGAAAATCAATGGGACAGAGAAGTATCTTGCACCTCATTTTCACAGTAAACTAGTGAAGCAAAGAGATCAATTGTTCTGCTTTCCTACTATATACCACCTGCTCTAATAGTAATGATAGTAGTCTTCATGATTGTTTTGACATTGCCATATCCCTAACTCAAAAACTATGGGAGAGAGGAAGAAGCAAACTAAGGGTGCAAATCTTTCATGAAAGCAATTTCTGAATTTGGACAGTAGAAAATGCAAATGATCGATATGAATATGTCAAATGAATCTAGATGTTCAATTACATGAGAAATTTCCTATGTTCTTCATCATTTCCTATATGAATGCCAACAGCATCACTGGCCATATGCTGCAACTGCATTTCTCTGCCTTCCTCTACGAGCCACCCCATATTGGCATAATCTCCATTGAGCACCAGCATAATATATACTAATTATAACTAATTGATTAGATTGAAGGGAAAATGAAAAACATGTTTTGTGAAAGAAACAACCGTTAGCATTAGTCGTTTATCCAGGAACAAATAGATGCATTTCCATGCTGCTCTTTAAAGCAATTATGCATTTAGAAATGTTTACGAGTATCCAACATCAATGGTCAACCAATGGATAGTTTTGGAAAATAAAGACAGATTGTACTTAAAAGAGGACCTCCTGTAGTACCATCCTGCTTAAACTTAAATCCGCAATCTTTTCCAAATGAGTAATCATTAACCATTTCATGAAATTAAATTCGTCCAGTCTATTGAAGATCAAAAGAGCACACTGCAAAGTCAGTCTGAAAAATCTAACTGCCTCTACATAGAAGTGGGAATCGGCAATGCCTATGAATTAACATGAAATGAAACCCAAGCACGACCTGACATGAACTATGGTCCCCATTTCTAGGAAAGTGCACAGTTGCTTTGGAACTTTTTACTTGATGCCCACTTATGGGAAGGTTCTTATGTAGACCTCGCCATGCCATCTGGCTAATGGTCTTCGTAAACCGGGCTTATGTTAGAATTTTGCCCACTTATGGGACAAGATTGCTTAAGCCTAAGCAATAAACTTTACAAGTCTAACTCCACTTGTATCTGATTAAAAAGAAAAGTTAAAAATCTTTCAAATGAAAAGAGAAAAAAATAGAAAAACTGAAAAAGGGAAAAACAACAGAACATGTTAAAATCTGATCCTTTTCAAACTTACAGTACGTAGAATATATTCCACCACACTGCATTATGCATGCCATATATATATATGATCTAAAGCAAACAACTTTATGACCAAACACCAGCATTACTCCATGTAGGAGAATAAAACGTGCATAAAGAACAATTGGGTTTCATGCAAAATGTAAAAACAAAGAAGCGCTTACATGATTTGAAGAATTAATATCCATAATCAGTAATGAAGAAGAAAACCCAGGACGCGTTCTTTTTTTTCTCTTTCTCTTTTTCCTTCGGTTCTTACAGGAGTGGTTCGGAGAAAAGATTGATAACTACTCTTTAACGTGGAGGAATAAATAATTAAAAAGAAAAAGGGAAAATGAAGAATGGGAATTTTTTGATATCGTGCATAGAAGAGAGGAAAGGAGAGGGATGAAAGTGGGGGTGACGGGTTCGTGTTAATGTGAGCGTGTTTGGAGTGTAATTCAACGTGTGATTACTGTACAATGTGATATGCACTAGCGTCCTTATTGGAGAGAAAAAAAAGGCATGAATTGATGGACTTGTCAAAGGTTATGGTTATGGCTGGAACATACGACGAAGTTTTTCTGTCCCCATACCATTTTCTTTGGTGTGCACCCGTTGGCCTTTTTTACAACCGAGACACTTGGTATGATTATCTCATACCAGCACTTCGCATGATTATCTTTTAGAAAAGATAATTAATTATCAACTTTATTGTTACAAATGGATAATATATAAATTAAAAAATTTGCACATTATTATTTATTTATGAGATGGTTATTAAGATAAAAAGCTACATGTTTAAATTTACACTTAAATATATAGCTTTTATACAATATTCTCATGCTCAGTTTGGATTATTGACTCAAAATACAAGAGGGTTAAAGGTTAAATGAATAGAATCGAATTCAATCATGATTCAATTGAGGTTAAATTAGAGTTAAACCGAACCGGTTTTGTAAACACTCGATTTTTATCCATAATAGTTATAATTTTTGTTTTTATGGTTGTAATTTAGAAAATAATAAAAAAAATTGAAAAATGATAAAAAAGACAAAAAAATAGAAAATTGTTGGAAAAAAAAGGAAAAAATTTGAAAAAATTAATTTGATGGAATCTCGACTAAATAGTTGTAAAAAAAAAAGTAAATTTGATATGATGACGTTAAATTTAATAAAATCAAGATTTGTAAATTCGAATCTATTTTGGATCTTTATTTGATTCGATTCAAAATATTTGTATTCGAGTTTTATAAATAGGGATTGCACGATGCGAGTGAAAAAAAAAAAAAACAATTATACATTTGTTAAAAACATGCTCGAACTCACTCCTTAGACCAATTCTATAGTTGTATACACAATAGAACTGGAGATCGAATCTGTTCTTTTTCATCAGTTTTGCATATTTTGCTTTGCAGGTATGTAATAGTGGTTTTTAATTATTGTTTATAAATTGTCTTATTTATTTATTTTTATTTCACTTAGTATATACGCAATTATTTTTAAGACTTGTACTAATTTTTTTTTTATTTTTATCATGTATTTAATTGCTAATAATTAGTTATAGCATTAGTATATACTAAACATGTGTTAAGTTAAATTTTAGTTTTTTTTTAATTATTTTTTTTAGATTTCATATTTTACAAAATCTCGTTCTTTGTATATTGTATTAATTTAGAAAAATTGCATTAGGCATATTAGGGTTTTTTGGATAAAAAAATCATTTTGATGTTCATAAAATAAAAAAAAAAATCTTTATTTGACTTCTCTTTTATTACAAGACATCTTTTTTATAGTCTAGATTTATTTTCCATGGTTTAGATGTTTTTTCCATGGTTTGAACATCTTTTCTATGATTTATACAACTTTTCTATGGTTAAACATTTTTTTTATAATTTAGGCTTTTTTTATAATTTATATATCTTTTTCATTGTTTAGGTTTCTTTTTTATGATTCAGACATCTTTTCTATAATTTAGATTTTTTTTTCTATGGTTTAAACATTTACATAATTTAGATATCTCTTCTATGGTTAAACATATTTTCTATATAAAAGATTCATCATGTAAAACATTGTATATTTCATAAAAATTGCATATTTCATAAAATCTTTAGGGTTTTTCTTGAAAATAAAAAAAATTATCACTTAGTTGTTTTTAAATAAAAATTTTAATTTGGGACTTTTCAAAAATTAGGATTTTAGGGTTTTTTTTTTATAATTAGGAATAAAAATTAGGCTTTTAAGGATTTTTCTTAATAAAAATGAAATGGTTAATAAAAACGCAAATTCAACCAATTATTTTTTTTATAAAAAGAACTAACATATTAAAGTTTTTAGAAAGAACTATGATTATCTGATCCCAGCTAATGGATACGTAGATACCTTCGAGGCGACGATAAAATCTATAGAAACTTAGTTTTTTTTTTTTTTTTGGTTTTTGTTTCCTTTTCTTAAAGATATTAAAAATGATAATTTAGAAGAATAATTCTAATTTCGGTAAATAGATAGTGGTACCCGTTAGTGTTTAATAGGTTAGCTCTCGAATTCGTATTCCTCTGGTTTGTATTAAATTAAAATCGAAGACTGGTAGCTAAATTATAATCAATCCACTCAATTGATTACAGTTTTCTTTTCTTTTTCTTGACTCTGATCGAGTAGTGACTCCAAAAATTTTTATAAATAAAAAAATCGGAATTTCCCGATTTCTTTAATCAATGGTTAATATCAAACGGGTTAGAGTTTAGTATTAATTAGAAATGGGAAATCAATTTTAAATAGAAAACTAAAAAAATAGGCTTAATAGTTTGACAACTCTACTAGGGACGCTAGAGGGCTAGCCACTAGAATTTACCGAAAATATGATTATTTTTCAAGAAAAAAACCAACAAAGGATAGAAAAATATAAAGACAAAAAAAAAAGGGAACTTAGGTATGTTATTTTATTTATTTTATATATTTGTTTATTTTATTTCTTTTTTACTAACATTTTTTTTATTGCAGTTTGTTTAGAGGATAGTTTTGGGGGTTTACTTTGTTTTTATTTCTTTGCATCATAAATGCATGGTAAATACGGTCAAAACCAAGTCGTCTTAGGATCTTAGGTAGGGGGCCATTGTATAAGTTTCGGATGTTGTAAGGCAACCACCTTCCGGAGCTGATTAAGCTACCCTATTCAAGTTTAGATGTAACCATAGAACCGTTGCTTTAAAAAAACATGATAGTTACAGAACTTAAGAACATTACACAAAAACTTTTTTTCAAAAAAGATTTATAAGAACCTATGATGTGGTAGACCTAAATGGATAAAGGCAGTTGTGAAGTTGTAGTTGTAATATTTCCTTATAAATAATTTGTAATAATTTTGTGTAAAGTTTAGAATAAGTGATGATTATAATTTTGATTTTTTCTTTTTTCTTTTTTTACATAACTATGGCTAGATCGAGTTAAGGGGCTTTCAAACGGAGTTACGTCTTCCCACCTCATTGGCCTTAAAAGATACTCTAGATATGGTTCCAACTTTTTAGCCCAAATAAGTAAGAATATATTAGAAATAAAATTGAGCTTATCTTGCCCTATAGAAGAGCCCTATGAATATTATCTAGTTACAGACCTTAGTACATCTATTAGGGCTCGAATCTATTATTTTTCATTTGGGCCCACATCAGTTGAACCCAATCTTCGCAGAGTAAATAAATAAAAATAATAAAAAAAAGAAACAAAACAAAAAGAATGAAACCTATAAAATAATTTCAAATAGTTACCGTTTTATTTAGTATTCTACCAGTTAGAAATATTCATTCTTTTGGATAAATTGACTCCTTAGCCTTTATCATTTGGAATAAATATGATTTAGATTTTTATTTAGTCTTTTTCCTTTAGAATTCCTCATTTGTAAATAGACCCTTAGTAATGTTGTTTTAGGTTTGTATATAAAATTCTAGTAAAGCAACCCTCATTTACAATTTTATTACTCGGTCTTTGTAATGCAAAAACCTTAACTTTTCCTCTCTTTCTTTCAAAAAAAAAAGAAAACAAAGAAAGATAAAAGAAAGAAAAAAGAAGGAAAGGAAAGAAAAGAAAAAGAAAAAGAAAGAAATTTGCTAATAGTTGCAAATCCTTATAGGGTTCGAGACAAACACAATTACTTGGCCCATTAAGGCAGCTAACCTAAATAGACCCACTTGGCTCGAGAAAATAACCAACCAAACCCGAGTCCTAGCCCATTAAGATAGTTGAACTAACTCAAGGCTTGGGCCATCAAGTCCAACCATAAACTGAATCAAAATACAAAGCCATGAAACATATCCTAAGCTTGATCCCCGGTACAAACAAAAAGAGTAATTCATTAGTCCCTTCCACTTCAAAAGTTGTCAATTCCAGCTCATTCGAACTCTAAAGAACCTAACCTAAAATCACATATGGAAGCTTAAGGGTGTTAAGACCTATGAGTTTGGGGCATGGGGCATTTAGTCTTTGAAATTTCATAACTAAGGCATGTTCTAAGGAATTGGGGAGTAAGGTTAATACCCTAAGGTCAATCAATCCTTATGTAAGGAATTGGTAACTCACTCTTAAAAAGTTTTGAATGAAAAGAAGCGAGCTATATCCTATACACTAACCCTTAAACACTTTGAGAGTTAAGAGACATCACGGTGAGGATATTTTGGACTCATTCCTTAAAGGAGGTCCATTTTGAATTTGATATGCAGACTGGAATGAAGTTAGGCATTCATTTTCAAATCCCAAACACAATTATCTTTTGATAACCTCGTTAGATTGATCTAGAGTCCTTTCAAATGTAAACCTTGTCAAGAACTACCCCCACAGTGGAGCAATTCGGAGGTTAGGGTCATTGATTAGAGAGATGGATAAAATTTATTTGTGTTTACTCCAGTAATAACAATTCAAGGATAATTTTTATTTTCGATAAATTGTTCTCTTTGAAGAAGGGTTAACATTTTTCTAAATACCCTAAAGACCACACATACCTTACCTAAGCCAATGCACTTTGAACCTATGGCTTTAGGGCCTTGATTTATTTAGAGACAAAAACTTTACAAAAGAGATAGTTATTTTTAGGGAGAGAAAAGAAAGAAATGAAATGAAATGAAAAAAGAAAAAAAAGAAAAAGAGAAAAACTAGGAAAAAGGAAAATGAAGAATATCCAAATATTGGGCTTGAGAAAATCTCTAATCAAAGAAGGCTTAAGTTGCTCAAAAAACACAAGGCCTTGAATCGCATTCTCAACAAAAAACACAAAACTTCATATTCATTCAGAATTATGTTCTCAACCATAAACCAAAAACTCCATATTCAGTTCAAAATCACACTCCAAATCACGAACATAAACCCTTTCTATCTACTCGATTCTCAAGCACAAGACCTTCCTACCCACATTACCTCCCTACTCAAAGCTCTTTCAATTTTGAAGAATAATTTATCTAAGATAAAAATTATTTTTGAAACTGGGTCAAGTGCACATCTAGTTCGTTCTTAAAGGTTCTTAACTTGTATCCCCCGAGTTGGACGAAAGTACTTCTTTCAAAATAGGCCCTCTCAATTAACTTCTTTTGAAACCATTTGACCAAAAACCCAATTTACAATATTGAACCCAAAAAGACCTAATAGATCGATTAGATTGTATCACTTACAAACTGGATTATAATTTTTGGAATAGTAATCAAGAGTGAAATCCAGACTAAGAGTGTGTAAGGAAGTCTTCTTTGATTAGACTAATCGTGATTTACCTTTTTTTTACAAAATAAATGTTTAAGGCTTATCTAAGAAGCTCATTGTCTAGGTTACAAACTAGGGTGGATATGAGATACCCTACATGATTATAGCATTTGCCTTTTAAATAGAAATTTGTATCTATTAGTAAACTTTTAAGGAAAAAGAAGGAAAAAAGAAAATGAAAAGACATGAAAAGGAGAGAGAGAAAGTGGAGGCTTGTTACAAGTTTTTTCATTCATTTTATCCATAGTAGCCAAATTTTCAATTCATGTTATAAACAGGTTTCACCAAATTCCTCGCTTGTAAATTTCTCAAATCAAGAGTTTTTTTCAAGTCGACTATGTTCCTTAGTTTTACTTTCAACTGTCAATAAAGTTTAAACGAGTTCGAAGGGTGCTTACCCTTTATCCGTTTTCTTAAGGATATAGCCAGCTCATAAAGCACTGTTCCTATCCATATCTTCTTTAGCGCTTCAGTTAGCTTATGGAGCGCTATCTAGATTCATATTTTCATTTAAGGATTTAGTCAGCTCATAGAACACAATCTTAATCTAAAGTTTCTTAAGCTTCCAATTGGCTCCCAAAACACAGTTCCAATTTATAATCTCTTAAGGAACTAGCTAGCTCGTGAATGTAGTCCCAATCCAGAGTTTCATAGGCTCCCAGTCGCCCAACTCATAGAATGTTGCCCAACTTATAATCTTTTAGGGATTTAACAAGCTCATGGAGCACTATCCTAATTCAAAGTTTCTTATTCTTTAGGTCTTAGATAGCTCAAAGAGCACTTTGACCGCCTTGGTTAGTCAGCTCATTAGGGCACAACCAAGTTTTCTAATCTTTAGGTCTTAGCTAGCTTAAAGGGTGCTTTGACTGCCTTGGTTAATCAACTCATTAAGGCACGATCAAGTTTCTTTATTTTTAGGTTTTAGCTAGCTCAACGAGCGCTTTGACCGTCTTGATTAGTCAGTTTATTAGGGCATGACCAAGTTTTCTCATCTTTAGGTCTTAGCTAGCTCAAAGGGCACTTTAACCGCCTTGGTTAGTTAGCTCATTATGGTATGACCAAGTTTCTTTATCATTAGGTCTTAGACAGCTCAAAGGGCGTTTCAACCGCCTTGGTTAGTTAGCTCATTATGACACGACTAAGTTTCTTTATCTTTAGGTTTTAGCCAGCTTAAAGGGCGCTTTGATCGCCTTGGTTAGTTAGCTCATTAAGGTACGATCAAGTTTCTTCATTTTTAGGTCTTAGCCAACTCAAAGTGTACTTTGACTGCCTTGGTTAGTTAGCTCATTAGGGCATAGCCAAGTTTCCTCATCTTTAGGTCTTAGTTAGCTCAAAGGATGCTTTGATCACCTTAGTTAGTCAGCTCATTAGGGTACAATCAAGTTTCTTCATCTTTAGGTCTTAGCCAGCTGAAAGGGCGCCTTAACCGCCTTGGTTAGTCAGCTCATTAGGGCACGACCAAGTTTCTTCATCTTTAGGTCTTAGCCAGCTCAAAGGGCGCTTTGATCGCCTTAGTTAATCAGCTTATTAGGGCACGACCAAGTTTCTTCATCTTTAGGTCTTAGCCAGCTCAAATGGCACTTTGACCGCCTTGGTTAATTAGCTCATTAGGGCACAACTAAGTTTCCTCATCTTTTAGTTCTTAGTCAGCTTAAAGGGCGCTTTGACCGCCTTTGTTAGTCAACTCATTAAGACTCGACTAAGTTTCTTCATCTTTAGGTCTTAGCCAACTCAAAGGGCACTTTAACCGCCTTGGTTAGTCAGCTCATTAGGGCATGACTAAGTTTCTTTATGTTTTAGGTCTTAGCCAGCTTAAAGGATGCTTTGATCGCCTTGGTTATTCAACTCATTAGGGCACGACCAAGCTTTCTCAACTCGTTTTTTAGGTCTTATTCAACTCAAAGGGCACTTTGATCGCCTTAGTTAGTCAGCTCATTGGAGCATAACCAAGTTCTCTCATTCTGTTAGGGTTTTAGCCAACTCTAAGAGCGCTTACCCATTTCATCTAGTTTAGGACCTTAACCAGCTCAAAGAGCGCTTCACTTGCTTTAATTATTCAACCCATAAGGGGGTACAACCAAACTCTCATGATTCATTTTAGGGATTCTTATTAGTCCACAAGGGCGCTACCCTCACTGTTCTTCGTTCCAAACTTATCGTTATTAAATGTTTTAGTGTTCTTTAGGATAAAGTTGTCCCGAGGCAAAAACGATGTTACTTTTATCTTTGTGGCAAAGTTTTACTCAAACTTCACCACAAAGAAGGGTAGCTGTAAACAATCGATTTTTTCCTATAGTAGTTATAATTTTTGTTTTTAGGGTCGTAATTTAGAAAATAATAAAAAAATTGAAAAATGATAAAAAAGACAAAAAAAAAAAAATTGTTGGAAACAAAAAAAGAAAAAATTTGAAAAAATTAATTTGATGAAATCTTGACTAAATAGCTGTTGAAAAAGCAAATCTGATACGATGACGTTAAATCTAATAAAATCAAGATTTGTAAGATTCGAATTTATTTTAGATCTTTATTTGATTCAATTCAAAAGATTTGTTTTCAAGTTTTATAAATAAGGGTTGCACGGTATGAGCAAAAAAGAACACTTACACATTTGTTAAAAACACGCTCGAACCTACTCCTTAGACCAATTATATAGTTGTGCGCATGATAGGACTAGAGATCCAATCTGTTTTCTTTTATCAGTTTTGCGTGCTTTGTCTTGCAGGCACATAATAGTGGTTTTTAATTATTGTCTATAGCTTATCTTATTTATTTATTTTTATCTCACTTAGTATATGTGCAGTTATTTTTAAGACTTGTACTAATTTTTTTTATTTTTATCATGTATTTAATTGCTAGTAATTAGTTATAACATTAGTGTCTAGTGAACATGCGTTAAGTTAAATTTTAGTTTTTTTTATTATTTTTTTTAGATTTCATATTTTCAAAATGACATTTTTGTAAAATTTCATATTTTACAAAATCTCATTCTTTCTATATTGTATTAATTTAGAAAAATTGCACTAGGCATGTTAGAGTTTTCTAAATAAATAAGTCATTTTGATATTCATAAAATAAAAAAAAAAATCTTTAATTGACTTCTTTTTTTACGGCAATATGTCTTTTTAAGCTTGTTTTCCATAGTCCATGGTTTAGATGTCTTTTCCATGGTTTAAATATCTTTTTTATGGTTTGAATATCTTTTCTATTTTTCTATGGTTTAGATATTTTTTCTGTGGTTAAACATTTTTTTCATAATTTAGGTTTCTTTTCTATAGTTTATATATCTTTTCTATTATTTAGGTTTCTTTTCTATAATTCATATTTTTTTTCTATGGTTTAAACATTTTTTTCATAATTTAGATATTTTTTCTATGGTTTAGACATCTTTTCTATGGTTATGCATCTTTTCTATGATTTATGTATCATTTCTATGATTAAGAAATTTTTCTTTTCTTTTCTTTTTTTTTTTATGTTTTAAGCATCATTTTTATATAAAAGATTCATCATGTAGAACATTGCATATTTCATAAAAATTGCATATTTTATAAAATCATTAAGGTTTTTCTTGAAGATAAAAAAAATTATCACTTAGTTGTTTTTAAAAAAAAAAAATCTTAATTTGGGACTTTTCAAAAATTAGGTTTTTAGGTTTTTTTTTTTTTATAATTAGGAATAAAAATTAGGATTCTAAGGATTTTTCTTAATAAAAATGAAATGGTTAATAAAAACGTAAATTTAACCAATTATTTTTTTTATTGAAAAGAATCAACACATTAAAGTTTTCGGAAAGAATTACGATCATCTAATCTCACTGAACGGGTACGTAGACACCTTCAAGGCGACGATAAAATATGTAAAAACCTAAGTTTTTTTTTTTTGTTTTGGTTTTTGTTTTCTTTTCTTAAAGATATTAAAAATGATAATTTAGAAGAATAATCTTAATTTCGGTAAACAGATAGTGGTATCCTGGAAGCCCTAAAGTTAAGTCAAGTGATTGTAAGATTGAACTTAGAATACAAAGTTTAGAGCGTTTGGTTAAATGATCCAATCAAACCCAAATTATAAACTATAGATAAAAATATTTGTAAAAATGATCCTATAAACTTGAATTTAAAAAAATAAGTAATAAAATAAGAGACTATAAAATTTTCAAATTTTAAGTATAATAATTGTTAATTATCGAAAGGACGAAAAGTATAATCTAATAATTAATAAATCACTAGAGATAAATTATATGTATACTAAAAATTATAGAATGACCTAAATAATAATTAGGAATGTTCACATGCACTCTACATGTATTTACGCGTAGATAAAAATACACGAAATTACTTAAATTGGCTAAAAACTTATTAAATGATTAAATAAAATTATTAATTAATTAAGAAAAAATCAGAAAAAAATTAGAGGGATAGGGAATGATGTAGATCTAGTCGTGGCAAGTCAAGAATTGAAGAAGAAAAATTAGCTAATTAAAATCAAGCAACACAAAAGCAAAAAATTAAGGGATTTGGGCAATATCTTGTCTAATTTAATGCATAATAATTACTAAAAAGCTCTATAAATAGGGAAAAAAATTACAGAGCTGTTTTAGACAGTTAGAAATCAAAGAAAAATAGAGAGTATCGAAAATTCAAGAGAAAAATTAGGTAAAAAAAAAAGAAGGAAATTTATACAGTAGGAGCTAACTAGGCAAACCTATATGTCACCACCACCTAGGACCAAACCATCACCATCACCCCACTCTAGACCCATCGTCTAGACCAGCCGACACACCTAGACCAGTGTTGGAAGCCCAAAAGTCATCGAACCTGGTAAGTCCCTTATCTACTCCAATTTTGTATAATTTCTTAAAATTATTTATTTTGCCTAGAAAATTATAAAATTTATTATTCTAAGGTTTTATTGTATGTAGATTTAGGAAAAAATAGTGATTAAGTTTAATTACGTCTGAAAATATAAGGTTCTTAACAAATTAAGCAAAATCGAGCATGATTAGAACTAGAAATAAATAGGCTTAGGAGTGTAGTTTGGAGCTCAAATTTTTTCTGTAGAATGCTTAAGTGATATAGAATAGTGCTATGAAGTCATTTTTTTAAATTTAATTTTAAAAATCTTTAAGTTAATTTTTAGCCTTAAAATGATGGAAAAATTGAGTAATTTTGGGTTAATTAGGTGATTAAGACATCAATTACTGATTTAGATAGTAATTAGATGATTAGGAATGTTAATCTCTGATGTGGAAATTTAATCTTAACCTTTGGAGTGTTAAGTGTAATTAATTTAGGAATTAGGTAGTAATTGTAGAAAATTAGGAATATGTGGAATTGGAAATTTAATAAATATGAAAAATTAGGATTATTTAGATAATATAATAATAAAAATCAGAATATACTAAATCTGAAATAAAATTTAATTTTAGGTAATATAAGCCTCACAACCAGCCACTCAAGGTTTCGATCGGCTGAAAGATCCAATCAAGCCTAAATTATAAGCAAAGTTAGAAATATTAGTAAAAATAATCTCGTAAGTTTGAATTTAAGAAAATAATCAATAAAATAAAAGACTGTAAAAATTTCAAATTTTAAATATATAACTTGTTATTTATCGAAAATGCGTAAAATGCATTCCAATAATTAACGAATCGCTACAGATAAATTATATATATACTAAAAATCATAAAATGACCTAAATAATATTTAGGAATATTTATTTGTACTATATATGAATTTACATATAGGTATAAATACGCGTAATTACTTAAAATACGCGAAATGTACTAAAATAATACTAAATACTTAAAGAAAATTCATAATTAATTAAGGAAAAATTAGGAATGATCCAGAATTAGGTCGTGGCAGCTGGAAAAAATAAGAAAAAAAATTGGCAAATTAAATTAAGACAACACAAAAGTAAAAAATTAAGGGATAAGGCAATTGTCTTATCCAATTTAATGCACAATAAATTCCCTAAAGCTCTATAAATAGGGAAAAAAATTCAAAAGCTCATTTGGACAATTAGAAATCATAGAAAATTAAGGAGAGGCAAAAATTGAGAGAAAAATTCGAGTTAAAAAAAAAATAAGAAAAACTGTGCAATTAGAGCCTTTAAAGGGAACCCACACCAGACGAGCAGCTGAGAGTGGACGGCCATCACCACCACATGGTGGTCGCAGCGCCTAGACCGGCTGACAAGGCCACGGCGGTCGGCGGTGGCTGGAGCCACTCAAACCGATGATTCCGATTTCCAGCCCGATTTTATGTAATTTTGTTAAAAATAGTAAATATTCTTATAAAATTACGAATTTTGTTATTCTAGAATATTTTTGTATATAGTTTTTAGGAAAAATATTATTTTGATGAAAATATGTCTCGTGATATAGGATCCTTAAGAAATCATGCAAAACCGAGTATGCTTTGGTTTAGAAATAAATGACCTTAGGAGTGTAGTTTTGAACCCAAAATTTTTGTGTAGATTACTTAGATGACATAGAACAGTGCTATGAAGCTCGTTTTCAAAAATTAAATTTCGAAATTTTTAGATAATTTTTAGGCCTTAGAAGAAGGCATAAAATGGGTAATTTGGGGCTAATAAAATAATTAGATGGTTAATTACTGATTTAGTGAATAAGTACATGTTTTAGGATGTTGCAATCTGATGGAGTATGATACTTGTAGCATTTAGGGTGTTAGATGTAATTATTAGGTTAATTATGTAGTAAATGAGTTATAGGGAAAAATAGTAAATTTTAAGCTAATTTTGTAAATTAGGGTAATTAGTAATAAAATTTGATTTAGGATAAATCTAGACATTTTGAA
Organism: Lumnitzera littorea; assembly: GCA_024138015.1. Lineage (NCBI taxonomy): Eukaryota > Viridiplantae > Streptophyta > Magnoliopsida > Myrtales > Combretaceae > Lumnitzera > Lumnitzera littorea. The sequence continues at coordinate 153,259,314 of JAMXBB010000001.1, read as the reverse complement.
ATGATAATTGATGTTTAGCGACGATAATTAGAGTAATAGAAATATTAGAAGTGTATTATATACATAATATGTAATAATACATAATATGTAATTATTGGAAATATAATAAATAGAAAATATTAGGATGAAAATTGATATTATATAAATAATATGGATATATAATAAAATTGATAGAAGACTTGAATTTATGTAATTATATGAAAAATGTAAAAATTTCTCACATTAGGAGTAAATTCGGTACACTAATAAGGATTTAAGTATACCGGGTAGAATAAAATACTAATTAGAGGTAATGATGGTATTTAGGAGATCAGGAAGTAATGTGATTAATTTCACATTATGGGTTGAAACAAATTTCTAGGGTTGGAGTATAATACACTACTTGGAAATCGAACTAGAACCTAATTTAGAAATCGATGTGGAAATCGAACTCGAACCTAACCCCAAATTTAGAATAATTGTAAAAGACTTAAGACTTAGATAATTAGGCATATTAAACCCTAAACAAAACATAACAATAAGCGTTATAGGATAAAATGAACTTATAATAGTTTTATGAAAAATTGAAACCACGTTTGTGTTATAGGGATGATCGGCGATGGCCTGAGCAAGTCGAACCTCGAGGGAGTGAGCGAGGAGTCGAGGTAAGTTGAGATTAATACAATGCTGTATTTTGGAGGCTTAAGATTATGCTTGTTTGTGCTTGCTAGATAGTTGAATATGTGCATGTGCCTGATTATGGGTGATGCTATGATTCTGTCTGTTGCTCTGGCATGTATTGTATGATTTGTATGAAATGATTGATTACTCTAAATCGGACTTAATCAAATATACGACTAATAATCATAATTGAACATGCATGGTAACCCATTAGGGGAACTTAGGACTCTCCGGCCAAATACCGACCCTTTCGAAAGGGATAGTGCAGGATTGCATGATGGTCTCTTCTTCATCCTCAGTCGAACTAAGTGACAGGTGAGGAGGTCGCGGTGAGGGTGAAGTTAATGGTTCGAAGGTAGTCGCGGGAGGAGCGAGGTCTCCATTGCATAAGCTTAGGTTTGGTTGTAAGCTGTTGCATTAATGGCAACTCCTCAACCCGGATTAAAGCGGGCACAATTTCTCTAATCTCATGATCGGCCGGACAACGTCGTGCGATGGCATTTACTTGCACATGCATTGCACCTAATAAGTTGAAAACCTTGTTATGTTTTTGGTATAGTTTTAAGTCCTCCATCTTAACTTACTGAGCTGTGGTTGCTCACATCCCTATAGACGTCATGCAGGTGCTGGTTAAGAAG